>OZ010609.1:53380538-53445538 GCA_963932145.1 Acanthosepion lycidas | reverse complement strand
ATATATATATGTGTGTGTGTGTGTGTGTGCGTGTATATCAGACTGTTCATATCTATCTATGTATCTATCTATCTAAGAATATGTGTTTAAATCTCTATTTTTATTTATTTAGTTTAGTATTTCCAGACCAGGTTCAGTATTTTTATGTCCGCCCTTATCTCTTTCTCTCTCCGCTTTCTCTTTCTCTACGTTTGTCTGTCGGTGTCTGTGTGTGTGTGCGAATCTGTATATATCAGTATGTTTATTTCTATCTATATGTGTGTGTGTGTTTGTGGGTCGTTTTATATCAGTATCTATCAACCTACTTATCTAATAATATATGTGTGTGTATGGGTCTGTGGTTCTGTTTATATCACTATGTTCATTATCTATCTATCTATCTATCTATCTATCTATCTATCTATCTATCTATGTGTGTAGCTCTATTTATATCAGTATGTTAATATCTATCTATCTATCTATCTATCTATCTATCTATCTATCTATGTGTGTGTGTGTGCCTGTAGTCTGTTTATATCAGCATGTTCATATCTATCTATCTATCTATCTATCTATCTATCTATCTATCTATCTATCTATCTATCTATCTATCTATCTGTTATGGGACCTTACCCATAATAACATAATGGACTATTCTATGCGTAATAAATACTGCACCTCAAGAGGAAGCAGGGAGTTCAGTACCGGTTCAAAGGATATGTTTTTGGCCGAGCCCACAAGCTTGGAGATCCCACGTTAAACCTGTACTCCTGTTCAAAAAATCGGCATGTAGAAATTAGAAGGAACCGGAAACCGAATCCTAAACAGGAAACAAACGATAAACCTGTACTCCTGTTCAAAAAATCGGGATGTAGAAATTAGAAGAAGCCGGAAACCAAATCCTAAACAGGAAACAAACGATAAACCTGTACTCCTGTTCAAAAAATCGGGATGTAGAAATTAGAAGGAACCGGAAACCGAATACTAAACAGGAAACAAACGATAAACCTGTACTCCTGTTCAAAAAATAGGGATGTAGAAATTAGAAGGAACCGGAAACCGAATCCTAAACAGGAAACAAACGATAAACCTGTACTCCTGTTCAAAAAATCGGGATGTAGAAATTAGAAGAAGCCGGAAACCAAATCCTAAACATGAAAACAAACGATAAACTTGTACTCCTGTTCAAAAAATATGGAAGTAGAAATTAAAACGAACCGGAAACCATATCCTAAACTGGATCAAGGGATAAATTTGTACTCCTGTTCCAAAAGGCGGGGAATAGAAATTAGAAGGAACTTGCATCTATAATCATAAACAGGAAACAATGGATAAATCTGTACTCCTGTTAAAGAAAGCAATGTGAACAGAATGATAGATTAACCTATCTACTCCTAATAAGGAAACATTTCAGTGTTTAGGCGCAGTCGTTTGATGTTCAAATAGAAATTTTATCTAAATAATAGCTTGTAGCCCACCTTTTCGAAATAAAGTTTAATATAACTATATTGGTTAGTAAATTACACTCAAAATGAATAAATCTTTTCATATCAGCTCACGGGTGAATATAATTTAAAATCCTCTTTCCTGGAAGAATTTTAATGATTGGCTTCCATTTGTAAATACAGAGGTAATTTGGCTTGCTCGCATGGTTAATAACGTCAAACACGTCATCGAGGTCAGAGTCGAAATAAGCTAAATGAAATTAAACCTTATTGGATAATGATTGTGTAAATAGAGATACGAGATATTATTATTGCTGTTGTAAAAAAAAAACAAAAAAAAAACGTATAACTGAAGATATTTTTTTATTTTCGTTCTTAAGCGATGTGTGATCAGCTCGTATTGCAAATTTTCGTTTGATGATTGAGGATTAAACTGGTTGATTTGATCTGTAATGTGCGTTCAACTTTTGAAAATGCGATTGCTTTCTTTGAAAGTTGAAAATGATGATCTAGCATCCAGGTTTATAATCACATCCCCATATCCGTAATATAGCTTCTCTGAGCTTTTTTCTATAAATGATTTCATGTTCTGCTGAGCTTTGCTCAATGATACATAGACTTTATGAATGTAAGCGCAGTACTAGATTAGCGGCAAGGTCTCATGATTTTACAGTTGAATTGGCTAGATGTAACACTAAGTTATATGTGAACAGTTCCCTTTCTCACACTTCTCGCCTGTCAAAATCTCTTCCGAGTTACTGCTTTCCAGCTAACTTTGATATTGAAAAATTTAAATGCAATGTCAATCGTCGTCTTCTATTTTCTCAGTTCTTGTGATTTTATTCGTTCTCTCTCCCTAATAATGTTTTTTTCTTCTTTTTTTTTTTCATATTATTTCACACCCAGTAAAACATTCTAGGGGTGACAAATTATATTTGTTTAATTTTTAGTACTCGAACTGACATCTCCATAACACAGGTTTACTCTCAAGTAGGTCACTTGCTTTGTACGTCTATGGCGAATTGATTTCACTCCAGACCCCAAGTGGAACGTGAATGTAGAACCCATCGCTAAAGATGCTAGTCTGTTCCCTGTACCGTTCCAGCAAATACCTTACTCCTCATGCAATACTCTAGCTTTAGAAGAGCCAGATCAGGCCGAAGATTGACTATTACTCTCATATATAGGCGGGAGGAACGGTGGAGTTGGATTGAGGAATCGGAGAGCCGTGTTCGAATTCCAGTCGAATTCATTACATTCACTTACAATCTAATACCCTTGGGAAAGGTGCGAATCCTCTTCTTCTCCCTCCAGCTATGGGTAAATAGCAGGACAGACTAGGTTCTATAGCCTTGGATGGCAACTGGTCTAGGAGAAGGAAAACTCTGAATTCAAAACATGCGGAGGTTCGTTTGGAGACCTTGCGGCACGTAGTGCACCAGGTCTCTGAATTCGGCCCTTCAAAAAGTGTGGATGATCCTGCACGAAACCATCACCACTATAATCAAATCTCATATGCTATACAGTTGTGTTGGGGACCGCTTGTGAATTCCAAATTCCCATGAAACTCCAAAAAGGAGCCGGCTCAACCCACCTCAGGTGAATGCCGTTACAAGGACTGGGACAGCAGGAGCTGACCAGTCTTCACTCTCCAGTCTCCATAGAGTCCAATAGCCCCTGCGCGTCCTTGTGGATGACAGTAGAATGTGGCAAGTTTTTCACAGCTCTCTCTCTACTTACATGGAAAATGCTCGGACGAACTTCATTCCTTGGTTCCGTCAGGTCTAATCTTCACGGCTAGGACCCGCCATGCGTCCCATATTGCAACAAACCGACCACACTTCCTCCGTATTTCATCGACGAGAAGTAAGTTACACTCAAGCAGTTTCTTACCTCGAACCACTGCTCTGGAGAAACGGCTCCCAAGAGGGTGTTTCCTCGATTACTACAATATCAACCTGTTCCAATCTAGAGATAACCGTTATCTTACTTTCCTGCTCAGTATTCACGTTCCAGTCTTGATAGAATCCAAATTCGTCAACGCGTCCTTGTGGGTGATGAATTTATTTCATTGTTACATCTTTCTTACAAACGAAACATTTCATGCCTCTCGCTAATCAACCGCTAGTTCAACGAAAATTGTTCAGACTAACTATATTCTTTAGTTCTCTCAACTCTAACCCTCAAGGCTAAGACCAGCCACGCCCAACACGGTGAGGTGTACCACTTCCATTTCGTTTGAATTCCATTCGTAAGGAGCATGTTCCACTGGTATAGTTTCTTCTCTTCTCAAAAACTGAAGCTATGTGAAACAGACTCCCGAGGTGATATTTCCCGACCACTAAAATCTTAACCTCTTCATGTCTAAGGTTAACCCTTATCTTTCAAGCATATCCGCATAACGTGTGTCTTTTGTTCTTACCACTCCCACAACAACCGGCTTCACTGATTCGAAGGCCCATGAGCCTTCTGCTCGGTGAACATTAGTAAAAAAAAAAAAAAATTACACTGAGTATAATGTTCTCATCTTTGTTGTAACCACAATTTTATTTTACTAATAGTTCACTAAGTACAAGGCCCAAGAACCACTCAAGGTAGAAAATTACTGAGAGATGTCTGAAGGAAAGGGAGGAGGATGAAGACGATTAGGATAGATATAGATTGAACCTGGACTTAAATAGATCAAGATTGTATTTGTAGCATCCCCTCTCGAGTTTGTTCCAGAAAGTAACAGTTCTGCGGAAGAAGCTATCTGAGTGGAACTTTCTCCTTACCAAAGGAACACGAAAGGAATTGAGTCGGGTCCAAGCAGTGCAGGTCTGAGCTAGTGGAACTAATGAAAGAAACGCGTCCGAACATCTGCCAGAATAATAGAGATAGATTAAAACCTTTTAGGCCGTTATGTCCTCCGGCCTTCATCAGGAGCTTTGTCGGCCCGGATATCATTAATACTAACGAAATGAGCACCTCATTTAATTTTCGGGGATTCTAGATTCGACAGTGTAATACGGATTGAATACAGGAATCGTTTTGAAATTTAAAAAGCAGGGTACTGAATACGAGAGAGCGGAGAGGGTACTCTGGTAGAAGTGCTGAGACTAAAATAACTAAGATGAGGAAAACTGTTCAAACGAATCTGTGCATAATAGTGGTTACCATTTACTAAATTTTTATCTTCTACTCCTCATTATATCGACATGGGTTTCAGGTTATGAAAATTTAGGAAGATTGGTTTGGTTTATTTTGTTTTACGGCATATCAACCTCAATGGGTTATTTAATGCAGACAACATTTTTTATTGCTGGTAATATTTTGTTTTGTCAAAAATCTGTTTCTGGTAATATTTTTCCTTCAGAATTGTATTGCTGGTAATAATTTAAAAAAAAAGTATTGCTGGTAATAGTTAACTATTTGCCCATAGCTCGGACACTAGCAGGTTCTAGCCCCCCGGGTCAGGCTGGACCTGGGAACACCAGCAATTAAGAGGTGGTTCCACGCTCTTCAAAACCTCCTGCTCAGAGGCCTTGCTGCTGGATGTAGTTTATCGTCTTACCCTGGACGTAGATGTAGTTTAACGTCTTACCCATGACGTGGATTTAGTTTATCGTCTTACCTAGGACGCGGATGTAGTTTAACGTCTTACCCAGGACGAAATTTAGGAAGAAGGCCAGGTAGGGTAACAATAAATGACTTGAACGATGATAGGAAATGCTGATGCGGAGGAGAACGTTTTTCGAAGGAAACAAACTGATGAAGAGGAAAGAAGAGAAACTAAAGCAGAACACAGAATGAAGTCAGTTAAAGAAGAAGAAGAAGAAGAAGAAGAAGAAGAAGAAGAAGAAGAAGAAGAAGAAAACTCCACAAAATGTTGTTTTCAAATCGATAATAATTTTCAAATTTAAATGTTACACCTGTCGACTTTTTGTAGCTGGGGAGGATATGACGTCATCGTCATTGTGACATCGGTTCCAAGCCAAGTATGTTTTTCATGTTGGGGAACAGATAATAATCAGATTGGGGTCAAATAATTAGAATAGGAAGTGTGACAAACCAGTTCAATGCCACACTCACGCACACCAGCCATTGATACAAATAGCCTTTGATGGTGTGTCTCTTTTAAGGATAGCCTATTAAAATATTAAAAAAAAAAAAAAAATGGAGGCTATCATCTATCCTGAAAATGAAACGACTTTGAGATGAGGAGAGGTGTTTCCATTGAATGGATTGTCTCTTCGTCTCTGGCTCAAAATAAAGAACCCAACATAAAGACTGTTTTATGAACAAGAAAAGAAGCTGTTGTCTCTACCACAACCCATGGCAGATTTCTTGGAACAGTCTAGTTTACCTGGAAATAAACAATGCAGTTGTTAATAAGAAGAATTGAAATGCATGCAAGGTTTCACAGTTCGAGCATCGCTCATCCATAGTCAACCGAAAACTTTTCAGCCTACTCACGTACATAACAGGCATATGTAAAGAGATGGCTGGACAGGGATCTGTTCAAAAGTAAAAAAGGGGAAATTCAGGGAAGCCATTACCGCCAAAGAGGAGTGGTTCCCAACTGATTTGGTGCCATGTCCTACTTTGGTATTTCTATAATTCTAGTGCCCACCTTTAGTATTTAATTCTTACATGTATACCAATTACACATGTACGTAAATACGTACAATATATATTTATGTATGCATACTGTATATGCATCGTATGTATTAAGACGCATTCACATTAACTCTCACTCAGACTCACTAGAAAGCAATTCACTGTTAATAACTCATCCTGTTGGTATAGTAAGCGAAAGGGTGCACATCCTACGCATGCCCCACGAAAATATTACCATGCCCTACGTTGGAAACCTTTGTTCTGGAGGGACACGGCACATAGAAGAAGAAAATAAAGAAGTCATTTCAAGCCACTTGACCACTCCTTCCCAACCGATACCCACTTTGCTATTTCTAAAATTCTGCTGCCTCCTGTAATATTAATTCATACATGTATGCCAATTAAACATCTACGTACATACACACAAAATATTCTTATGTATGCATACTGTATGCATCGTATGTATTAAAACGCTTCACATTAACACTCTCTGACTAACTGGAAAACAATTCATTCTTAACCCTAGAACACAAACCATCAGTTAAGGTTAGGCCACTACTAACCATGGGTACATCATTTTATTTTGAAAATATCAAAAAAAAAAAAAAATATTAAATATAAATCTTTATTTGAAACATTTCACATACAGGCACTTTAAACTTTGTATTTAGGTTGGTGCCAAAATAATGCCGTTTTCTCACATAGTAACATATGTGAGAAAACGACATTATTTTTGCACCAAACTAATACTTTGAGTTAACATTGATAGGAAGTGAAAAACATATTATTTAAGTAAGAAAATCAGGCACAGAAAATTGTAATTAAAAATAGGAAAATTAGCGCTGGGTACTATATACCCGTGGTTTGTGTTCCAGGGTTAATATCACCCCTATCACCAACGCCAAGGTGACCAATCGTCTTGATACTACTTTTGATCTATCCAGAGCAGTGAACATTCAATATAACGAACTTTATAACCATATATACATTACTAAAGAATCTAACTACCCAATGGGTATCCTTAATAACCTGCACAAATTGCACTTTGGTATTTCTAAAATTCTGCTGCCACCTCTAATATTTAATTCTCACATGTATGCCAGTTACACATGTATGTACATACACACGAAATATTTATGCGTACTGTATATTCATCGTATGTATTAACATGCATTAATATTAACAATCTAAATCAGAATGACTAGAAAACAATTTCCTGTTAATAACTCATTCTCGAATTGCCTCTTTATTCTGTTGGTATAGTAAGCAAAAAGGTGCCCATCCTACGTTCGTCCCACCAAAATATTACCATGCCCTTCGTTAGGAACCATTGTCCTCGAGGAACACGGTACATAGAAGAAGAAGAAAAAGTCTCCATCGTCATTTTCTGACGTGTTGCTCTCTAAATAAGTATAATGTAACACGTAACGCCATCTTTTATTTTCGTGTTTTTTATTGTCCTTTTGCCTCACTTGTCTTAGTAGCATTACCAAACTTACTTGGGGTGAAAAAATAACTTAATGGACTGGGACGAATAAAATTGCACATGACAACAAAAGAATTATAATTCCTTCTTGGCTTCCTCCCTACCTGAATTTTATGTTTAAAGTTTAAATTTAGGAGTGTAAATTTGGAAACATGGTAGGAAACAGTTCCGGGACAACAGTTCGTGGCAACAACAGAATTGAATTGCGTTAAGTCGACCACAATCAGTTAATACCGAACGGTTGTTCAAAGACTGCAGTCCCCGTCCATCGTCCGTTGGTCTATCGATCGTGACACTACTGACCCCAGTACGCTGGAAGGAGTATCGCCTCAGGGATTTGACGGGCTCTCAGCTGTCGCCATTTTAAATCTCTTGATCTCCACACAGTAAGATCAACACGCTTGTAAAGGCAACTTTGATTGCACGAACGGCTATTACAAATACACACACACACACACACACACACACACACATACACATTCATATATTTATGTATTTACGTAAACTGAACCTACTCTATACGCACATATGTATACATAGGAAAAAACAACATGCATATGCACACTCATACAGATGCAAAGGCTGCATAAAATACAAAATTATTCATACAGAATTTATCACTGGCGCACTCACAATATATATATATATATATATATATATATATATATATATATATATATATATATATATATATATATATATATATATATATATATATATATATATATATATATATGCATTTTAATAGGTCGGTTAAGGAAATAACTATATATATCAGATTAATATTTTGATAAGATTCGACAGCGGCACTCTTGAGAATTTTCCATCTAAGTAACTGACATAAGTTAATATATGTGTGTGCATTTTATTACTATTCATTAATAATTAAAATAATTAAGTTACAACAGTTAAAATATATCCAGACCCAGTGGAACAGTTGGTATGATGTTTGCTTGACAACCTAACTGTCAGGGTTTCAATTCTCGGTAGTGGATGAGCATTGCTGATTAGACACAAATATAGGACGAAACGCCCGTCCAGTGCTTTCTGTATTCTGTTGAGGTTTCTATCAGACTCGAAGAATTAATTAAATATAATTATCAAATCCTCCTAACAGTGTATATCATTGCTTGAACCGGCTTCTAATGGTCTAGCAGCTTGGTGATAGTAGCCGTGGCTCCGGGGGACACAGTCCTATGGGTAGACAGAATCTCAGTTGAGTTCCACCACGAAATATGTGAGCGAGCGGCGCTATATTGAGTCTGATTTGCAATCTCTTCGTCACCGAGGCTTGTTTGACAACCTAACTGTGAGGGTTTCAATTCTCGGTAGTGGATGCGCACTGCTGATGAGTCCCAAATGTAGGACGAAACGGCCGTCCAGTGCTTTCTACATTCTGTTGAGGTTTCTTCTAGACTCGATGAATTACTTAATTATCAAATCCTCCTAATACTTTATATATATATATATATACAAAAGAAAAACAGACCACTTTAAGGTTCCATTATAATAATTTATTTCACCAGAGCCCTTTTAAAAGACTCCGTATCATCAGATAGCACTTCCAAAAATGAAATGAAAATTGATGGGTAGTATATATATATTGTATGACAAGATGGAATATTTACACGTGACGCATTTTGTCTTTCATGTCTTTTCCATCGAAAATCATCACAAGTAATCTTTTTCTAGTTTCTCATACAATTACCCCAATATTGTTCTTGTTTTATAAAATATATGAATCATTTTCTATCTCTCTCTCTCTCTCTCTCTCTATATATATATATATATATATATATATATATATATATATATATATATATATATATATATATATATATGTATGGCCGAGTTCGAATTCCAGTCCAATCCATTACATTCACTTACGTGCTAATACCCTTGGGAAAGGTATGAATCCTCTTCTTCTCCCTCCAGCTATGGGTAAAATAGCAGGGCAGACTGGATTCTATAGCCTTGGATGGCAACTGGTCTAGGAGAAGGACAACTTTGAATTTAAAACCTCCGGAGGGTCGTTTGGGAACCTTGTGGCATTCGGTGCAACAGGTCTCTGTATTCGTCCCTCCAAAAAGTGTGGATGGTCCTGCACGAGGCCTTCACCACTATAATCAAATCTCATGTGCCGGTGTCGAGCTGTCGGTTTCCTGGAAACTCATACTTCGATTCATATTTATGTATATGTAATGGTGGTACTCGCTTGGAAAAAAACGTGGGTATTTCGGCTTGAAGTAGAACAAACCAGTACCCAAGGAAAAATGAGGAATAAAAAAAGAAAGAAAGAAGGAGATGAAATTGAGGCGAAAGCAATCGTCCAGGAGTCAAGCTCAGATTCCAGAGAAAAAAAAAAACTTCCTTTAGGTTTATATATATATATATATATATATATATATATATATATATATATATATATATATATATAGGCTCTACTTATGTATTGAGCACTGTTTTTTAAAATGAAAACAAAAATATCAACGAACTTACGATTATTTACCTAACGTGTTCTTTCCTATTTTCTAAATATTTGCACACATACATACACACACATACACACACACACACACACACACACACACACACATATATATATATATATATATATATATGTATATGTGTATACACACACACACACACACACATATATATATATATATATATATATATATATATATATATATACATATATGTATATATATATATATATATATATGTATATGTGTGTGTGTCTGTCTGTCTGTCTCTGAATCTGTGTGTATGTGTATTATGACATGGATTAAATCACACAATTATTTGATATATTTTCTGTTTATACGTTATACGTTATTTTAATAGATAAAATTTATTTAAATAAATACTCTGTTTTTTTTTGTTTTTTTTTTTCTTTATTAAACAGTATTAATTACATTTACCGGCTTGAATGTTCGAAAGATTTCATAGAAAATATGCATTTACTTCGACAGAGCGAAAAAAAAAAAAGATTCACAATATATATATATGAGCTTATTTAGGTGCGTTGATGTGAGTTTGTGAACCTGGGTTTCACGGCCTTTGCGATTTTCACGCAAACTGATTAACATTTGAAATTCTGGATTTATATATGTTTGCGTATATCGATGTTTTTATGGTAGTGGGAGGAAAAATTGTCGTCGGAACGCCACTGATACGTACGCAGACATACATACACGCACGTTCACGCATTGCAGCACGCACAAACATAAAGATATATGAACAGTGTGGAACTGGGCGTATATGCGCATCCATGCGTCGTTGCGTGCAGTGTTGGATTGTGTAGCGAATTTTTTTTTTCAAATGGCAGTGTCAACTTATAGATTGTTCATCTGTTTTGTTCACGAAATAATGTTTTCTTGCACACACATACGTATACGCACGCGTTCACACACCATCTGTCATGTTTTTTTTTTTTGGCATTACTTAACATGGGGTCCGTGTAAGACTATGGTAGATAAATTTGTTATTATTTTTCAATAATTTAATGATCATTTGTTATTATTTTTAACGCCGGTTATTTGCTTGTTTAGAGCGATTGCGCTTATGTAAATGGTAGAAATTCTAATTTTAATACTTATCGGTATTCATGAGGTTGTATTAATTTTGCTGGGTGGGGATATAATTGTGCACTAATGCGGCAATATTAATTGTGGGGGTGTAATAATGTGAATGTAATAAAGGTTGCAATGTTGAGATAAGGGGGGTATAAATGGTAAGAAAGATATGATAATTAAAATAATAAATAAATTAATAATAAGACTGAAATATTAATTACAATATTGGGGCAATGGCGAACTGTAATTAGAGCAGTGATAGATGGTGGGGTGTTATTAGTGCGGAGATAATGATGGGAGCGGCTTACATATATATATATATATATATATATATATATATATATATATTAAGAAATGGACAAAGTCCGACAATTTATTTATTAAAGACATTTTTATGTTTAACGTTCTTTTTATAGATACAAGTATTTAAGTAAATGCTCTCTTTATAATAAACAGTATTAAATAACATTTACCGGCCTGAATGTCCGAGAAATTTTCATAGAAAATATTCGTCCTTTGACAGGATTCGAACCTGCATCCTATACGGAACCGTCATTTAGCTTAACGTGCCTTTATCGATTTGGGGGGTAGCAAGGGCGAATTTACTGTCTTTAAACTTCAATCTTCCATGAATCTCTCACGTACATTCATATCTGCTCATGACGTATCAAATGTAAACAAATGACGTCACACATCATGAAATGGACAATTATTTAAAGACATTTTTTTATGTTTAACGTTCTTTTTATAGATACAAGTATTTAAGTAAATGCTCCGTTTATAATAAACAGTATTAAATAACATTTACCGGCCTGAATGTCCGAGAAATTTTCATAGAAAATATTCGTTCTTTGACAGGATTCGAACCTGCATCCTATACGGAACCGTCATTTACGCTGACGTGCCTTAATCGACTCGGTCACAAAGGAGCGTTCGGTAGGCAAGGTCGAATTTACTGCTTATAAACTTCAATCTTCCATGAATCTCGTACATTCTTTATTATTTAATACTGTTTATTATAAACAGAGCATTTACTTAAATACTTGTATCTATAAAAAGAACGTTAAACATAAAAATGTCTTTAATAAATATATGTATGTGTGTGTGTGTGTATATGGATTAAATACCAATAATCAAAAAATATTATTCTTAAAAACGTGTCTTAATGTTAGGGTTCGACTAAAATAGAAATCTTTCTAATTAATATTAAATTTTAATATAAAATTAATAATTACCAATTTTAAATTTAATTTAGAATATAATAAAAATATTTAAAGTAGAAACTGAGGAAAAAATACATATATTTTGCAATTTATTTTGTTTTAATTGGAAGGCCAATATCTCAGAATAAACACGTTAATTTAAAAGAAATGTAAAACTTCGTTAAAACTTAGATCCATTTGAAATGGTGTTATAGGCAGTGGAGGATGAAATCTTGCAAAAGACAATACATACACAATCAGATTATAATACACAAACACATTATAATATTTACAATATTGGGGCAATGGCGAACTGTAATTACAGTGGTGATAGATTGTGGAGTGTTATTAGTGCGGAGGTCATGATGGGAGCGGCTTACATATATATATTCCAATAATCAAAAAATATTATTCTTAAAAACGCGCCTTAATGTTAGGGTTAAACTAAAATAGAAATCGTTCTAATTAATGTTAAATTTTACTATAAAATTGAAAATTAATAATTACCAATTTTAAACTTAAACTGTATTAAGTTTAGAATATAATAAAATTATTTAAAGAAGAAACTGAGGAAAAAATAGATATATTTTGTAATTTATTTTGTTTTAATTTTAAGAGGGGTAGAATAGGAAAGGTAGTATTCGGCAAAGAAAGAAGACATAGACATATATAGAAAGGGCTAGAAACATATATATATATATATATATATATATATATATATATATATATATATATATATATATATATATACGCATGCACACATATAAAACAGTAACCAAATTCAAATGTCCGGGAAAACTGAAACAATTAAAATAAAATAAAACCAGCTAATATTAAAATTAAATTAGGATTTTTCGAAACGAGTATAGTTATCTATATATATATATATATATATATATATATATATATATATATATATATATATATATGTCATTCGCAGGCAGTACTGTTTCGCTGTATCACAGCTCTTCATTGCGACTAGACATCCGAATACTTCAAAGCCAGATCGAAACCCAACCGATCAGCCAGAGGTTTTACCACTAAGCTAACTTCATCCGACAGAGAGAAAAAAATAAATCTAGCGTATTGTTTTTACGAATGAAAACAAATGCCAATCAGCCGCAGTGCTCCAATTAATTTTACTGAAGAGATTTGCATTAAAGCAGGTGACTGCTGCTTATAGAATTAGCTTATCCCTCAACAGTGCTCAACTGAAATATTTTTTCAAGATCTAAATCATATATATATATATATATATATATATATATATATATATGATTTTTTAGACAAAACAAAATTTTCAAGAATATTTAGAGTTCAATCCATCTAAAAATTATACTTGCCGAAGTTATACCTAACGTTTTTTATTATTGCCTCATGATATAAATGTAAGACCTACCATCGAATTCCCACATGAATTTTAAATAAAGAAATTTAACTTTGGTTGACATCTTATTAATATGTAATAAGAACAAATTAAATTTGAAAGTTTATCAGGAACAAAAACAAAAAACAGAAACAAAAACAAAGACAAAAACAAAAAATGATTACTGAAACTTTATAAGTTTACTGATTACTGAAAGTTTATAAGTCCCCAAAATTCACACACTGATATCATCAAGGACTAATGGCCCATTGGAAAGAAGAGTTGATTAGATTCAGGATCTTGACCCAGAGAATTGTGAATTCAATACCTGGCTACTTCAGTGGTGAACAAACACTAGAAGAGTTGAGTGAATAGGAAATAACTGAGACACCCGGAAGAGGCATTACACGTGGAACTAGAACAATCTACCCCGGGGGACGAAACGAAGGGTTCGGTCTGAAATTCCAATCATCTGAAGAAAGCCGGGGCGTAGAACGGCCGAAACGTCGTGAATGTTTCAACGAAAATTGTAAATAATCACAATAATTCATCTCAGAAATAGACAGATAAGGTCGTCTCTGTTTACTTTTTATTATAACCCTTCAGGTTGACTTTATATCTGGTTGACCTATACAGTGCTGTTCGATAAAAGTGACTGACCTTATCCTTTGAATTTAGCTCAAGTTTCGTTTCATCGGAGAAGAGAATATTCTTCCAGTCTTCTACGGTGAAATTTTTGTAATAGTGAGCCCATTCAAGTCTCATGGGTTTGTTGGCTTTGCTTATTAGCGGCTTAAACCTTCGTGTACAAGATTTGCAGCCTTGTTCTAACAAGATTTGTAGCCTTGTTCTGACGGACTGTTGAAGAGGCAGGGCTAACACCTTGCTCTTCGCTTAGACTGGCTGCAATTTCTTGGCTAGTTACAGTCCTATTCTTCGCAACTTCTCTCTTGATTACCCTGTCAGTTCTATCATCAATCTTTTTCTTTCGTCTCCTTGTTTTCTTCTTTGGAGCAGGATTGGCATCATTATGTGCCCTAAGAACTCGAGAGACAGTTGATTGCGAGGTTATAGCAATTTCTCTCGTAGACTTGTCTGCTTTTGAGAGGGCAGTAATAGACGTCTTAAGTGGTTCTGATGCGTGTTTGTACCTTTTCATCTGGTTAGTGACTTGAGTGGCTATTTCAAGCTGTTTTTATACTGTATGAGACTTTCTGGAATATTCTGGAATACTCTAGATTTAATTTCTGTTCTAGAATTCTCTAGAATATTGTTCTGAGTGCATTGTAAAATAGCTTTCAATATTTTGCCAAAAGATCTTTAAATTTACCAGATTAATCATTAGAATGCGATATCTGTGTCATTCTTTTTTTTTTTTTGCACAGAGCTTTTTCCTGAATCTCATTTATATCCAAATTTATAATTATCAAAAGAATACCTTAGGGTGATACAAACTTTTTTTCCTAGGTCGTCGGGAAGGGGTCTTTATATTAGTAAGATTAAAAATTATTTTAACCGCTAAAACAACAGACAAAAAATATTTTTAGTAAAAAAAATCAGGTGAATCACTTTTATCGAACAGCACTGTAGATAGATAGTAGACTTTTTATCCATATCTCATTGTCTGATTATGGTTTAATAAAAGTTAAACATGTTAGATCAATAAATGCTTCCTATTTGTTCGTTTCCCAGTGGGGTTCCAGACAATATCTCATCTATATTTGATGCCAACTCCTAAACATATATATATATATATATATATATATATATATATATATATATATATTACACAAAAAATACAAACTTAGCTCATACAGGTGGAGTACAGATCTATTTCAGCCAACGAAAAGAACGATAGTCTTATTCAACACCGGTGTATATGCTGTGTTTGTGTCGGAATTAGTTGTTAAAAAATTGATAGAGAATTTATCCATTTCGATGTTCCAGACGAAATGCCCGAGTCGCTGGTAAGGGCAGGCTTGAAGGAATTAGCCTTAAAGAGAAGAGGTTTTATAAAATTAATCCATTTATGAAACTTAGAGCATTAAATGGAAGTTATATGAAGATTGACGTTTTAAAGTAGAACTAAAAGAGGGAGTTTATATATATATATATATATATATATATATATATATATATATATATCCTGTCAGAGGTCGAATATATTCAGGCCGGTAAATGTTGTTTAATACTGTTTATTATAAACAGAGCATTTACTTAAATATTTGTATATATAAAAAGAATGTATAAACATAAAAAAATGTCTTTATATCATATATGTATTATATATATATATATATATATATATGTATGTATGTATGTATGTATGTATGTATGTATGTATATATATATATATAAAATAAAATAATAATATAATTCATTATATATAAAAAGTTCTCCGAGGATGAATAAGACTAACGTACTTCTGTTTGGTTGAAATAGATCTATATATCCCCCATATTAGGTAATTTTGTATTTTCTTGTGCTGTTGACATGCTCTGTTATAATAAATATAGTGATTTTCTAAGCCCGGCTTAGATGTGGCACAAGGCCGAAAGTATGGGGCACCAAGCGAGGATAGAACTCACTACTTAGTTGTAAGTGATCTAGTAAGACAAGCTTTCTAACCATTATGCCACGTCGACGCGCCTCTGTTACAATAAATATATTGAGGTCTTTTTGAGGTTCAGTTTTATTATCTGATATTACTAGGATTATATACTAACGGATTTATTACCTGCGCCACACACCCACAACCCAGCACACACACACACACACACACACACACACACACACACACACACACACACACACACATATATATATATATATATATATAATTATTTTTCTAATATGATGGAATCATTTTTTTTTAAATAATTATAATTTTAAGCTCTACTTCTGTATTGAGCACAGATTTTTAATAATAAAAACAATAATACCGAAGAACTTTGGATCAGTAATCTAACTGTTCTTTCCTTTTACATAAATACTCACACACACACGCACACGCACTCTTTCTCTCTCTCTCTCTCTCACACACACACACACACACACATATATATATATATATATATATATATATATTTGTGTGTGTGTGCACGTGTGCGTGTGAGATATATATGAGGTTCTTTAGATAAACTCTATCTTGCAGCCGGTATGATATCATAACGCCCTGAAATTCTCTCTCCAGCTCTCTCTACATCTATCTATTTATCTATCTCTCTATGCATCTTTCTATCTAGTTCCCTTGTCACACTGTTTCCTTCTATCTTTTTTTCTCTCTTTCTGTCCTTTTCTTTCTCCATTTCTTTTTCTCTGTCGATCTCACTTTGTTCCTCCATCAACCTTTTTCTTTTTTACCAGTTACGTATCTCAGTCTCCACCCAAATTGCCATTGATTTCTCCCAAGCATGTTCCTATCTAATTTTGCATGTATCGATTATTCAAGCCATTTTTTCCCAAACCATCCCTCTGCGTCCACCCTGATGCCATTGTACCCAGAACAAGCCATCGCCACCCATATTCCCATCGTGCACATTAAAATTGCGCTGCGCCAGTGCAACTTATAATGAAACATGTTCACCACACATCCGGGTACTTCACACCGGATATTTATCTCTGTCCACCATCTTGTATCGTTTCCCCTTTCAATCACGTGACAATCCCCACCGTTCACATTTCTTCTTCTTCTTCTTCTTCTTCTTCTTCTTCTTCTTCTTTTACTGTCCCCCTCTCCTTCTCCTTCTTCATATTCTTTTCCTCTGTCACCTTCTTCTTCTTCTTCTCTTCCTCTTCTACTTCATATTATTTTCCTCTGTCTCCTCCTCCTCCTTCAACTTCTTCTTCTTCTTCTTCTCTGTCCCCTTCTTCTTCTTCATATTATTTTCCTCTGTCTCCTCCTCCTCCGCCTTCTTCTTCTTCTTCTCTGCCTCCTTCTCCGTTTTCATATTCTTTTCCTCTGTCTTCTTCTTCTTCTTCTTCTTCTTCTTCTTCTCTGTCCCCTTCTTCTTCTTCATAGTCTTTTCCTCTGTCCCCTTCTTCTTCTTCTTCTTCTTCCGCATTTCGTCTACGCTGCTTTTTTCTGACAGTTTCATTTTTTTCTTTCATTTCGTTTTTCTGCCTTTCTGTTTTTTCTTTCATTTCGTTTTTCTGCCTTTCTGTTTTTTCTTTCATTTCGTTTTTCTTCCTATGCGTTTTTCTCTTTCATTCTTTCTTCTTCGTATGTATTTTTCTCTTTCTTTCTTTTTCTTCCTTTTTGTATTTCAATCTTTCTTTTTTCTTACTTTGTATTTTTCTTCCTTTTTTTTGGTCCTTTTTGTTTTTCTTTCTTTTTTATTCCGTTGCCTTTTTCATTCTTCCCTTTTTCGTCTGTTTGTTTTCTTTTCTTTTCTTTTTTTTTCTCCCTATGTGATTTTTCCCTTTCTTTCTTTTTTCTTCATTTGTGTTTTTCTTCTTTCTTTCTTTTGGTTTCTTTCCCTTTTCTTCAACTAGGTTCATTTCTTTTTCTTCTATGTTTTTCACGTTTTTTTTTCTTTTTCTCATCAATTTCCTTTCAGAATTCCTTTGTTTTCTTGCTCTTTCATTCATCTATGTTCTTTCATTCTATTTCTTATTTTCATTCTTTTGATTTTTCTTTGTTTCTTTGTTACTTTTTATTTTATAATCATTTCCATAGTTTTTGGCGCATGTCTTTCTTTCTTTCTTTCTCTCTTTCTTTCGTTCTTTCTTTCTTTCTGCGCAGTTTCCTTCTTTTTTCCTTCTTTTTTTCCTTGTTTCTTCCCTTAATATCTCCGCGAATTTTCTTTTTTTCTTTTTTCTTTCTTTCTTTCTTTCTTTCTTTCTTTCTTTCTTTCTTTCTTTCTTTCTTCTTCTTCTCATATTCATTTCATTCCTCCACTATATCATTTCATTCTTTTATCCTCTTTTTTCTTCTTTCTTTCTTTCTTTCTTTCTTTCTTTCTTTCTTTAATATCCCCACACATTTTCTTTCTTTCTTTCTTTTTTTCTTTCTTTCTTAATGTTTCCGCGCTTTTTCATTTTTTTCATTCTTTTTTCATTCTTTCTTCCTTTAATATCCCCGCGAATTTTCATTCTTTCATTCATTCATTCTTTCTTTCTTTCTTTTAATATCTCCGCGCATTTTCTTTACTTTTCTTTCTTTCTTTCTTTCTTGCTTTCGTTCTTTCTTTCTTTCTTTCTTTCTTTCTTTCTTTCTTTCTTTCCGCCTTTTTACCTTCAATCTTTTCCTTTATTTTCTCCATCCACATCAATTTCTTTTCATGCAACCACATTCTCTTTCTTTCTTCTGACATGTCCCCAACCTTTGTCATTTCCTCCCGCAGCCATTAGTTATATAAACAGTGGAGATACGTAGACGGAAGTCTATTAAGACTCTTGGTAAATGAAGAAAATAAACCTTGAGATGCTGGAATCTAATGTATTTTTTTCTTCTTTTGCGTATAGGATTTTTACTTCATTCTTCAAATCGAGTAGATGGCTTCTTTCATGACCCCAAATCAAGCCTACATTTAGCCAGTTTTTTTTTTTCCCATGATGCCTCTTGCTTCATATTATCCTTTTTCTATTTTGTACTTATTTGTTCGTGGCTGGTTGATTTAGACGTTGCTAGCAAAATTAAGGCATATTTGATTTGGGCTGTTAAAGAATATCTCTAATGATTAAGAAGACATATTCTCTAGAAGGAAACTCTATCTATATCTGACAGAAAGAGAAAATGAATGAGAGAAAGACGCAAGGAAAGAAAGAATAAAAATGAAAAAAAAATAATAAAGGAATATAATATGTCCTGATCAGAAATAAAATCAAATCAAATAAAACCATGGAATAAAACCATGGAATAAAGATTAGCACTTATTGAGGCGTTCAAGTCACCCTGGTGTATAAATATATATATATATATATATATATATATATATATATATATATATATATATATATATATATATATATGTTTAGTTGGATAGATGTGAGGTGAGATTGTGACCCTGGGTTTCACGCTTTTGCGATCGTCAGACAAACTGATTAATTTTTTTAAAATTTTGGGTTTATGTAGATTGCATGTATTTGTGTTATTCTGGAAGTGGTGGGGGAAACGGCGTCGTGGTGTCATCGTACTAACGCAAACATCGATGTATGTTCATACGCCTAATGGAGCACGCAGCCACATACATACATATATAAACATCTGGGCAGTCTCGGATATGACATATGTATGTATATGGGTGATGTTGTGTCTATACATATGCATTTGTAGGTTGAAATTCAAAGACTGGAAGTGTAGCGAAAAATTTCTCGTGAATGTCTCGTAAATGTATACATGTCATATTTTTATTTTTCCACTGAATAATATTTTCTCGCATGTATGTATATACGTGTGGTGTGGTATGTGTAAAATCATGATATATGTATATATATCTATCCAACCAAATATGTTAGCTCTATCTCTGATATTGAGCGCTTTCTAATAAGTACCGCGCATATAATAAATAAATAATTATATATATATATTTATTTATATTCATATGCACACACTTTTCACACACACACACACCCACACACACCCACACACACAGAGACACACACAGATATATATATATATATATATATATATATATATATATATATATATATATATATATAGGTATGAGGTATTGTAATTATTACACTATTTACATTGTTCGGACAGTTGTCCTCAACTTGTCGCCATATTCACGATTTTTAGGCCGTTGTACGCTGCGGGGTTTTAACATCTGTCTATATTTCAGAGATGAGGTATTGTAATTATTACACTATTACACATTGTTCGGACTGTTGTCCTCATCTTTCTTGCAACATTCACGACGTTTCAGCAGTTGTACGCTTTGGCCTTCTTCAGGATCTGTTTATATTTCTCTGATGAGGTATTGTAATTATTTACACTATTTACATTGTTCGGACTGTTTTTCCAATCCTTGTTCCATATTCACGACTTTTCAGCCGTCGTACGCTCCGGGCTTCTTCAGGATCTGTTTATATTTCTGAGATGATGTGTTGCAATTATTTAATCTATTTACATTATTTGTACTGTTGCCTTCATTTTTGTTGACATATTCACGACGTTTCAGTCGTTGTACGCCTTCTTCAGGATCTGTTTATATTTCTGAGATGAGGTACTCTAATTATTTAAACTATTTACATTGTTCGGACTGTTGTTCTCATCTCATGGACCAGTCGCTGTTGTTTGAAGGAATTCAATGTGTTGTGAGTTCAAAACTTGGGTACAGCTTAGGTAAAAAAAAGCCTTGGAGAGTTAAGTTAAAGGAAAATAACTGATATTGAGACACTCAGAAGAGACATGGCACATGGAACTTGATCAATCTACTCCAGAGGGACTAAATAAAGTGTACGATTATAAATTTTAATCACCTGGAACGTACAACGGTAGAAACGTCATGAATCTGGCAACAAAGACTTTGATAACAGTCTGAACAATGTAAATAGTGTAAATAGAAATAACTATTTTCAATTGGATTCCAAGTGCATTTGCTCTTAATTGAAAAAAAAAATCTGTTTTTTTTTTACTCACATCCTGAAGGTTGGTTTGACGCTATCTCTCGATCCAATCAGGACATTTTTACTTTTAACACGTCTCTATCAAAAAAAAAAAAAATCTGTTGTATATTCCAATATTATTCCAAAAGAACAAGAATTCGTCTCTATATTAGAAGCTGTTAACCAGAACAAGTTGAAAGAAGTTTCTCATCCAAACCGTATTGGGATAGCGAAAGATGATTTCCAGAATCTAAGCAGTGAAACATGAACATTTCGTTAGAAAAAAGGAAAGAAAAAGTTCAGAACAGTTATGCAATAAGGAACCTGATTGCTGGACGATCTAACAGATGAAGAAGATATTTGAAGCAACCGAAATGTGGTTCTACAGAAGGATGCTGAGAATACCATAGACCGAACATGTGAGTGACCACGAGGTTCTAGCTGAAATCGAAAGAAAAGGATCCTTTTACTCACTATCAAGAAAATACAGATGACGTTTCTAAAGCAATATAATGAGAGAAGGGGGATTGGAAAATTTATACTAGATAACTTGGGAGGAGGAGAAGAAGCAAGAAGAAGAAGAAGAAGAAGAAATCAAAAACCTTGGATGTACACTGTCCTGGGTATGACGATAATCTACATCAGGCAGCAAGATCTCTGATCGGGAATTTAGAGTTAAGGAGTGTGGAACCAACTCGTAATTGCTGTTGTACTCATGCCTACCCTAACCTGGGGTATTAGCATCTGTTAGGGCTGCAGCTATGGGCAAGCAATGAACCCCCAAGCAAACAAAAAAAACAAAACATCATGAAAGTATAAATATATAATGAAAATAAGAAAAAATACCAAAAATAAATGGCTTGTTAATTTTAACACCTCAAAAACAAAAGCCTGTCCTATTAATATGTGAGACCTTTCTGCCTTCCATGAGAATGTCTAATGCTAAACTCAAGCAGAGGAATTTGGGGCGTCTTCTCGTGGTAGTATTCCTGGTTCACATGAAATGGAAAGCCTAGATTGAATCCATTAATAGGTCCGCTGCTAAGAAAGTCAGTTCATTTTGTCGAATTAGACAATTATTTCCTGAATTTATCTTACGTATCTATAAGTCTACCATTCGTCCATACTTAGAATATTGTTGCCACATATGGTCCGGTGCTGTTGCTACGTATTTTTTTTAAGCATTTCACCCCAAGCAAGGCGGGAAGCCACTAGGACGCAAGGGGTTACAGAAGATTTAGAGCAAGATCCGATAGGAGTGATAGAAGAAAGGATGAGGGTAGTGGATAGATCAAGGCAACTGGAGATGTCGATTGACATTACACATGAATAGCAAGAGATTATAGCTCACAGGGAAACAGGAATAGGGAAGGGAGTTCCACAGGCGAGAGGGGCGAGACATGAAGCTATTGGAGTAGAAGAGACGGCTACATTTAGGAGTTTCGACAGTGAAGGGGTGAGAGCGGGATGCCAGTCTCGTATGGCTCTTGAACTCATGACGTCTGGGAACCAGCGAATGCAGCTCCTCGGAGCAATTTCCATGAAAGTATTTGTAGAACAGACAGAGAAAGTGACTGTAGACGAGACGGGCAGGGTCAACTACATTGCATATCCGCCTCTGGAGCCTATCAAGAACCCCCAGGCAAACAGAAGGGGCACCAGACCATATATGGTAGCAATACTCCATGCATGGGCGAATTGTTGATTTGTAGATCTGGAGGATCGACTCCGGGGAGAAAAACTTCCTGGCGCGGCTTAAGGAGCCAACTTTCCTTGCGGTGGACGAAGCAATTGACTCAATGTATTTATTCCATCTCAGGTCAGCAGTCAACGTGAGACCGAGAAGCCGCAGAGAGTTGCTCTCGAGAAGTTGAGCGTCAGACATTCTCATGGAGGGATAAGATGTTCTTGATAAAATTTCATTTTTCAGCAAGATGGAGCACCACCCCATTGGCATCTCGGGGTTAGTACTTATCTGAATGAAAACATGTCTCAGCGATGGATTGGGAGGAAAGGTGCTAAAGACCCTTGCTCTCTGCGCTTGGCCTGCCAGATCCCCGGACCTCACTGTGTGTGACTTTTTCTTGTGGGGGTATGTTAAAGACCAAGTTTATGTTCCAGCACTTTCAGCAAGTATCGATGAATTGAAAGATCGAATAACAGCTGCAATCAACATGGTGGACCGTGACATGCTGAGGCGTGTTTGGGAGGAATTCTCATATCGGCTTGATGTTGTCTGCGCTGCCGGTGGTGGCCACATTGAGCACTTATAAAACATGAAATGAAACTTGAATGTATATACAACACATGTGTTCATGCTAGAGGTTTGTAAATTTTTTCGTTTTTGACACATCACGTGATGATTTTGGCGTATTCTTTTTGAAACACCCTGTATATATATATATATATATTACGAAATGGACAAAGTCCGACAATTTATTTATTAAAGACATTTTTTATGTTTAACGTTCTTTATATAGATACAAGTATTTAAGTAAATGCTCCGTTTATAATAAACAGTATTAAATAACATTTACCGTCCTGAATGTCCGAGAAATTTTCATAGAAAATATTCGTTCTTTGACAGGATTCGAACCTGCACCCTATACGGAACCGTCATTTACGCTGACGTGCCTTACCGTTAGGCTACAAAGAAGCGTTCGGTAGACAAGGTCGAATTTACTGCTTATAAACTTCAATCTCGAATATTCATAACTGATCATGGCGTATCAAATGTAAACAAATGACGTCATATATTACGAAATTATATATATATATATATCACTGTCGTAAATGGTTATGACAGAAAAGAATAGACATGACAGATAGTTAGATAGATAGATAGATATGGTCAGGCTGGGAAAGAAAGAAAGAAAGAAAGAAAGAAAGAAAGAAAGGGAACATCGGATAGATATTCTTTATATTCTTATTTACTCTCGGCCTGGTCGTTGGCCGCAATATTTATTAAATCTTTTGTCAAGGTACTACGTTCTGTTCCTTAGTACACTCTCATAGAGTATCTATCTATCTATCTATCTATCTATCTATCTATCTATCTTAATCTGTTCGTATCTATCTATCTATCTATCTATCAGTCTGTTCATGTTTATCAATGTATCTATCTATCTCAGTCAGAATCTATCTATCTATCTACCCTAAGTGCTTTTTCTAAATATCTATCTATCTATCTATCTATCTATCTATCTATCTATCTATCTATCTATCAGTCTGTTCATGTTTATCAATGTATCTATCGATCTCAGTCAGAATCTATCTATCTATCTACCCTAAGTGCTTTTTCTAAATATCTATCAATATATATATATATATATATATATATATATATATATATATCCATTTCCCTATGAATTAATATTTCTAGAGATTCTTTAATAGGTCACATATATTGTATAAGCTATAAACAGTTAAATTATTTAACTAATTTAACAATTTACTTAAAAATACAACAGACCGGAAAAAATACACTGCCAAAAAAATGCTCAACGCACAGTTCCGAAAATTGAACATGACGAGAATTTAAAATGAAAGGTAAATATTTACCCCCCTGTTCACCTTAGGTTTCAACCGTAATGTCTCATCAGTCCGTTAGGTAAAATTGCTTTTCAACGCATTTCAAGTTCCTTTTTAATTATGACACCGGAAATCAAGACGTGGGTGTGTGGGATGAGAAAAAATCGTTATATACTTTATATATAGTAATAATGGACTCTCCCGTCGGTTTCGATGTATGAGGATCTGACAGCTTATTGATTCAGTTATGAAAGATTATGCGCTAATCTTAAGTGGCATTTAAGACCCGCTAGTGATTTACAAACGGGGCCACATATGGAGCAAGTGTGAGGATTGTGAGATGAGATCATTGTTAGATTGGTTGACTTTTTAGATCTTGCTCTCGCTTCTTGAAGATGATTCAGAAAAGCAGATTGAAAATTACTGAGTCCACTAAAACACATTGATCTCCATTCTACCCGCTCCAAAGCTAAGCGCTCAAGAGTGTTATGTGGTATATTACCTGCTGACAAGTTGCTTTTCAGCTTGTCTTTGTATCTTAGCCATGGGCGTCCTACATTCCTGTAACCCTGATCTAACTGGCTGTACATTAGGATATTGGGTATCCTGTCATCAGACATTCTCAAGACATGACCAGTCCACCGTAACTGAGACTGTTTGATAAAACTCTCGATTCCTACGATATTACACCTAAACTTTATATATATATATATATATATATATATATATATATATGTGTGTGTGTGTGTGTGTGTGTGTGTGTGTGTGTGTGTGTCTGTGTGTGTATTACAGTGATAAACTCAAAAAGAATCTGAAGCGATAGAGCTTGCCTTTTTCTTCCTGGAAGAACAAACCTTCAATGCGAAGGAGCCTGTCCTGCATCTCATCCATACAAAGGTTTGAGCGAGGCCGACTTAAACATCGTATCAATTGCGAGCAAATATCAAATATCAAATTCTCCTCGGAATGATTGCCTTACCTGCTAATGTAGCTTTGTCGCGCGTAGTAAAGTAGACCTTGCTGTCCAACCGCGGAAACATGTGGCAATTCATCCTCACCCTCAAAAATTGCTCACCCACACGTTCCATCTGTCTAAAAGTTTATAGAACGCAGACGACATATGCGTGTCCATAGACAAAAAACAACTCCACTTTGGCCCACAGGTCATTTGGAAGGTCACTCTTGCGTTACAAAGACAAACATAAGGAGAATCTGAAGCCATGGAGCATCCGCTTTATTTGCGAAGGAGCTGATGTTTTTCCTGCTTTTCATCTATTCAAAGGTTTGAGCAAGGCCGACTTGAACACCGGATCATTTGCGAGCAAATATTAAATAAAGTCGGCAGCATGCTTCTCTCAATGATTTCCTTGTCTGACAATATAGCTTTCCATCGGACTTAAACTTTACAAGACACCTGTAGGCTGAAGAAGACATTTGCATGTCCAGAGATCAAAGACAACTACCCTTTGACCAGCTTCTAACAAGTAGGTCAGTTGGAAGGCCGCGCAAAGAGAATCTGAAATCCCCTTTATTTCCGAAGTTACTGGTGCCTATCCTGTTTCTCATCTACACTAAGGTTTTCCCGGGGCCGACTCAACTTCGAGCAAATATTAAATAATTTTGGCAGCCTGCTACTCCTCGCAGTGTTGTGGCTGTCTACTTGCGGAAACATCCACAACCACACCATGGGTCTACCACATGTTCCATCTATTTAGAAATTTACAAAACATCTGGAGGTCTTAAGAGTTACTTGCCTGTCCATAAAAGATAATCACTTCTTTATTTCACTGAGCCATCATTTGCCGTCCAGAGAGAGTCACACACACTCTGATATAAAAGTTCATTTTCTCCATCAAGACATTCATTTCTGTAGTTTAGTGCTAGCAGCAAGCAGAAATATTTCTCCTCCCGATGATGGCCATTTCGGCCGAAACTAGTCGAGGAATCTAAATGGAATAATAATAAAAAAAAAACGAATGAATATTAATCTACAACCCAGTGTGTCTGAAGATTGTAATTTTTTAATTTTTTTTATTGTTCAATATATATATACATATATATATATATATATATATATATATATATATATATATATATATATATATATATATATATGCTGGTAGTCCAAAACAGCAAAATTGTCCAATTTGTAGATTAAGTTTTGAACGGTTGTCTTAGAAATGATCAAAGATACCTTTTTAACTTACAAATAGTGATAAAATTAATAAAAATGATGAAAGGATAATAAAAGTAATGATAATAATAATAATAATCTAAAAATAATAATTCACCACAAACTGGCGGTTAGAGAGGATTGCGAATAAGAGTAAAGAAGCGTGTTTAAGGAAAGGATAGAGAGAAGAACAGGGAACTGCCATATATATATATATATATATATATATATATATATATATATATATATATATGTCTGTGTGTGTGTGTGTGTAAATATAAACATAAATATATATATATATATATGTGTTTGTGTGTGTGCGAAAAGGGTCTGTATATAAATATAAACATATCTATCTATCTATCTATCTATCTATCTATCTATCTCTCTCTCTCTATCTATCTATCTCTCTCTCTCTCTCTATATATATATATATATATAAATATATAGTTCATGAAAAGCTAAGTAATCCGTATGGGTAGACCCAAGGAGGATAAAATCCAGAGAGCTCAATGTAAATCCAGAGCATGTATATATATATATATATATATATATATATATATATATAAAATCCAGAGAGCTCAATGTAAATCCAGAGCATGTATATATATATATATATATATATATATATATATATATATATATACATATATATATATATATATATATATATTAACTGTAGTGGTTACGATGTTTTGTAAACAAGCGTTCCGAATCCAAGGGAGATAACTAGAAATGTAAAATTGCAACATGTTAAGTTTCAAAATGTTTTCAAATATTATTAAACTCAAATTCATTTTAAAACATTGAACTTTACTCATAATAATTTTTAATTCAATGTTGGTTGGTTATTTTTGATATTTTGACATAGAGGGTCTCGAGAATTTGAATTTCAAATTTTTGTTTATTATTTTTCGTGGTGTATGATGTTGGTGTTGTCAACCAGTATATTTCGGTAATGTGATGTTAGATAGAAATGCGGCTTTAAATGGCGTGCAATAAAACTTGTATCCGGCAAATTGAGTGTAAGGCATTTTGATAATATTCTGGTTGTCAAGACAATATCTATCTATCTATCTATCTATCTATCTATATATATATATATATATATATATATATATATATATATATATATGTATGTATCGTGCAGTGTTGTCTACATATTTTCGTTGCGGTATGTTAAATAGGAAAATGCTAATTTAATTCTACACATTTTTAGAACTTTTTTCTCCTTCTTTTTTCTTTTGCCTGGCAAAATGTTTGCACGGTGTGAATAATGGAAGCAAGGCTAATAAAATAAACTTGAACATGGTAGTTCCACGACTCAGAAAACGGTGAAGATAACATTTTGACAAATATAATCATAGCGAAAATTGCCAAAGAAGAAGATGCCATCGATGATAAGGTGGAAAACTCTTAATGAAATTATTGTGTTCAGTTAAACTTGATTAAGGAAAGCGGTAAGAATAATAACGCGGGCAATATGAACGAAATAATTTCTTCTTTGAGAGCTGATCAATTCAAGGTAGTTGTACAAAACGCCTGGCGGAGACGGCACGGTAACCATAAGCCAAAAAAGGAGACGAAAGTTTCAAGTTGCTGAAGAACCAAATTTTAACTCATATATGTAAACAAGAAGAAAAGAAAAGAAAAGAAAGAGAAAAAAGTGAGATCGAATGCTGTTCACAAATATTTATTTATTTTGGCGAAAATTTTGATAACTACCAACGCATGTTATTAGATTCAAGGCTATCTATCTATCTATCTATCTATCTATCTATCTATCTATCAGCTTATTCATTATCCATCTATCTAAATCTGTTTATATCTATGTATCTATCTATCTATCTATCTATCTATCTATCTATCTATCTATCTATTAGGTTGGTGCAAAAATAATGACGTGATAATGTCGTTTTTTGACATATTTTAACGTTAAAAACGACATTATTACGTCATTATTTTTGCACCAACCTAATAGCTATCTATCTATCTATCTATCTATCTATCTCAGTTTATTCATTATCCATCTATCTAAATCTCTTCGTATCGATCTATCTATCTATCTATCTATCTATCTATCTATCTATCAATCTATCTCAGTTTATTCATTACCTATCTATCTAAATCTCTTCGTATCTATCTATCTATCTATCTATCTATCTATCTATCAATCTATCTCAGTTTATTCATTACCTATCTATCTAAATCTCTTCGTATCTATCTATCTATCTATCTATCTATCTATCTATCTCAGTTTATTAATTATCTACAGTGACACGCATAAGTATTGGATACATGTTATTTTCTGTTATAACTCTAGTTTATGTTCGCCATTTCGCCTGATATTTGGTAAGTAATATCTCGTAAAGTTGTTTTAGTCTTATGTGGAAGGAAAATTAAAAACTCATGGTTGAATGCATTTTTTTAATCAAAGTTCAAAATTTCCCGATGCAAAAGTATTGGAGACATCAATTTAATATTTTGTTGCGTCGCCTCTGTTTTGTTTCACTGCTTCCAGTCGCTTTCTATCGTTGGCCACAAGTTTTCCACACTGATCCATCGTTACTTTACCCCATTCTTCCTTGCATAATTCCGTGATATTTTGTGGGTTCCGCTTATGAACTTTAACCTTCAAAGTATTCCACAAATTCTCAATTGGATTCAAGTCAGGAGACTGACTTGGCCAATTGAGAGTACTAATACCATTATTTTCAAACCACTCCTTTGTAAGTTTTGCGGAATATTTGGGATCATTGTCGCGTTGAAGCACGAAATTCTGACCATATCCTAAAAAAGTTGCAGATTTCTGAAGGTTGTTCTCTAGAATTTCCCTGTACATGCTACCATTCATTCTACCATGGATAACTTGTAACTCACCAGTTCCCTTGGATGAAAAGCATCCCCATATCATAATGGAAGCACCCCCAAACTTAACTGTGGGAATGGTATTGTGCTTGTTGAAGGCAGTGCCATTTTTTCGCCAAACACTTGTCACTGTGTTCTTTCCGAATAGTTCAACTTTCGTTTCATCCGACTAGATTACCTTTTCTCAAAACTGCATACCTTTCTTTTCATAAGTTTCGACAAACTTTAATCGGTCGTTGACATGTTTGGTTTTCTGTAAAGGCACTTTTCTTGGTGATCTTGAATGAAAGCCTGTACGATATATAGCTCTGCTAATGGTATGCTTACTTACATTAATTCTAGCACCCTCAAGATCAGATTTAATTTCAGAACAAGTAATGAAGGGTTTCTTTTTTGCACATTTCTGCTGATCCACCTTGAAGTACTCTCATTTATTTTTCTCGGTCTTCCATTTCTTGGAAGGTTTGCTGTACCTTCGCCATACTTCTTATACTTTCTGGTGATATTTCCTACTGTACTTAGTGCTAGATTCATTTCTTTGCTAATTTTTCGGTAACCTTGTCCTCCTTTTTGACGTTCAATTATTCTATCTTGCATATCTCTGGATAATTCTTTAGTTTTTGCCATTTTAAATCCTTGAATTGCAGAATGCACATCAAAGAGTCAGATGATTAGTAGCACTATCTTGTAAACAATTGGGTGCTTCTCTGATCGGTCAGAGATAACATTCCAATACTATCAAAAATTTGAATATTTAAAGTCTTTTAAAATACAAAATTTCGATTGGAAATTTGAAAAAAGTATCATGTATCCAATACTTTTGCATAGGGTAATTTTGAACTTTGATAAGAAAAATGGATTCAACCATGAGTTTTTAATTTTCCTTCCACATACAACTAAAACAACTTCACGAGATATTACTAACAAATATCAGGCAAAATGGCGAAAATAAACTAGAGTTATAACAGAAAATAACATGTATCCAATACTTATACGTGTCACTGTTGTATCTCTTTTTCGCAGGTTATACAGTATCTATCTATCTATCTGTCTATCTATCTATCTCTTTCGCTCTCTACATATATACATACATTCAGTTTATTCATTATTCATCTACCTAAATCTGTTCATATCTATCTATCTATCTATCTATCTATCTATCTATTCATGTCATGTCTTTTTATCTATGACTCTATCTATCTATCTATCTATCTATCTATCTATCTATCTATCTATCTATCTATCTATCTATCTTCGTCTGTTCATATCTCTGTGTCACTCTGTCTGTTCATATCTATCTATCTATCTATCTATCTATCTATCTTCGTCTGTTCATATCTCTGTCTGTTAATATTTATCTAAGTCTGTTCATACTTTGTATATATATATATATATACACGTACACACGCATGCACACAAACATCCCCCGACACACACACACACACACACACACATACATATATATATATATATATATATATATATATATATATATATATATATATGTAAGTAAGTCAAAGTCCGCACATTCGCCATAGAATATATTTAAGCTTGTTGCACTGTTTCCCCTCATACTTACTAATAGTTTGTATTATTGTGGACCCTTGATCGGAGTTCGAACTTATCGACCCAGATTTCTCATGCCTGTTTTGACACCATCTGCAAGCCATTCTTTGCCAGAGTTAATCACTGAGTGTAGGTTATTTTCGGCATCAGTTGGCATTTTTACTTTGTAGAGCGTAAGACAGGAACCAATTATTGTGCCATGTGCATACATTCTATATTGTGAAGTATTGCCAAAGGGAATGTTGTCGATGAATATATGAAAGAAAGTTCCAAAGATAGAGCCCGGTGATTCGCCGGACTTAATGTGTAAAAAGCTAGAAGCATATACCTTCATTACACGGATTAGGAACGATTGGACTAGGCCAAATATTCATTGAGATACAAAGTAACCCTTGAACTTGTGGAAAAGTCGAGAATGTCAAACCTTGTCGAACGCAATCTAGAACCACAGCCCGAGCTTCGTCAATCTTATCTACAGCGTGATAAATAAATTCAGTTATAGCTGTTAACACAACGGCAGTAAGCCTGGAGAAACGGAAACCATATTGTTCATCCGAAAGAAGGTAGTGGGAAGTGAGGTGCTTAATTAATTCATCGTGTATTAAAGCGTCGACTACTTTGCCAAATAGGGTTGAGATATACATATTTCGATAATCAAAGATGTCAGTAGGTTTCGCAGAGTTCTTAAAGACAGAAGAGGATTTCCATACTGGAAAACAAGAAGCAGCGAGAACAGGAACCAATACTAGGACACATTTTTAGGTTATGCCTTCAAGTGATCTAAGTTCGAAATGACAGCGTAGTTAAGTATATAGTACTCAGTAGTGAGTTTGATCTAGGCAAAAGAACTCCTGATGAATCTAAAGTCGAGATAGAAGAAAAAGTTTCGAGCAAAACACATGACACAGTGGATAAAGGCATTAGTTAGATCTAGTGACAGAACCCAAAGAGTGTGAGTTCAATACACGGTTAAGGCAGTGGAGAAAATTCAGACGGGAATTAACAGGAGATAACTGACATCCATTAGACGTTGAACTAGAACAGTCTACCCCAGTGAGCGAAATAAAGGGTTCAGTTCGACATTCCAACCACCTGAAGAAGGCCGGAGCGTACAATGGCCGAAACGTTGTGACAAACATGGCGAAAAACATGAGGACAATACTCCGAATAATATAAATAGTGAGCGTTTAGCATTTTGTTACCATACCACTCTCCATACGACATTTATTTCTTAGGACACGGTATTTTCTAGTTTGTATAATTTATGTAACCATTTACATCCACTCGAGTATATGTCTGGATGTAGTTAGCTACAAATTTACAGGCCATGACCAATTTATAAAAAAAGTATTTTTTTAATTTTTGCTTTTTATCTTTAAATTTAACGAAAGTCATATTTAATTGGTCGATCATAGTAAAGACCGAAAAATTTATAACCCTCATTGTTTTCTTTTTTCATAAAAAACAGGTTGTTTTGGACTTTTAAATCTAGATAAATCATTCACTGCTCAGTAATTTACAATCGCCTGAAGAGATGCATTGATACGCATCGACACACAACTGCAATCGTGCAGCGATTTTGACATGTTTTCGGTGTAATATCCCAAAATAAAGAATATTGCTCGACTTTGTATTGAGCCCTCTTTTAAATTAAATGTGACGAAGGTTGGAATTGTACTCTATTCGTTCTCATCTTACCTGGTCACACACGCACAGACATATATATATATATACATACATACATACATACATACATATATATATATATATATATATATATATATATATATATATATATATATATATCTAAAGAAAGAAAGATCAGTATGATATATAATCCAGTGTTCTTATAGTTATTTTTATTTTTACAAAATAGTGCTCAATGTAAATTTACAGAGCATTAATATTATAAATTAATTGATTTAAAATATGGTTTTTCCGCTACACAGTTCTAACCCTGTTTCAAAAATGGAGGCTAAAAGCTTCGAATTTAATTTTGTAATTAAATTAAAGACATTAATTCCATTTCATTCTCAAGGGAATTTTGGAGTAACTTTTAAAATTACTGGGTTTTATAAGCACAGTAAAAAAAATAATATATATATAATTAGGACATCTGCCAATCACGCTAGCTGGATTTCAACCTTTCGGTATTATCATGCGTTATAGAACCTATGATTTCTTAACACTTTATTTATATATATATATATATATATATATATATATATATATATATATATATATATATATAAGTTTAGGAAAATTAAATAACTAAATATAAGCAACCGTGTACGCGCGTGCTGGCTTGTATAGACAGGTAAGCAAATAAATAATTACCAAAGTTTGACAAGAGGTGTAAACATAGTGCTCGATGGTTAAACAAAGATAGTAAATATATATTAATAAATATACATACACCTATGTTTGATGTGTTTACCAAACTCTTCAGGCACAAGATATACCTTATTGTTTATTATATATATATATATATATATATATATATATATATATATATATATATATATATACAGATGTTCATGGAAGAGACGCTGATTCATAGTTCAAAATTAAAATTGTGAAAAATAGTACAAAAGCAATACAAGATTTTAAGTACAGGAAATGGTTTCAGGTATGAGTTAATAAAACAGGGATTGAAGCACGTTTATTATTTGAACAGGGGGCGCAGCACTAAAGCTACGTTTGAATGGTCAAAAGCAGTTAATCGGCGTAAGCCCTAAAATGAAGGCGAACAGTAAATTAAATGTAGACGAAAAGTAAATTATCCAGGATTACAGCATTTTTTTCTATGCATACAACTATTAATATTAATAATCTAAAACTATTTAATAAGCTCATTCCGCTTATTAAGTAGTTTTAGATTATTAGTATTTTTTAAGATGATTATTTTCTCTAGTAAACACAAATTGCATCGGTCCCCCCCCGCCTGAAACTGTATTGATTTTATCAACGTATTCCCTATTTACTGCAGGGGTGTAGGCATCTGTTTTGATACTCCAGTAAAACTTTGACAGTGCTGCAGAATTTGTGTATTCTTTTGTTGTTAAGGGTCATTTGGTGATGATAGAAACGTTTTTTTCAAATTATTTTCGGTTGACCAAAAGTAAAATTTAATTTGGTCATTGTGCCTGATCCAAGCCTTACTTATAACTCATTTATACATGCATTTACCATTCACAGGGCAGACGGTAATTTAAGGTAATTGTATTTTTGATCATCCTAGCTTCTGTTGTTATCAGTGTTGCTTACGTATTTGTTAAGTGTTGTACTATTATGCTGGGCTATATATTGATCAATGTTTCTATTATAGCTGTAATTAACCTTAATATTGTTCTTGTTGAAGATTTTTTGAGTAATGGTTCATGACTAAAGTGTACTAATTTAAGAAAGATTCTACCGATGTTGGTCCTGACATTACTGTTAAAAGGTAAGTTGAACCAAATTATTTTGCGTTTTCTACTTTTACGTTTACTATTGTTATTCATGCTAGTGTTTGGAACGTCAGTCAGTCAGTCATGTGCCATGCGTGTTACACGCTTAAGCGATCATATATCTTTCGATACAAGACTGACGAAGCAGATTTTTTTCTCGCAGTAGGTTGCCATTTCTTTCTGCGGTAGACCAGTTGCCATCCAAGGCTACAGAACCCTGTCAGTCCTACTATTTACCCATAACTGGGAGTTGGAGAAGAAGAGAATGCATACCTTCCCCAAGTGTATTATCAAGTAAGTTAATCTAATGGATTCAACTGGAATTCGAACTCGGCTCTCCGATTCCTCAGTCCGAGCCGCTAACCATTAATTCGATGTACATTACTCCACTGTGCCTTCGTTTGGGACATACTCTAGTTTAATGTTATGCTTGCTTTTATTTAGTGCATCAACGTATATATGTATTAGGTTGGTGCAAAAACAATGACGGTTTTTGACGTTAAAAATACGTCAAAAACCGTCATTATTTTTGCACCAACCTAATATCTATCAAAGATGTGTTTATTACTGAAGTTAGTTGAGAGTCTATGTAGCACAGATTTGTGCAGGTTATTAAGGGTACCCAGTTGGTAATTAGATTCTTTACAAATGTATATATGGTTATAAAGTTCCTTGTATTGAATGTACACTGCTCTGGATAGCTCAAAACCTTGGCGTTGATGATAGTGGTGATATTAATCCTAGAACACTAACCACGGGCTCCATATAGTACCCAGCGCAAATTTTCCTATTTTTAATTACAATTTTCAGTACCTGATTTTCTTACCTAAATAATATGTTTTTCAGTTCCTATTAATGTTAACTCAAATTACAAAGTTTGAAGTGCCTGCATGTAAAATATTTCAAATAAAGATTTATATTTAATATTTTTTTGATATTTTCAAAATTGGGTAAGATGTACCCATGGTTAGTAGTGGTGTAACCTTAACTGATGGGTAGTGTTCTAGGGCTAAGCAGGAAACAGACTGTTTCTGATGGGTGTTGAACTCAATGTCGAATTTTATATTTACATATGCTCTATCTATGATATCGAATACTTTAACTCATAAATATAGCATACCGTAGAAGTATATTTTATAACATATATACATACACACAGTATATATATATATATATATATATATATATATATATATATATATATATATATATATATATACTAGCAGCATGGCCCGGCGTTGCCCGTGCTTGATACAAAAATCGTACGACACATACAGCAATCGCTATCTCTTGACTTAAAATATTTTTGACCTTCCTTGCCTTTAAAGGAGTGCCCTTTGCCGTGCTGATGTTGCTACATGCCTTACTTCTTGCCTATCTCACACTGCGAATTTTTTCTAAGCTCTATACTAAACATTAAATCTGTTACGAAAAAAGAACTAAACAAAACGAACACAAAACGATCAGCTTTAAAAAAGGATTCGTAACTGGAAAAACCGAATGAAAAAAGAATGTTAACAACAAATACTTTTACACACTAACCCAGTTTTGCGGAATCAGATTCAACGTTGAGTTAAAGTCAAGCGAATGAGCCAATTGGAGTAAAGTGCCATGCAGATTTAAATTTTTCCCACTTGTGAAAAAATGCAGCTATCGATTTTTTTGCATGCTAGCATGCTAGTTAACATTCGTGTCAGTAAGCTGTTGGCTCTCACGCTGGCCAATAGAATCTCCCTGCCTATTCGTGGCAGCCAGCTATAGGCCCTCACACTGACCAGTAAAAAAATGGTCGCAAACTACATGAAAACTGCCGCAAACTTGGAGCATGTGCATGTCATGTAAATTTTGGTGCAAATCCGTCGAAAATTACGGCCGTGCATTCGTTACACAGACACACACATCCTGCCTTGTATATATATATATATATATATATATATATATATATATATATATATATATGAGATAACGATATTGATGGTTAGTGTTCTAGGGTTAAGAACGTGATCCTTAGAGAATGTGATTAGCTGTTTCCTCAGCCGGTCAGTTTGCTGTGGCTTAGTGTTGCGTAGAAGTATCACACCTGTCATCTCTGTACAGGCCAGTGTTCTCACTATCAAAAGTATACCTGAGGCTCCATAATATCAGAAAGCCTACTAGTTAACAAGCTTTCAATTTTGCGTCATTCAGACGACAGTTTATCCATCGCACCCTGTAAATTTGGAAATTGTTAATTGTTCCCTATTTAGGAGCTTGGAAAGTAGAGCAGAGTTTCCTTTTCCTGACAAGCTGGAACTAATGTTTCAAAATTCTCCCTACATTTTTGATGTAATGGAATAACCTGTCACCCCCATGAGTGACTACACTATAGGTAGTAACTATCAATAAATATTAGGTTGGTGCAAAAATAATGACGTAATCATGTCGTTTTTTGACGTATTTTTAACGTCAAAAAACGACATTAATACGTCATTATTTTTGCACCAACCTAATATCATTAAGTCAACGAAGTACAGAGTCTATCCGAAATCTTTTCGGCTAGACGGTCGAACTCTCTGCCTCTGATCAGAGAGGAACACGGACAAGGCTCAGCCAAGGGGTAGCGTCTCTTTTGTGGAGGTTGACCAACCCTATCCCGTTTATACTGAATCTACGGGGATTTTTAGGCCGAGCCTACGAGCTCGAAGAACCCACCTTAAACCCGGCCTTGTGCCACATGCAACACTCGTGGGGTGGGGCTAAATAAAGTGTATCCGAAATCTTTTCGGCTAGACGTTCGAACTCTCTGATTCTGAGCAGAGAGGAACCTGGACGAGGCTCAGCCGAATGGGAGAGTCTCGGTCGGGGGGAGGTTGACCAACCCGATTCCATTTATACGCGTTCTACGGGAATTTTTTGGCCGAGCGTATGGTCTCGGAGAACACACGTTAAACCCGGCCTTGTGCCACATGCAACCCTCTGGGTGGGGGTGGCTAAATATTCTACCCTCAATCTTTTTCGGCTTGCAGGTTGAACTCTCTGCTTCTGAGCAGAGAGGAACCCGGACGAGGCTCTGCCGAAGTGCAGTGTCTCCTTCAGGGAGGCTGACCAACTCGATCTCGTTTATGCGGGTTCTACGGGGATTTTTGGCCGAGACTACGGGCTCGGAAGACCCACATTAAACTCGGCCTTGTGCTACATCTACCCTCATGGTGGCGGGGGTAGTAAATATTGACTATCTGGCATCTGTTCCAGCTGTGATGGTTAATCTCTCTGCATCCCGGCAGAGAGAATCTCCAGACGAGGCTATGTCGAAGGGCAGATTCTTGTCTTGGGGAACAGCTACACGACCCCGTTTTATACGGGGAATTTTTGGCCGCGGCTACGAGCTCGGATTACCCCACATTAAACTCGGCCTTGTGACACATCCTGCCTCGTGGACCGACTGGTAAACATTGACAAGCTTGGATCTGCTCAGTACGAATCAGACTTACGCGAGAACTATCGACCTTCCAATAGTAGCACTCACAACTGGATTGACTTGTGATGGGCTTGTGAATAATTGCTACCTTTATTCTTACTGTATTGGTTTTTACAATAAACCTTTACTTATTATATCCACCTTGTTTTTTAAGTATATATTCTTATTAGCACGGAATATAAAAAAAGACCTCCAGCAGCAACAACAACTCATCTCTTCCCTTACCTAGCCCAGGTAGCTCAATGGAGAAAGTATCTGTAAGTCAACGGACTACAGAGACTAGCTGAGATCTGTTGAACATGACGCAGACTTACACGAGAACTACAGACTTTCTAAATAGTAGCACTCACTAATGGATTGACTTGCGACGACCTTGTGCATAACTGTTACCTTTATTCATATTGTACCGGTTTTCATGATAAACATTTACTTATTTTATCCACCTTGTTTTTCAAGTATATATTCTTATTAGCACGGAATATAACAACTAGTTTGCGAAATCAAGAATATTCTTGAATTTTCAAGAAGTCTATTGTTGAACGGTCCAACAAACTAGGAAAATAATCTCTTTTTACTTCTACTTTTGCTGACATTTCATTTAAATTCTAGAGCTCAAAGTGAAGGGCATAACAGAATTTGGTTAATTCATTCTTGGGTCTTATTCCGCTGTATCTTTCATCTGTTGTTCTTTAGAGATTATTCTTCACTAATCTTTTTTGCCATCTTTCTAGCAATGGTGACGTTTTGCTCAAAGATCCAGCATTTTCAAGTAACTCGACATCGAAAAAAGATTTACCTAGTAGATGTTTATTTTAGAGATATTGCAAACACAGAATAATCCAATTGAGGGCTCCGATCAAATTTTCTGTTGACGTATTGACACTGATCATGACATAAAGACGAGAAATTCTCAAAGGCAGTTATATCGAGGGCCTACGAAAAAATACTTTAATCGAATGCTAACAATAAGTTGTTGTGTTGGAGTCCAAGACGCTGAGGCAGTGATAAATATATTAGTGATGTGATAGGCTAATAATGACGACGACGATCTGTTAAGTGAATTGTTTTCGTCTTTCTTTCTGATGCCACAGTTAACGAACCATAAAATAGGGTCAACAGTGAAATAAAATTGGGTGTAAACCGGGACTTTTTAATCTATTACCTTATCTTCTTACCCTAACGACATTCATCTTTTGATCTCACATTTCTGACGCATAGGTCCGTCATTATGCACACATATCCATAAATTTCACACACAACCCCCCCACATATATATATATATATATATATATATATATATATATATATATATATATATATATATGTATTTAAAAGGAGAAAGCCAGACGACGGAGGTCACATTGACAAGATCATTCAGGAATATCGAAATGCATCATATTTCTATACAAATTATACTAGTCAATCATTTTTTTTTAAAAATACCACACAATGTCTGATATGCAGCAAGGCGTGGGTAATTCGGCTAGTATATATATATATATATATATATATATATATATATATATATATATATATATATAAATCAGCTAGTATATATATATATATATATATATATATATTATTTTTTATAATTCAACTAGTATATATATATATATATACATATAATTCAGCTAGTATATATATATATATATATATATGTGTATATATATATATATATATATATGTATATATATGTGTGTGTGTCTGTAATTCAGCTAATATACATATATATGTACTAGCTGAATTATATATATGATTGATTTTTAAAGTATAATATATATATATGTATATACTAGCTGAATTATATATATATATATATATATATATATATATGTATGTGTGTGTGTGTGTGTTAGTGTAATTCAGCTAATATACATATATATATATACTAGCTGAATATATATATGATTGATTTTTAAAGTATCATTATGATTTTTATAGTATATATATATATATATATATATATATATATAATCTGAATTATATACATATATATATATATATATATATATATATATATATGTGTGTGTGTGTAGACTAGCCGAATTACCCGCGCCTTGTTGCGTATGACACATTGTTGTTTTTTTGTTGTTTTTTTTAAGAAAATGATTGATTTTTATAATTTATACTAAAAAATGATGCATTTCGATATTACTCAATTATATTATCGATGTGACCTCCGTCTTCTGGCTTCCTCCTTTTATATTTGGGTTAGGAGTCTTTCCCTTGTTAAAATTTATATATACATGAAATGAAAGGGAAAAAAAACATTCAGTGGGCGGTTTGTGCAAAAACAGCTTGATCTGACCCCTTTGATATATATTTGATGCAATATTTGATCGTATGAATTGATGAGCAGATTTCAACATTTATAAGACAGACACTAACTACTGATTCTTGTTTTCTTGCTCAACTTGACGTCAATATTCTCTCATTTTCATCTTGTCGATGTGACCTCCATCTTCTGGCTATCTCCTTCTATATTTGGATAGGATTCATTTCTTTGTTCAAATTTAAATTTGATTTAAATTAAAGTAAAAAAAAACAACCTTAGATCAAATGCAGTATACTTACCCAAGTACCCTGGGGAGTTTCAGAATGTAAGGCTATGGTGGGGGGTCTATCTACCAAACCCTAGGACGAGTTCGATCACAAACAGACTGACAGAGGCTACAACGATCGGTTGGACTTGTTCGGAGAACCGGTCGCCAATTCAACACCTATAGGGATCATCATTCCAACTTAGAGACAAAGAGATTAATTAGAAAAGATCCAACTCAATTCATAACACGTTTGGCACAGGAGAGATGAGTTTCAGCTATGACAGTCCAAATAGCAGTGAAAAAAGAGTTGAAAATGAAATCGTACGTGAAAACTGTAAGGCAACTTTTTACTACGGGACAGAAAGTTAGAAGATTAGAGAGGGCGGAGATCATTTTCAATAATTTGGGAAATGATCCTGGAATAACATTTGAACTTTATTTCAATACCTCATAAATTTTCGATCCTTAGCTATGATTAATTAATAATGAACATGTCATTTTCGTTTATGATCGATTTCATCACGATTCTTCTGGTAAGCTTGGAGAGTAATTATACATTCTTATAGCTCAAAGTAGAGTCCTATAAGAATCTTGAAGAATTCCAGTAAGATAGCTTTAATCATTTCTAGGATACAACGTTTCAGATCGTAATCTAACAATTTGACTGTTTTACTGTTACGCGATATATATATATATATATATATATATATATATATATATATATATATATATATATATATATATATATATATATAATTTCTACAACTATACATTATTACATAATTGTTCCATCAACAAGTAGAATTTTCTCCTATTGCGACAAACAGGAGTCCACCTAGATTGGGCGCTTGTCATTAGCTAGACTCAGCTTATTAAACTTTATTTTCCCACTATCAATCTCACACTATTTAGCAGAGTTGCGGCGTGTTATAATTGTTCTATAATAGAAGTTTTGCCCTGGTCAACTGGACGCTCATCTGTTCGTACCCGTCAAGAAACATTCAAACCGCTCGAACTTCACACTCTAAAATTACTATGTAGCAGCCACACACAAAATGTCATCATCCAAAATAATCCTTGATAAGGACTAGAGAAATAGCCGAGCGCGTTCGGAACAATTATAAATGTAGACAATGTCTATATTTGTGAAAAGCGAAAAACTGTTAGACTGCTGACAAGACAGAATAAAAGATTAAATCTTTTATTAAATTTTAACAAAATAAGATGTTAAATCTTTTATTAAATAAATTAAATCTTCCTCGTCGGCCGTTTTCAATGAAAGATGCATATGCATACGACACGGGCGCACACACACACACACACACACATACATATATATATATATATGATTTTTTACATTCAACGTCATCACTTGATAAGACACCGAAGGTGTTGAAACAAAATGGCTATTTTTGTAGTGATTTTATAACATATTTATGTTATAAATTTCCTTTTTTTTCTTTAAAATTAAATAATTATATATATATGTAAAAATTCGTGGGTAATTAATCCAAGTAGATCCTTACAATATAAATTATTAAAACTGATCCACAAAAGAGAGCTAAGTATATTTATTATAGAGCATATAAATGAATTATTTAAAATTGCAACTCTATTATAGTGAATGGAACAATAAAGTTTCAATTTTATGTAATTCGTATATATATATATATATATATATATATATATATATATATATATATATATTCATGAATCATTCATACAAAAAAAATATAGAGATTAATGATTTAAATGGCGAGAATACATCGTCGCAAACAGTATAAATAAGATACATCAACCCCGAACCTGTATATGAATGATATGATCCCCGTTTATAAAATCCAGTTGCATAAGGTCTTTTTAATTTTTTGTAACCTTTCGTCTGTTCCTACTGACATCATCAGGTATAGAAGTAGATTTTGTTCTTGTTTTTACTTCTCAGTAATAAGAGAACAACGAAAATAGAAATGTAAGCCGAAAAAATATTTGTTTTTTGTATGAACGATTCATGAATTTATAAATTATATTTGCACCTTTTATCTGAAATTAAAATAACTGATCCAACGTGCAACTCTCGGATAATAAGTGCGACATTACTGTAATTATTGAACAATATAGTTCATGCCATATTCACGGAAAATCTACCAGTAAAAAAGATTTCTCTTATTGCTATATTTGTACAAAAACACACATCCTTAAAATTTAAATGCAAACTCTGCGTTGTGACCGCACGTTCCAAAACAATAACACATTTCTCATATAATTTTTTTGGATTACATCTCTATTTATATATATATATATATATTGTCTTATTAAAAGGAAACAGTATATGTATGCATACATATGCACACATCGTATTCAATAACACTGCAGATTGTTAAGTATTATTTTTAATGGATACACGTATTTGATCAAATGCTCTGCATATTAAACAGTATATTTATTTTCGCACACCGACATGGACATGCGTTGCTTGTTTAGGTATAATGTTTGGGCGATTTGTTTTTTTTTTTTAATATCGTATTCTGTTATTTTTTGTGCTATTCTCTCTGTTTTATAGTTATGTTGTCTCTGAGCAGTTTGTAGAGATTTCTGTGGTGGTGGGGGTAGTGGAGGTGCTAATTCGTTTAAATGTCAAGTTTTGTCCGCCATGAAAAATACTTTAGGTGACCCGTTTTTCGTTTGTTTTTTTTTTCTGGACGTCATCTAATTTTTTATGAAATTTATGCTCCTTACTAGGTTAGTCAATTCTTTTTCGATGTTGTCTAGTTCCTTGTTTTGCGGGTGGACATTTTTTGTTTTTTGTTTTTCAGCCATATATTTCGTTGAGTATAGTATTTGTGCTAAGATTTTCGTTTAAAAATAATGGCGTCTCATTCTCTTTAGTTTGCTTTGGTTTGGTTTACGCATATCAACTTCAACGTGTTATTTAATGCTGACAAGATTTTTTTTTATTACTGGTAAGATTTTATTTCAAAAGTGCATTGCTGCTAATATTTTTTTTCAAAAATGTATTGCTGGTAATATTTTTTTTCATAAATATATTGCTTGTATTTTTTTTCTAAATTGTATTACTGGTAATAAACATTTTTCAAAAATGTATTACTGGTATTAAAGACTATTTTTAGATTTTCATCGTGTTTTGACCCAAGTTCGGGTCCAACCACTTGCCCAGGCGTCGGACACGGGAACACCAGCAATTAAGAGGTGGTTCCCCGCTACTCAAAACCCATCGAACGAAGGAATTTTCATTATTCAAATAATTATGACACTTATTTAAAAATAGACAGTCGGTTAGACGTAATAAACATTGACTAATGAATATATAATAAAAAGTGGCCTTATATATCAAAGAATTGTCGACCATGATAACATTTCAAATTATATAGTTTTCTCTGTGTGTGTTTTTCTCTCTGTGTGTGTTTGCGCATTATAGGAACAAAGATCGAAAGAATTTAAATAAATAGAGAAACATGCATATTAATTGAGAGAGATCGATAGATGGAAATATAGATATTAAATAAAATAGAGAAAGAATATTAGTGGTCAATATATATTAGGTTGGTGCAAAAATAATGACGTAATAATGTCGTTTTTTGACGTATTTTTAACGCCAAAAAACGACATTATTACGTCATTATTTTTGCACCAACCTAATATGTATATATATATATATATATATATATATATATAGGCATATATATATATATATATATATAGGTATATATATATATATATATATATATATATATAGGCATATATATATATATATATATATATATATATATATATATATATAGGCATATATATATATATATATATATATAGGAATATATATATATATATATATATATATATATATAATTTCACCCGCCCCATCTTTCTTCCCCACCACTTCTTTCCTTACCTCTCCCTCCTTCTTTAAGATTTGATCGGCCATGGTGTGTGTATGTCACCTCGATGTGTATCCTTATACTGTTTTAGACATCCGACAACAGTCTTTTTCCCCCTTCCACTCACACCTAATTTTAAATAAAACTCTCTCTGTTAAACCCCTCTCTTATGAACTAACATTCGTCACACACTCTCATAATTACACTCTCTCTAAATTCTATTTTTATTTCCGGAGTAGGTTTTTTTCTGTTTTCTTTTTGAATTTGTAGGTCTGATGAATTGGATCGTATTTACGATTCCAATGGAATAAATTATGACCATGGAATATTAGTGTTTAAGCCTTTTTATTATATCCTTACTCTGTCTTGGACATTGAGTTCTACCTGGATTCTATCCTCTCGGAATTTTTTATGCTAAAATATACATGTGTATATATGCACCTGTGGATTTTGCATATATATGTATATTTACCACTAATATTATCTCTCTCTCTCTCTCTCTCTATATATATATATATATATATATATATATATATATATATATATATATATATATATATATATTTCCATGAGGATAGAATCCAGGTAGAGCTCAATGTCTAGGACAGAGCAGAAACATAATAAAAAAAAAACAAAAAAAAAAACGCTCAAACACTAATAATCCATGGTTATAATTTATTATATTGGAATTGTAATCACGATCCAATTCGTCAGACCTGAAAATTCCAAAACAATTCGAAAAATATTTTCTTTTTATTTCTTTTTGAATTTGTAGGTCTGATGAATTGGATCGTGATTATGATGCCAGTGTAATAAATTATAACCATGGGATATTAGTGTTTGCGGCTTTTATACATACATACATATATATATATATATATATATATATATATATATATATATATATATATATATATATATATAGATAGATAGATAGATAGATAGATAGATAGATACATATGAATTGGATGGGGTAGATAGATAGATAGATAGATAGATAGATAGATAGATAGATAGATAGATAGATATGAATTGGATGGGGTAGATAGATAGATAGATAGATAGATAGATAGATAGATAGATAGATAGATAGATAGCCTGATATACAGGAATAAAAGCAAAGATAAATAGATAGATAGATAGATCGATAGATAGCAGACAGTAATTGATAGATTGATAGATAAATTACTGACACATAGATAGATAGATAGATAGATAGATAGATAGATAGATAGATAGATAGATAGATAGATAGATTCCGGAGAAAGAGCAGATAACGTATTGTCTTGAACATATGGAATACATCTTGCAACGATCAGGATATTAGTACACTAACTCACTTTGGCTGATGATTAAGGCTGGTTTTCCAACGGTAATATTTTAATATAAGTTTTTTTTTATTTTATTCATATGGAATTAATTTATTCTGTTTTTAATAATGTCTAAGTAGATCTCTAGGCATCGTACCCTAATTCTATCCCATAAAATGGGCAGCTCTAGCCAACATGTCCATTAGGTCATGAAAAAAAAGAAGGAATAAGAATAAACCAGTGCATTCTATTTAATCATCATACAGTCAGGTGCAACCATGGATATAGAAAATAAACCATGTACCGAAGTTTATGATATATCTCGATTTCTCTATCCGTACTTTGAAAAATCTGACCTTCTGCAAAGATAAGAATTATTTTGGGAGAATCCGGTCGTAGTCGATGTCAGTGACGCGGAACCGAGCCTGACCTCTGTCACTTGGGATGGTCACTATTTGTAAGGGCTACGTGCAGCTTTCGTGTGTGCCAATCTTGATATTGTACAGTAGCTATTGATAGCCAAATAGGTGATGACCTCTTCCATACATTACATTTTAGGGAATGCGTTATCGGCTCGAGATCATCGTATGCAAATCTTAACAAAGATTTGAATCTATCTATCTATCTATCTATCTATCTATCTATCTATCTTTGCTTCTGTTCCTGTATATCAGGCTATCTAACTATCTTTCGACTACAGTCTATTGATTATCTATCCATCTATCAATTACAGTCTTTTCATTACCTACCTATCTTTCTTTCTCTCTCTTTCTCTCTCTCTCTCTCTCTCTCTCTCTCTCTCTCTATATATATATATATATATATATATATATATATATATATATATCGGTAATTCGTATCTCTCTTAGTCGATACATATCTGTTTATTTCACTCTTACACCTTTTATTTTCATTGTCAATACATATCTATCTATCTATCTATCTATCTAATATAGTCTATTGATTATCTATCAATCTATCGATTACAATGTGTCCATTATCTATCTATCTATCTATCTATCTATCTATCTATCTATCTATTATACAGGAAGTCTCCCAAAAATATCGGTGTAACTACACGTCCATGCCAAACAAAATTAAATAGACTTTATGTTGTATATATATATATATATATATATATATATATATATATATATATATATATATATATATATATATTCTAACAAAATATTCAAAGGAATTTAGATTTTAAAACCGATTTCACATACTTCCACAAACATTCAATATACGCAGCACCTATGACACGACAGAGGTTAACTTCGTTGTCTTGCGTAACATTCTCCCGTCCCTCTGTGATTCTCTAAGCTCCTTTAGGATTGATGCAGAGGAGTAGGATATAGACTAGTTCTTAGACATAACCACATAGAGAAACAAATAGATGGTGTCAAGTCAGGTGAACGTGGGAGCCATTTCAACAGCACTATCTATCTATCTATCTATCTATCTATTCACATTTATCGATCTATCTATCAATTAAAGTCAGTTGATTATGTATCTAGCGATTAGATTCTATACATTATCTATTACAGTCTGTTCATTATATATCTATCTATCTATCTATCTATTTCTATTCACATTTATCGATCTATCTATCAATTACAGTCAGTTGACTATGTATCTATCGATTAGATTCTATACATTTTCTATTACAGTCTGTTCATTATCTATCTATCTATCTATCTATCTATCTATCTATCTATCTATCTCTATTCACATTTATCGATGTATCTATCAATTACAGTCAGTTGATTATGCATCTACCGATTAGATTCTATACCTTATCTATTACAGTCTGTTCATTATCTATCTATCTATCTATCTATCTATCTATCTATCTATCTGTTTTTATATATTTCTATTCACATTTATCGATCTATCTATCGATTACTGTCAGTTGATTATGTATCTAGCGATTAGATTCTATGCATTATCTATTAAAGTCTGTTCATTATCTATCTATCTTAAAGCATTTTCTACCTGGTTATTTGAATTAATATTCAAATGCCCTGTCATTTTTATAGCATAGTGTACTTTTAGACCAGAAGCCTAATTCTGTGGCAGATTCTATTTAGATCTGCTTATTCAAACATTGGAATTATATATATATATATATATATATATATATATATATAATTATTTTAAAAAAATATGATTCCTACGCTACATAAGAGTTCTCATGTTTCAAAAACGAGAGCCGAAAACCTCAGTCTAATTATTAAAATTAAATTGAGTTAAAGTATCAAGCCCTCTTTCATCCTCAAGCGAAAATTTAGAAATTTTGATATTTATGCATCATTATAAGCATGTTCATTCGCAAAATTAATTGCCATGGAACCGGCTGAGGCGACCATTTTGGTAAGGGGACTAAGAGATAATTTTTATCCGCATATCAGTCACCTTTGGAAAAAAGGTCAAACCGAGGTAGGGTAGGTGTATCAATTCCAAAGCGGATTATATCATTCAATTGAGCACATCGTCTGGTCAGTCACAGCGAAAGATAGCTTTTGGCACCATAATGTGTCGTTAAGTGTCTATTCCATTTATATATATATATTTTATTCCATTTATATATATATATATATAATTCCTATAGTTATTAGAACTTGGTTATACAACTTTTTTCTCCCATCTATTTTTACTAAGAAAACAGATTCCGGATACGCCAGTATTATATTTTTCTTTATTTCTGAGATGAGGTATTATGTACACTATTTACATTGTTCAGACTCTTGTCTTCATGGTTATTGTCATATTAACGACGTTTCTGCCGTTGCATGCTCCGGTCTTCTTCAGGATTTTTCTATATATCTGAGATGGGGCATTGTAATTATTTTAATTATTTACATTGTTTGGACTGTTGTCCTCATCTTCATTGTCATATTCACAACGTTTCTGATCTTGTATGCTCTGGACTTCTTCAGAATTTGTCTATATTTCTGAGATCAGAAATTTACACTATTTGAATTGTTTGGGCTCTTGTTCCAATCGATATTGTTATAGGCACGACGTTTAGCTTCTGCGCGTTATATGCGCTTCTGCGCGAGATATACACAGAAATTTTGAACCGTACCCTTTATTTAGTCCGTGGGTGTAGATTGATCTATTTCCACGTGCCATGCCTTTTCTGGATATCTCACAGTTATTTCCATTTAGTAACTCAACTCGTTAAGTTTTTGTTCAACTTTGTTCTTGCCACGTATCGAACTCACAACTGTTTGAGTCAAGCTACTAGGTTACTTCAAGAAACACTTTTATCCACTGGGTCATGTCCCATCAAGGAAGCAATCCAGTGGCTTGACCCAAAGTGTTATGAGGACAGTGAATGACCACAGCAGAGGTGGAGAAAAACAATTAGAGCTGAGTTACTTAAGGCAAATATTTAAAACTAGGTTATCCAAAAAAGGCATGGCACGTGGAATTAGAACAAACTATACTCGTGGATAAATTAAAGGTTTCAGTTCGAAATTCCAATGTATATCACCGGAAGAACGGCAGAAAGCATAGAACAGCCGAAACGCCGTGAATATAGAAAGAAATACGAGGGCAACAGACCGAACAATGTAAATGCTGTAAATTCGTAAATGTAAGTTACTATACTTTACCACCAAAATAAGACAGATCATGAAGAAGGCCGTAGCGTAAAGCGACCGAAATTTCGTGAATATGACAATAAAGATGAGGATAACAGTGCAAACAGTGTAAGTAGTGTAAATCGTTACAGTAGCTCATCTCATAAATATAAACAAATCATGAAGAAGTTCGGAGCGTATAGCGGCCGAAACGACGATATTATAACAATAAAGATGAGGATAATAGTGCGAACATTGCCAGTAATGTAAATAGTTACAATAACTCATCTCAGAAATATAGACAGATCATGAAGAAGGCCGGAACGAACAGCAGCCGAAACGATGATATTATGACAGTAAAGATGAGGATAACAGTGCGAAAATTGTCAGTAATGTAAATAGTTACAATAACTCATCTCAGAAATATAGACAGATCATGAAGAAGGCCGGAGCGTACAGCGGCCGAAACGTCGATATTATGACAATAAAGATGAGGATAACATTGCGAGCAATGGAAATCTTGTATATAGTTACAAACCCTCATCTCAGAAGTGTAGACAGTTTATGAAAATACTGGATGGTACTGCGTCCGAAACGTCGTGAATATGGTAATAAATATGACGACAATAAAGTGACAGATGTAAATAGTGTAAATATTTATACTTTTTGTTGCCTTTTTTTCTTTTTCTTTTTAGGACTGTGGTCTTAAACAGAATACATCAATACTAGATAGAAATTATTTTATGAAAATAAGAAAATACACAAATTGGGACGTATGAATGAGCAAGCTCTTGAATGACAACCAAAGAGAAAAGATATAATAAATGCGATGACATGTCGTGCTAAAATAAGAAGAATATAAACGACTGACAATAAATATAAGGTTGCCCCCAAAGTTCGTAAACACTTGCAAAAAATTGAAATTTTACTCGCCAAGTAATAACAAAAACAACAAAAATTATTCCTCAAAATAAAGACCGTCATTTTCCAAGACTTTCTGCCATCGATCTGCAAGCTTTCGGATCTGGTGAAAGTACCATTCAGCCGGTTTTGAATCAAAGAATTCTTGACACTCTTCCTCGACTTCATCAAACGAGTCGAATCGGCGGCCCTTCAGAAAGTGTTGCATTGAGCGGAAAAGGCCGTAATCTGATGGAACACAGTCAGGACCGTAGGCTGGATGTGGCAGAACCTCAATGCCGTTCAGCTCTTCAAACTTGTCTTTGGTCTTCTTGGCGGTGTGTGGCTTTGCATTGTCCTGCTGCATCAAAGCGCGCTTTCGGTTGATCAGAGCCGGGTACTTTTGCTTCAACTTTTCGTAGACCCGCTCCCGTTGCTGACAGTAAAGTTCGGCAGTGATGGCACGACCGTTCGGAACCAACTCAAAATGCACGATTCCTTCAAAGTTCCACCAAACGGACACCATGACTTTCTTGAGGAATCGATCTTGTTTTGGAACCGACGGTGTCTCTTGCCCTTTCTGAATCCCATCGCTTGTCTCGATTTTGCTGGATTGTGTTGCATAAATATTCAATTTTTCGCAAGTGTTTACGAACTTTTGGGACAACCTAATATAAGAATACAAGCGAGTGGTAATAACGTTAGATAACATCTTTAATGAGTTGATTAGACACAATTATGTAGTCTATAAATATCGCAGGTTATTCATTTAATGCAAAGTTCTGTATCTTGAAAAAAAAATTGGCCGGATCCAAATATTTCTTTTAAAATATCATCTATTCTTGAAGCTTTGGATTTGCTCACAATCTGCAATATTGAATTTCATTCCAATGATAGTACTACAGGCCCTTTAAATTTTTTTAAAGTATTGCATCATTTTGGCCATATCACTTTGAGACAGCTAATCTCGTAGAATTAGCGAAGTCACGGAACCTTGAGACTTGTTCGTACCTTACAAGGCAAAAAATAATGAACGTATCCATAGAAATTCGATTTTTGTATTTTTCCCAAAACAAGTGTATAATAGAATTCGTTCATTACTACAGGGTGTTAATACAGGCGTCTATATGTATATTAACCAAGTCAAAATATGATTTAGTATTTTGTTGGGTAACCTTTTGCTTTAAAAATTCTCAACTCTTCCGGTAGCCTAGTCAGGACTCTGACCATAACCTAATTCGAAACCTTTGGGCGATTATAGACAATCGTGCCCGAAAGTTAACACAGAAGATGAGCTTTTTCGCGAATTAAAGAAATGATAGAAAAATCTGGCTAAGGACGTTAACTTACTAAAGAGTGTATTTAATATTATGCCACAAAGAATTAAGGCCGTTAAAATACAAAAAAGTGAACATTCTATGGGTGCATCCATTTTTGGGAATACAGGGAACTGTAAGATTCTATCTGTAGATTATGCAATGCATAACGGCTTGGAATTTGAAAGCCGACAGCCGAGTTCCAAATCCAGTTGGGTTCGTTAAATTCACTTACCGGCAAAAAAAAAAAACTAACTGACACAGAGGAACAGAATAATAACCATGTTCGGATAGGTTTGCAATAGAAATATTTCTGGCCTTAGAACGTTTTTTCTAAAGATATAAGTCCTTCTAATCTTTGTCTAATCAGTAACATCGTCTAGACTTCGAAGAATGGCCATTAATTCAAGTGATAACTCTTAATTAAACCATCTACCTTTCTTGTCAGTGGAACCGACGTCCAAAGACATTGGATATTGCTTTATTTAACTTTGTGTCTTCTCTTCATTGTTTTTACTAAGAGAATATGGATAAAGGTTAGTCTTTTCAAGCCGACATTAGCATTGTTTTGTTTTTTTATTACTGTTTTGTTTGCTTTTTTTTTGTTGTTTTTGCTTTCTTTTTGGAGTCGCTTAGTCTGGACCAAAAGTTAATTGCGGTAATTCAGTTCGAGAGAAGGACAAATGACTATTCTTATATCCATTGATTTCGTCGGCTTTGATATCTAAACGAGAAAAATAGGTAAAAAAAAAATAACTTCGATGTCAGTGTCTGGAGGGTCTGATTATATGTGCTTAAGTAGTTAGGGCCAGAAGGTGCTGGAGTGAGTGAACAACGGAAGATAAAGCTGTTGATGGGCCGATGCTAGGACAGCTAATAACTAACCAGTTCAAAGACAGTGCCAGTGAAGAAAGGGACTTTTTTTATAAGACAAAATTGGTATGTTCTTGGTGCAAAGATTACCAAACCCGAATTTACGCGAACGGCATTACAAGAGGTGCATTCGATGTAGATACAGTAGAGAAAATACAATACAATCGGTAAATTAAACTGAATGAAAGCATGGAATATATATATATATATATATATATCACTCCAGAAAAACCTATATTTTGAAATACATAACGAAGACATAGAGAAGCATATTGATATACCTATGCATATAATTTAAGAATATATATATATATATATATATATATATATATATATATATATATATATATATATATATATATATATATATATAAACACACATACACTGGCGCATTTCGTATTGAAAAAAAAACAAAAAAAACTTTAAAATTCCCTTCTTTCCTGTTGAGCGACGATGACCTAGGGATAGGTTACCTCACTCATGTCAAATCTGTCGGGTTTCGATTCCGGCTTGAAGCAATCCAACGTCTAGTCACACTGAGGAGCTGCGATACAGTCTATTTGTGGATGGCTATATATATATATATATATATATATATATATATATATATATATATATATATATATATCAAGTATATATATATATATATAATATATATATAAAAAATTATATATATATATATATATATATATATATATATATATATATATATATATATATACATATATATATATATATATATATATATATATATATATATATATATAATTTTTTTGTATTACAAAATTTAAGGATAGCTAGGAATAAGCATAATTTTAATGACATTTTAATGTACATTTTAAAAACTAAAAAAAAACCAAAAAAAAAACAAAAAAAACCCAACCGTTTTCGTTCTAGCCTTATCAAGTTTATTACTGGATATAAAAAATACAAACATGTAAATTTAATTGATATTAATGATAAATATAGAGGGAAAAATAATTATGAATTTCAAGAAAGCAAGAGTCCAATAACATTCAGACGCAGACTCTGTTTACTGAGAGAATGGTACACACACACACACATATATATATATATATATATATATATATATATATATATATATATATATATATATATATATAGTTACCTCCTTTGGATTCGCTAAAAAATTAATAATTAATATACATGATGAAAAAAAATGCCCCAAACAAAAAAAAAAATGTAATTTTTCTTGTCAAATCATTTATTATTAAGAGAATAGACCAAAGGATTTATTTTATTATTAAATTACATTTTGAATACTTTTAAGATTGACAATTTGGGTCCATAATTCCTTGCGTCAACGTCTGGCTATAAGTTAGTAAGGGAAATTTCAGCGTAATTTTGCGGTTAAAAACACATTGATTTGTTAATTCTAGCAAAACTCAGAAAATTCTAAGATTTTAATGAAAATTTCAATGTGTATTCACAAATGAATTAAATTATTTATAAAATGTTCCTCTTTTCGAAAATCTTGGTAATTATATATATATATATATATATATATATATATATATATGTATATATATGTATATATATATATATATATATATATATATATATATATATATATATATATATAACCATACCCAATTATTTAATTTATGGATTTTTAAAAAAATTAATTCATCCCGAGGAAGGTGGGGGTGCCATTTGCACGCAAGGTGTTGCAGAGGATTGAGTACAATAATAAAGAGAAGTGTTTGAGGAAAGGATACAGAGATGGACGGGGAACAAGCTCAGGGTGTCAGATGTCGATTGACATTACACTTGAATATTCGAAGATTATCGTCATCGGGGAAGCAAGTGGGGGGAAAGCAGTTCCAAAGGCAGGAAGTGTGAGAGAATAAGCTTTTTTAGTAGAAGTGACGGTTGCATTTAACAGTTTTGACGGTGAAAGGGTGGGACCGAGATGCCAGCCTAGTAGCTCGCTTAAATTCAAACAGTCTGGGAAAAAGCGAAAATAGATCGTCTGAACAGTTGCCGTGAAAATACCTTAGAAGAGCCAGTGGGAAGGTACGGTTAGTCAGTGTGAAAGCGACTGTAGGTGCGATGACAGATCACGACCTATAACATTGCATATTCGTCTCTGGATTTTGTCGAGGATCCCAGAGACGTACAGCGGGGGCACCAGACCATGTATGACAGCAATAGCGAGGTATTCAATTTTGTAGAGTAAAGTAATTTTTAGATTAGTTATAAGGAAAATCCCTGGAGAATTTAAATCAAATTCAAATGCCAAACAAAAATTACGGTTACAGAAAGTCTGCTCTGAATCGCGAAATAATAAAAAAAGATGCGATAAAACTAATACATTATTAAATTAAAAAAAAGCTTTTAAATCGTTTAATGAATAAGATTTATAATGGACACTATTGACTGAAAACATTTTTTCACTGAATAATGAATTTTTATATGAACTGTTTAAATTTTTTTTTTTATAAATTTCAATAATTTATAAGGTTTTAAATCTGTTAATATTCTATATTAATATGAAGCGGTTAGGCGTTAGTGTTTATTTATTTATTTGGTTTATTGTTTATTTATTTTGGTTATTGCTTATTTATTTGGGTTATTATTTATTTATTTGGGTTTATTGTTTATTTATTTGGGTTATTTTTTATTTATTTTGGTTATTGCATATTTATTTGGGTTATTGCTTATTTATTTGGGTTATTGCTTATTTATTTTGGTTAGTGTTTATTTATTTTGGGTTATTATTTATTTATTTGGTTTATTGATTATTTATTTGGGTTATTGTATATTTATTTGGGTTATTTATTTATTTGGTCATTGCTTATTTGTTTGGGTTATTGTTTATTTATATACGTTATTGCATATTTATTTGACTTATTGTATATTTATTTAGGTTATTGCTTATATATTTGGGTTATTCATTTATTTGGGTTATTGTTTATTTATTTGGGTTATTGTTTATTTATTTATTTGCGTTAAAACATATTTATTAATCATAAATGGAAAGCTTACTATAATTCAGCGACCACCAGAATTAAAAAAAAAAAAATTGAACTTTTTTGTTTGTGTGTGTTTATATAAACGTGCCTATTTTTGCAAATACAGAAGACCATACAGGACATTATCAGAAAATAAGAGTGGTAACTATAGTAACGTTAAAATTTATTGGCAACATTTCTTGAACATGAGCCATCGTAAGACCATATTTACCTAAACATTCAATAAAATATTAGATTACATAGAATATTTTGCTAATTTTTAAGATCACAGAGTAGTTCATCTCTCTCTCTGTCTCTCTCTGTCTCTATACATACATACATATATATATATATATATATATATATATATATATGCTGAAATATAGTTTTAGGATGTCCTATATTTATGGGATAAAGTGCTCAATATCAGAGATAGAGCGTATGTGAATATAAATATAAAAGTGAAGATTGAAGTTAACACTCAGAGGCGACAGGTTGTTTCATGCTAGGCGCAATCGTCAGGCAAGAGAAAAACACTAGCGGCCTGACGATTAAGTCTAGCATGAAACAACTAAGTCTAACTAGATATGATGATAAATGCGTTCTCCTATCACTGGTTCCTTCATCTGAATATGATTCAGAACAGAATTGAAAGTTTGAAAGAAATTAATAAAGTTCCAGACAGCATCTCCAATATTACGCCCGGAACGCATATCGTCGTTGGCGGAACTCGTTTCCCAGCATTGGAGTGCTCATCGACATTTCCTTCTGTGTGAAATGAGTCTTATGTTGGATCAGAAGAGACGTCCACAACAACAAGAATAGTAAGTTAGGAAGGTTCATGAAATCGAGAGTTCTGACTTTTCTTTGAGTTCTCTTCCTCTCTTCAATTTGTGTTCTGGTCTTTTCAAAAGCTTCTTTTTTTTTTTTTTTTCGTGGACTGCTCTGATTCAATCGTTTTTTTTTTCTACAGCTTCCGTCTTCCAACTGACCGGATCGATTTCTGTCCTTAGGAAGCTGTTTTTGACCTGAATCGACGACATTGGGCAATTTGGTCTCTTGCCAGATGCGATCTCTTAGAAGAGGATTTGTTTCGAGGGTAAGTTGCTCGTCACATCGAAATCGATGAAGGTTTATAGGCCCTACATCTTTTCACGGAGGAGAACTTCGTTGTTCGTGACCCAGTCTTGCAACCTGTTCCGCATGATTTGCCGGAAGTTTCATTTGAAGGAATCTTTCGGATGTCTCTTGGATAGAGTATCTAGTTCTCACGGGCGTACAGGAGAGCAGAGATGAAAACAGCTCGGTAGAACTTGGACTTGCTGGTTTGTGTTAGGCCAAAGATTGCCGAAGACTCTTTTGAACAGCGTCTCGTATACTGAGTAGCGGCCTTGATTCGAGTATCAAAGCCATTTTCAGTGGAGGCATTTGATGATAGTAAGTTACCAAGTTACGGAAATTGTTCAAAATTCTCCAAATCCTGTCCGTTGAAGTTGACTTTGAATCCAGGTGGTCGTGTTTGGTGTAGGAGTTTGGACTTTGTCACATTGGTGGTGAGTCCGTAGCCCATGTACGCTCTAGAGAAGCATACATATAAAGGGTGTTTCATTAAGGCGGATTATATATAAAAGTGTTTCATTAAGACGGATCAAAGTCATCAGTAAATAAATCAGTGTTATTGGTGAAAATTTATTTATTCCCCTATTTGATCATGTTATTTAAGTCATGGCAATTATGTGTGAAAAATGCTATTACCCAAATATCCATCAAATCTGAAAGAAAAAAAAGAACTCATTAGACGTTTAAATTTAATTTACATTTAACTTCGGTCCAAGTTATATATAGAAACACCCTTTACACACACATATATACACTGCGTGCCAAATTATTATTGAGATAACTTTCTTCTAATATTTCAAAAAATGTCCAATCAATTTACACAAAATTTTCACACAATGTTGGTAACACTGACCTACGCAATCACTGAAATTTTCGTACTGATCTGCGTAAAGTAAACAAACTGGCGCTATATTTGTTATCAGCCCTGTGATTTGAGTGTGCCAAATTATTAGAAAAGTGTAAGACATTAGTGAAAAGATGGGCCATAAAAGCAGTTTAAGTGATGCTGAAAAGAAAACTATCACCTCAGAACTCTCAAAAGGTAAATCTACCCTAGAATTTTCTAAAATGATAGGGAGTTTTCATCAAACAGTGAAAACGTTCACCACCGACCCTACACAAGTACGCAAAAGAGCAGATAAATGTAAGCCGAGTGCCATGTCATGAATTAAACAAGAGGCCACGAAGAACCCTGGACTTACAAGTCAAGAGCTTTTCAGTGGCATTGGGGATCCTACTGTGTCTAAAAGTACTCGGTGTCGGTATCTGAAGGACATCAGCCTATCAAAACAAATCCTCTTCCGACAAAGAGACCACGATTTAAGGATCAGCTCTAAAACAAAATCTTGCTGAGAATAGAATTCAATCAGGTCAATTGGTAGACGTATGGAGTACGAAGAACTATTTGAAAAAGATCAGTCCACAAAAAAACAGCATCCATCCTTTGAAAACGCCAAAAGACAGAAGAGACGAAGAAAGCCTAAAGAAATGCTAGAGCTCTCCATTCCCTGAACCCTGAGTCATTTGCAGTCGTCTCTTCAGATTCAACATAGGACGTATTTCACACACAAGGAAATATCTCTGAACACACCGATACTCGACAACGATGATATACCATCTCCACACATTTTGAATTTAGAATTGTTTTTCTCTTAGATTGGTGGCAAAGCAAGGTAAGAAGCCCTAGTTTGTCTTGTTATTTACATCATGGATATGTGAAGAGAGAAATGAAAACATTTCCTTAAGGTGTTTGCTCGAATTATCTTCCCCTAAAGTATTTTCCTAAGGTATTTCTCCGGAAGTTAATGTAACAAAATCGTGGATATATATCTTTTATATATCTTGCATGACGTAGGCGATCATGGCCATTTCCTTCTATCCCTTGTGGCTCTCAAAAGGTTTTGTGTGTCTGCCAATTCTTCCAGTCTACGCGCCGCCATCTACCTGCCCAATCTCGCCACGTATCTCATGAGATGCTTTCCCCTGTCTCTTTTTCCCTCTATTCGTCCCGTGAGTATCAGATTCTCCAGGCCCTCCTTTCTCATCACGTGTCCCAGAAATGTCATCTGCCTCTTCCTTACGTTAAGCAATTTGATTCTTCTTCTTCTTCTAGAACTACTACTACTATGCTACTACTATTACTACTACTACTATTACTACAACTACTACTTCTTCTAGTACTACTACTTTTACTACTACTTCTTCTGTTACTACTAAAATTATACTACAACTAATCTACTACTACTATACTACTACTTCTACTACTATATTACTACTGATATTACTACTACTTATTTTACTACTATTACTACTACTATACTACTATTAATTCTAATACTACTTCTACTACTACTATAGTACTATACTATTACTACTACTACTAATACTATACTACTACTACTACTTCTACTACTATACTACTACTATTACTACTGATACTATACTACTACTATTACTACTACTACTTCTACTATTACTACTACTTCTATACTACTACTACTCCCTCTACTATTACTATACTAATACTACTTCTACTACTACTACACTACCACTATGCTACTACATATTCTATTACTATAATACAATTACTATTAATACTGCTACTTCTTTTTCTACTACAAAACTATACTGCTACTACTTCTACTACTATTACTAATAATACTATACTACTACTACTATTATTACTATTACTACTACTACTTATTATTGTTATTTCATTTTATGTATGTTGTATATCCATTTCTTTCAGGGTCGCAACTACATAGTTAAGGTCATGAATGATGTCATGACATTTTCCACTGAATGTCAATTGTGTTGCAATTAAAAATGTTCAAACTGTATTGCACGACAGCGACAACCGGAGGCCTTATTGTCGATATTCTGTTTTATAAAATTAATTCGGCATTTAACACCAGGATGCTGTAGTATTCTTTTCCTATTTTATTCTCCATTTTGCTTATCCTGTATTCCATCTCCTTCGTTGACCTCTAAATATTTATAGGCTTCTTCTTCTTCCAGTTCTCTAATATTTGTGAGAAAATCTCGATCTATTGCGTCTGTTTCTATAATTGTCCCTTTCTTGAATATTTCTTTTGCATATTTCTATAATCCGAAATTTATAATTGCAATGCGGAGATGTGATAACGTTCCCACCCTCGTTGTCATATTAGTCGGAAGACTGGAGATCTTGGGAGGTGTTACGTTAATAAATACACTTTTTATTCGACGGGAAGAGGTAAACATTTCCTGGAGAGTTCGGCGAATGAACACATAAACATTTTACAATATTGATGGTTTGCTTCAACTCCTTGTCGTCTTTGGCAAAGAATTTGATATCATCCCAAAAGGAATGTCAAAGAGATTTGTATGTTTTCAAAGATCGACTACTAATAACTAAAAAGATGCTGGAAACATTCTGTTTTTTTTTTTTTTACATTGTATCCATAGTTATTACTGTATCGTTCATGCAAAAGGTGGGGTTAAGGCCAGATAACACAGAAGGGGACGACGGGGAGTCTTCTTGAAAGATTCCTCATCGGATATTCAAACAATTGGAAGTGACAGTACCTTTGGTGTGATTTAGGTATACTGTGGTTTTCCACAGTTTCATTCTAGGTCTAAGGAAATTTATTATCACTGAGGAGACTTTGCACATTTCCAAAGCCTTAAGTGTGGCACACTATCAAACCTATGGCTGTAGTCAAACCTAGCTGTTCTAAGATTTCTAACTTTTTTCTGCAATTTTCCAGCATCATTTTATTTATTAGTACTCGATCTTTGAAAACATAAAAATCTCTTTGACATTCTTTGACATTTGTTCCAGATGAAGTGTGATTTCATCGCAAAAATTGTTAGGGTTATTTTTACTTTATTTTCTCTTAATATGTATAGTGGGTCAGCCAATTTGTATTGGTTCTAAATAGAAATAAAAACTGACCCTCTACAATTTTTACAATATCATATGTAACAAAGACAACAACAAGAGAACTAATCAAGTAGAAGAAAATGTGAATTTGTTCAACAATAGATATTTTTTATAAGTACAACAAATACATAATATATAGTTCAAAAATTGATAAACACTCGGATGGATTAGCACACTTTAAGACTATATTTCTTTATATATATATATATATATATATATATGGGTTAAGAGTCCCAAGAAGAGGACCATTACCAATTGGTACAGCTCTGCATAAATTGAAAACCATGGCAAAAATGTTATCATGCATATATTTATTATGTAACAACCATCACACACACAGAAGCACCCGCGCACACAGTAACTCCGTTCAAACAGCGGCTCTCGTACGATCAACGTAGTTAAGCGTCGTCAAGCCTGGTCACTATCTAGGTGGGTGGCCACTTGGTTATACTGGATTCTTTAAGCAAGGATGTGCGTAGAGTGTAATGTATAACGACTCGAAATTGTAAAATGGAGGTTGAGTTCCAATTCCAGTCGGGTTCATTATATTGACTTACACGGTAATTCCATTGTGAAATGGTAGGAACCCAACACCTCCTATAACTATCTATAGGTTAATTAGTAGGATTTATGTCAGAAAGCATAATTATCTCCCCAATTTTTTTACAATCTAAAGACGTTTTCTGTTTTTAAATATATTTGCAAAAGGTCGGTAAGCCGTAAAAGACAAATCACTCTCTTTCACGCACACACACATTTGTATATTATAGAGCAAAAATTGTCTGCGTTATTACGGCGTATACTGTCTTAAACTTGTCTGTCTTGTATTATTAAGAAGAAACGTATCTCGTAACTCGATGCAACATTGAGAGTTTATGGAACCTTATCATGTGAAAATACAAGATAAGAATTAATCAAAAAAGGCAATCGTAATTGCAATGCGGAGATGTGATAACGTTCCCAGCTTCGTTGTCATATTAGTCGGAAGACTGGAGATCTTGGGAGGTGTTACGTTAATAAATACACGTTTTTATTCGACGGGAAGAGGTAAACATTTCCTGGAGAGTTCGGCGAATGAACACATAATTTCGTAGAATTGCATTTTGTTTTTCTTTCTTTCTTCTTACCATTATTTTTTTTCTCCTCTTGAACAAAAATTATCTGTTCCAATTCGCTTGTAATTGTCCTTATTTCGCACTTGTTTGTTTGTAAAGTACACATATCTGTATATATAAACTAGCAGAAATGTAAAAAAACAACAGCGTATGTATGGACAGAAAAATATGGTATACACAAGAATTTATCAAATGCTTTAGTTATACATCGAAATAAATTTAACCCCAACTTTGATCTAAAGAATACCACACTTATTAAAGTAGAATACCACATTTATTAAAAGAGAATATTTTATTGAAACAGAATACCACACTTATAAAAATAGAATACCACACTTATTAAAAGAGTACACCATGCTAATTAGAAGAGAATACCACACTTATTAAAAGATAATACCACACTTATTAAAAGACAAGACCAGACTTATTAAAAGAGAATACCACACTTATTAAAAGAGTACACCATGCTAATTAAAAGAGAATACCACACTTATTGAAAGAGAATACCATGCTTATTAAAAGAGTACACCATGTTAATTAAAATAGAATACTACACTTATTAAAAGCGAATGCCACAATTATTAAAAGAGAATACCACACATATTAAAAGAGTCCACCATGCTAATTAAAAGAGAATACCACACTTATTAAAAGAGTATACCACACTTATTAAAAGAGTATACCAGACTTATTAAAAGAGAATGCCACACTTATTAAAAGAGAATACCATGCTTATTAAAAGAGTACACCATGCTAATTAAAAGATAATACCACGCTTATTAAAATAGAATACCACACTTATTAAAATAGAATACCACACTTCTTAAAAGAGAATACCGCACTTATTAAAATAGAATACCACACTTATTAAAAGAGAAAGCAACTTAAAAGCATGAGTCCGAAATGCGATTTGCAGGCCGGGAAAACTAGAATCAAGCAGACACGAAATTTTAAATATCTGGGAAGCGTCTTGACAGAGGACGGTATGTGCGACTCAGAGATCCGTAGGCGCATTGGGATGGACAATGACACATTCCAAAAGCTGAGCAGAGTATTACGAGACAAGAGGATTTCTTTGCTAACAAAGAAAAGAATACTGAGCTGTTACGTGACATGTGTCCTGCTTTACGGCAGCGAATGTCGGACAATTTCCTCAAAGCTGAAGAAGAGACTCAAGGCGTCGAAAATTTGGTTCTACAGAAGGATGCTATGGATATCATGGATCGAGCAGGTGAGCAACGATGATGTCTTAGAGAGGATGCAAACAAGGATGAGGCTTATACTTAACATCAGGAAGAGGCAGCTGAAGTTTCTGGGACACATAATGAGGAAAGAGGGCCTGGAGAATCTGATACTCATGGGTCGAATAGAGGGAAAGAGAGACAAGGGGAAAACAACACGTGACATACCTGGCGGGCTTAAGCAAGTGGATGACAGAACGTGGTCTAGGGGAGGAGGCAGAGGGAAGGAACTTGTTGAGAGCTGCAAGGGATAGAGGGAGGTGGAGAGCCATGATCGCTTACGTCTTGAAACGACATAACGCATAGCAAGAAACTGACGGAAAAGACTCAAGAGTGCTGCTATTGAATCTTGTTATAATTTTTCGAAATATCTCCATTCCACAAAGAATTACTCCCATCACAAGCCAACATACATGGCTATAAAATTTTAAGAAAATTAAAAGAAACCTTTTTAATTCATAAACTGCTGTTCTTTAATATTTTTTAATACCGTATTTCACTGCATATAAGGCGCACTTTTTTTACTAAAAATATCTTTTAAAATTCACTTGCTTCTTATATGTCATATGTAGGTTTCAAATTCGCGATAGTCGACCGAAATTAGTTACCTGGAAACTCGTACATGCTTAGATTTTAGAGAAACATTCATATGCCTATTGTCATGCAGATTAAATATGTTATCATTGATAATATTCATTATATTAATTTCTCTAACATTATATATAATCAATTCGAATTATATATATATAAAATATATTTGATTCATTAATATTTTCTGTTGCGACAATTTCCGGTTGCATTGCTATAAATACAGTCAGAATTTTTGTATCCTAATTATTCTAACAAGACGTTTACATTACGCAGGTTGTACAGATCATATAAAGAATATACAGTGTAACCCGGATATAAGAGAGTTGTCTGGACCGGAGAAGAAGTCTCTTCTATCCGGGTTTCTCTTATATCCGGGTATGGTCTAATTTATATACATTAACAAAGGCTCTAATTTGGGAGCAGAGAAAATCTCTCTCATATCTGGGTTTCTCTTATATCCGGGTATCTTATATCCAGGTTACACTGTAATAACGTTTTGGGAGACTCGTGTTCTTTTTTTCCTATTATTTTTCGTTTAATTGTAATCCTGGCTTGTTTAACCAAAATAATACTTCATAAATATAGCCGAGGTTGTACCAATTACTACTAATTTTACTAATTTTACTAATTAATAATTTTTCTTGATTTGCCCTGCTGAAATTGAGGTGCATCTTATACACCCGTGCATCTTATATGATGTCAAATACCGTATATAATACATAAATTAATCCCCAATTAAAATAATTTAAATATTAATTGCATAAATTAATTGCACCATTTCAACACAGCGTTAACCCGCTTTCGCTAATTAGACATTAAATTATGTCACTGATCATCCTGCATAATTTATTTAGACATTTCATTTAACTTGATGAATATTTATGAGCGCCTCCTAAATGTAAAAATACTTGTTGCAAAATAAAATCCTTATATGAGGTGTCCCAATAACTTGGACCTATTTTAAATATGAATTAAGTTTAAGCATCTAATGATTTCTTTCTTTTTCTTTCAGATTTAACAACTTAAGCGTTTGGCATATTGAATCATGAACAAATTTACAATCAACCAACGTGTTGATGTTATCGAAGCCTATTACGAAAATGGTCGTTCAAATTTACAAAGATTACGCAAGCAAAAAATGCACAGCAAACAGTGGCCTTTTGTGGACGCAGTGGCTTTTTAACAATCTTCCTTGAATTTTCACCAGCCCAAATGCGGCAATTCTGCTTTATTAACGAATCGACCAAGATGAAAATGGGCTTCATCACTATAGAGGCATTTTTGCGAAAAATCTTCATCGGCTTATCTTTGCTCGTCCACCCAATTGACAAATGTACGGCGAATCCAGATGGTCA
>OZ010609.1:53355538-53375538 GCA_963932145.1 Acanthosepion lycidas | reverse complement strand
CTAACCTACCCACGAACTGCTTTTCATTCGCTGCGACTCTGTATTATATGGACGCCGACCAAAACCGGGTGGGATTGTCGGGGTTTGAGGTTCCTTGATAAATCTAAACCCACAATCCACTTATTTGTTTTCGGTCAGGAAAATTTATTATTTTCCATTTTTGGAAGTCTTTCGTCTTCCCACCTTCTTCTGTTCTCATATTGGTATCTCACCATACCCCCAGAGGCTGTCAACGGGTTTCCCTTCTCTCTCACAGTGGTATCTCACGCCTATCCTATCAGGGGAAGGGGGCGCAACAGACCTCCCCTCCTTCTTCACATGATTACCTCCGCCTAACGCTCATGCCACCATCCAGCCAATGGGCGCTCAGCGGCGTAGGTGTGGTCAGAATAGCCTCGATTTAAAAAATCTTGCTCAAAGAAAAAAGAAAAATTATCTTTCTTTTTCTTTTTTTTTTCTTTTTCTTTTCTTTCTCTTTCTTTCCTTCTGCCCGACAACAAACCTAAGACTCTTAGTCAAATGTCACTTGGACTTTATCACCCGGGGCCTTCGCCAAACAAGTGGGTGGTCAATTGCACCTATTTGCATTCTGTTGTTAATTAACTGTTCTGATAAAATAATTTCGCTATCATAGCCAGCCCTGACGATAAACAGGTGTTTTTCCCAAATGACATGGAGGTGGTTTCACGGACATTTTGGTTTCGGTCAAGCCTGACCTAATTATTTTTTATCTCTTTAGAACTCTACGGGAAGTCGCGCTGGCATTTTGTTTTTTTTCGGTCAGTGCGTCCTTAATTAATTTCTATTACCCAGTTTCTGTTTCGTAGGGGTCTCGGCTAACCTGAAAATTTCATTATCGTTGTCATAAATTAATTTAAATCCGACACATCCACGACCCTACTCTCATCGCTAACGAGAATAAAAACCCTTAGCACTTTTCTTCTGTTAGAAAGAAGATAACATCGCTTAGTGTCCTTTTCGTGATTGCTTCTTATCACCTAAATTTAATTCTCGCCTTTTTTTCTTCTATCCTTCTAGCGACGTAAATAGTGTCACGATCCTCCCCTAACCTATTTGTCATTTACTCGTAAATGACACCTAAACCCAAATACACTATTTAGCATGCATCATGCATCATGCATCTGTCCCATGCAATTCTATTCTTCTTTTCTTTTTTTATCACCTAAATTTAATTCTCGCCTATTTTTTTCTTCTTTCCTTCTAGCGACCTAAATAGTGTCACATTACTACGGTGACGATCAATTAATGGAATTTCATAAAGCCGTTCGAGACTCTTCACTAGCTTCGCTTTGTTGGGATCATGTCACCCCAAATGCATAAAGGAATCTGTTAACCATGTTCATCATAGTCTATGAATATAGAATCCAGGTCAGTACGTAATCTGTTCAATGAAACAACGTTAAAGATTAATACTCACGTGTCAGACACTCTACTGAATCTGACTATATCCCCAATACTACCATCAGCTGTTCCGTAATTCTTCAGTCTTCGATATCAGAGGTTGGCAGTGAATATTCGGAAAAAAAACATGGCCGCCTTTATACACGCCGCACTGAATATTCTGAGCCTTCTGATTGGTTAACCCTTCTATTGGTAAACTATAAAATGAGTCAGCTCATATTGGCTGGCTCACTAGTACACGGAGTACCCAAAAAGTGTAACAGAATCTTCCTAACAGAGCCTCTGATTAACGATAGGCTCCAGCTTTTCTTGGGTTTAACCTACATGCTAGCCCACATAAAGAGCTTATGGTAGCGCTGCAGTAGATAATCAGCACCGTCGGGGACATTGGAATTAGCTCATGAAGAACTGATTTATACGCATTCGCGAGATCAAGCCTATTTACATGAAACTCAGTTTTATTTTGTTTAGCTAATAGGATTGACTTCCAAATCATGTGTAAATGCTTCAGACAGCCGGGGAAGCAAGGGATCTCAGCCATTTGAACAGCTGTATTTATGTAATGCTTACTTAGCAGAAAGTCCGCTATACGACGGTGAAGGATCCCAAGAATATTTCTCCCTCTATACTGAAGAGGGAGATGGGGCGAAACTTTGCAATGGCTTTCACATTCTCTTCCTTAGGTACCCAAATGCCATCCGCCCGACACAATTCTTGTGGTACAATACCTTGTTTCCATGCTCGTTAGAGGATGATGGTGAGATGCCACAGGGTGTGTGGACAATTCTTAAATAACGTGTAGGATATCTCATATATATATATATATATATATATATATATATATATATATATATATATATAGATAGATAGATAATATTAGTGTAAAGATAAACATACATATGCAAAATATATAAATATATATACATAGGTTCATACACATACATATATTTTTTTAAATAAAAAATTCCAAGAGGATAGAATCCGGGTAGAACTCAATATCCAGGACAGAGTAAGGATATATATATATATATATATATATATATATATATATATATAATAAAAAGGCTTAAACACTAATGGAATATTAGTATTTAAGCCTTTTTATTATATATATATATATATATATATATATATATATATATATATATATATATAAATATGCATTTTGTTCCTCACACACACACACACACACATATATCTATATATATATGTATGTATGTAGATGTGTGCTTGTGTTTTGTGCTTGTGTGTGAAAGTGATTTTTTTATCAAATACGCGTTTCGCCAGTGAAAGCGTATGTTCTCTTTGACTTCTTCCCTTTCACGAAAAGAAAGACAAAAAACGTGTGTGAGGAAAATGTCTTGGGATCTTTGCGGATAAGTCCGTATCGTAAATCAAATTAATTAGCTTATCACCTCCGAATTTCAGGGAATTTTTTTACACTGCTTGTTTTTGCATACATGTTATACTATCTCTGTGTAGGGAAAACGTAAATATGTATATATAATTTTGTGCATGACGCCATAAAACTTTCTCTGAGAAGAAATCATATTTGTCGCTTTTTTATTTCAGCAATTCCGTTCCTTCCGTGAAATAAGCTCTTATTATATCATGGATATAATGGGGTGTGGCGCAAACGATAGAATATTCCTTTCAAACATATCTCACTAATTATCTGGTAACTTAGCCAACGTGATATATTATTTAATCTCCATAACCCGTATACACGGCTTGATGTGATATATTATTATATCCATTGTCTGGTCATCACAACGCGATATAATAAATTCCGATTATTCATATCATTTTATGATATATTTTATACATATTACAGTAAGGTTCACCCTGTACAAAGCCCAAGAGCCACTCGTGGTAGAGAGTTTCTTTAGGAAGTAGTTTGTAAGAATATGTGGGGAAGATAACATTTAACCCTAGACATGAACAAGTTAAGATTGTACTGATCGGGGAAATATTGTCTTGGGAGTATGATGTAGAGGATAGCATGAAGAATCAGGTGCTTACTGGAGCGGTACAGGAAGCTGGCCGTTTTACGTGATTCTTTAACGATGGTTCGTATCTACGAGTTCCACTTGATGTCAGGTCTGTGTTTAAGACCCTATACTCTCTCAAGGTACGGGGCCTCTCCGTAGGGATTTTAGTTCATCATGAATGATGGTAGGGCCTAATCTTATATGCGTTACTGTATCCGATTATGCTTTTATTTGATATAACACGGAAGCCACACTGATGAACGGAATATATTTGAGCATATGATAGAAACATGAAAACGTTTTCTTTCGAGGACCAGACAGATGTCATTTCATCAACCCACCGGAGAAAATATTTTAAAAAAAAATGATGCTGCGCTATTGTTTCTAAGTTTAAAACTTTTTAGTCTTTCCTACTTTTCTAATTTTAATTCTGCGTTGATGACAGACACATAAAGTATTTTTCCTCTTAATGGAAATGTTATGTTATAAACAAAGGAATAGATAACATTATTTCAATTTTTTTATCAAAATTGCCTTATTGCTCAAATCATTATATTATATACTAACCGAATTATCCCGCCTTTCTGGTAAAAATATGATGATTGATTTTAAATCATTGTTATAATATTTGGAGAAAAATGATGCATTTCAATATTACTCAATGTTCTTGTCGACGTGACCTCTATCTTCTGACTTTCGCCTTCTACATTATGGATAGGAATTATTGCCTTATTCTAATTTAAACTTAATTTAAAACAAAGGGGAAAAAATTCACTGGCGGTTTGTGTAAACATATCTTGATCTGATGCCTTTGATATGTATTTGATGCAATGCATGAATGAATCGATGGGTCGCTTTCAACATTGATATGACAGTTGAATTGTCAAAACAAATATGTATTGTAAGGCACTATCCACTGACTGGTGATTTTTTCTCAACTTGACGTCCATATTGTCTCATTTTGATCTTGCCTATGTGACCTCCATCTTCTGGCTTTCGCCTTCTGCATTTTGGATAGGAGTTATTCCCTTGTTCACATTAAAATTTAATTTAAATCAAGGGAAAACTTTTCAGTGGGGGTGTTGTGCCTACGCTCCCCCACTTTGATAAAAATGAAATATAATTATCCAAGTAACCTATGGGTAATTCCTTTGTTCAAATTTTAATTTAATTTAAATGAAAGGGGAAACAATTCAGTAGGGGGTGTGTGCTCTCTTCCCCAGATAACTCCTTTGATCCAAATGATCTTGTGATGTGAACTCCAATCTTTTGTGTTTCTCCATCTATATTTTGTATAGGAGTAATTCCCTTGTTCAAATTTAGATTTAAAATAAATCAAACAGAAAAAAATTCAGTCGGGGGCCCCCGGGGAACCCTTTTGATCCAAATGAAATATGCTTATCCAAATTGAAGTGTTTTAGACTTTTTATCGAGATAGGAGCAATTTTTAGTGTCATCGGCATAGAAACCAGTTTGAGAATTTGTTGTTTACGCACTATTTCCTTCTGCTTCTCTAGTTTTCAAGATGTCCCATGTGTGACAATTTTCCAAAAGGCATTTTTTATAAGTAACAGTAGTTTCTGATGCAAAGTATAAGTGTCTATTCCTTTTCATTTCCTTCAAAATTCCTCACTACTTACATTATTTACATTTTTATGACATTACTCCATATAATATCCTACTATTTCGTAAAGAAATCAAACTATTCCAGAATGTTACTTCAACAAAACTACACACACACACACACACACACACACACACACATATATATATATATATATATATATATATATATATATATATATATATATATATATATATATAACTATATTATAAATTCATGAATCATTCATACAAAAAACAAATATAGAGGTTAATGATTTAAATGGCGAGAATACATCATCACAATTTTAAGGTTGTGCGTTTTTGTACAAATGTAGGAATAAGAGAATTCTTTTTTACTGGTAGGTTTTCCGTCAATATGGCATGAACTATATTGTTCAATAATTACAGTAATGTCCAACTTATTATCCGAAAGTTGCACGTTGGATCAGTTATTTAAATTTCAATTAATGAATGATTCATGAATTTATAAATTATAATTGCACCTTTTAATTAATATATGTGTGTGTGTGTGTGTGTGACATTAAACAAACAGAATAAAAAAATGAAGTGAAACAACAAAAGGGTATAATAATAATAATAATAATAAGAAGAAGAAGAAGAAGAAGAAGGATTAGTATATTAAGAAGTGGAAGAAGAATCAGAAGGAGAAGGAGAAAAAGAAGAAATAGATGATGATGATGATGATGATGATGATGATGATGATGGTGATGATGATGGTAATGATGATGCTGATGATTGTGATGATGAGAAGGATGGTAATGATGATGATGATGGTTATGATGATGGTGATGATGGTGATAAGGATTGTAATGATGATGATGATGATGATTATGATGATTAGAAGGATGGTAATGATGATGATGATGATGATGATGATAGGGATGGTAATGATGATGATGATGATGGTGGTGATGATGATGGTGATGACGGTGATGATAATGGTGATGATGATGATGGTAATGATGGTGATAATGATTGTAATGGTGGTGATGATGATGATGATGATGATGATGATGATGATGGTGATGATGGTGATGATGATGATTGCACTACTAGAAGGGTAGTGGATGGTGTGAAAGAGCAGCAAAAATTACATCAGGAGAGGTGAAAACAAAAAAAGGTGACAGGTGTAAAATTCAAATTTGAAAATCATTATTGATTTGAAAACAACATTTTGTGGGGTTTCTTCTCCGTATTTTTTTCGTTTTTTTTTTTTTGCTGACTTCATTCCATATTCTATTTTAGCTTCTTCTCTTTCCTTTGCATTAGTTTCTCTCCTTCTCCGAAAAACGTCCTCCTTCACATCTGCATTTGCCACCATCGTTCAAGTCTTTTATTGTTACCCTACCTCGCCTTCTTCCTGAATTTCCATAACCCGAAACCCATGTCGTATAATGAGCACTATATTTAAAAAACAAAAAAAAAAAAAAAAAAAAAAAAAACCCTCAGACATTCCAATATGGAATGAATGAAAATGTATTAAATTCATTTTAGAAATTTCCGATATAAAAAAAATGAAAAATATTTAATGAGTCCATTTTCAATTGAAGAACTTCGAAAAAAAAAAAATAATAATAATATGGAGAAAGCGTGATAGAAAGCGGACGCGAGGGAAAAAAAATCTTTTAAAAACATTCGGCATATGAATTTACAGAAAATAAAGTTGAAAAAATAAAAAGGAAAAACAGTGATTGGCTACATGGATAAAGTCTGAGAAGACAGGTAAAATACAGACAACTTTTAAAAATAAAAATAAAACACATGTTTCCATATTATTCACTCACAAATAAAGAAAAGTAGACAGAAAAGACTTACAAGCGCAAGTTATACACATATAAGAGCTTATTTATTTTTTGTAAATGTTCGAACAAAGGCTACATAACAATGTATATACATATACATATATATGTGTGTGTGTGTTTATATAAATGATTATATATATATATAAATGTTCATATATATGTTGCCATATATATTACAATTAATTTAGTATTAATATATTTATATATGTATATACAGTGTAACCCGGATATAAGAGAGTTGTCGGAACCGGAGAAGAAGTCTCTTATATCCGGATTTCTCTTATATCCGGGTTTGGTCTATTTTATATACATTAACACAGGCTCTAATTTGGGACCAGAGAAAATCTTTCTTATATCCGTGTTTCTCTTATATCCGGGTATCTTATATCCGGGTTACACTGTATATATTAGGTTGGTGCAAAAATAATGACGTAATAATGTCGTTTTTTGACGTTAAAAAAAACGTCAAAAACGACATGATTACGTCATTATTTTTGCACCAACCTAATATATATATATATATACGTATGTATGTATGTATGTATGATTAAATTACATATATCAGAAATTCAAAGATACCCGATATGAATAGCCCACAAAAATAAACGTTGCTAGGTTTGTCAACAATAAGGGGTTTGGAGATAAAATATTTTATTTTATATATATTCTATATGTAATTGATTTATATATGCTCTGCAATAAATATATTGAACTCTGATTGCTGATCAATTTTAATATTAATATATTTTTATTAGGAATTCGCTTGGCTTATCTCCTCACGGATTATTACTTATATATATTATATATATATATATATATATATATATATATATATATATATATATATATATATATATATATATATACATACATATATATATATATATATATATATAGGCAGCATATTTTCATTCAAACAGGGTTGATCAAAAAATTTAGCTATATCATGTACATTAATTTTCATTGTGATCCTTTCAAATTCACGAATTAACTTAACCCGCTGAAGATAGTCACAGATGAGATTAAATGTACTTGTGAAAATAAAAACTAGAAAGAAAATTTTGATATTTTTCTTAATCAATTTAGTCTACCCAAAATTGAATCAGCGAACATGAACGGATCACAACGAAAACTAATCTACATGATTTGTTTCAATTATTTAACCAAATCTCTTTGAATATATATATATATATATATATATATATATATATATATATATATATAAATTATGAGAAGAAACTCTATGGCAGAAGACGTGAATGAATGGACCAAAGATGCTAGAGACACAGAACCTTAAGCCCAAGCAAACAGTCTCTTTGTTTACAAAGAGCGGGTCGCCTGGACCTAATGAACAGCACCTCCAACACCTTCAGATGGAATAACGAGTATGCTCCCGCCAGAACAGAGAACCAGCTCACACTAAAATCCATAGCACAGGTCAGATTATTTATCAAGTTGATGTGGGTGCCAAAGTTGGGCCCACAGAAGTAAAACACGGAACACGGATTAGATGTAAGAAAGATATATTAACAACAGGTTACAGAGATAGTGTAAGCAGAGCTTACTATAAGTTAGTGTCCAACACTGGTAGTCGTACTAGACTCTGTGTCACTCTCTGCCACTCTCTATTATCACTCTCTATCAGTCTCTTGTAGAGTGCTATGTCGCTTACTTAATATAGGCCTGTAAGAGTCTATTGTGTAGGTAGTTTCCGGTCTCACAATACCTCCCTTCCAAAGAGTTTTCTTTTTTGAAAAAGAGAGAAAAAAATAAAACTGTTAATACTTTTTCCTCTTGGGATTTATTGTTTCTCAGCTGGAAGTAGAGATTTTGATGCGTGAGCCACAGCTTTTCGCGAACCGTCTGGCAGTTTATGTAATATGCAAGCGCCTATGCTGTACCAGCTTGCATCACTTGCGACTATGATGTCGAGACCAGGATCGAAATGTGTGAAGGAGAGGTCTGAAGTAAGAGTTTTCTTGATCTTCTCGAATGCGTCTTGGCATTCCGAGGTCCATGACTATGGTTTGTTCTTTTTTTAAAAGTTGGTTTAGAGGCCCTCTCAAATTTTGTATGTTCTTAATGAACCATTGGTAAAAGTTAGCTAGGCCGAGGAAGCTTTGTAACGCTTGAACGTTATCTGGGTGCGGCATGTTTCTGATCGCGTTGGCTCTTTCTGGATCCGGCCGACGACTATCTTTATTTATAATGTGTCTTAAGTATTTAATCTCTCGTAAGAAAAAGTCACACTTTTCCTCCTTAACCTTAAATTCGTATTCTTGTATCTTTTCGAATACGTTTATTATATGGTTCCGGTGCTCTGCCGTAGTTTTACTAGTAACTAGTATATCATCCAAATAGGCTGTTGCGTAGTCAAGATCTCCTAGCATGGCGTCCATGACCTGCTGGAAAATTGCAGGCGCAACCTTTACTCCAAAAGCCAGCCTTTTGTATTTGTACAACCCTCTATGGGTTTTTATGCAGAGCAATTTGGAACTTTGTTCTTCCATCTCTGTCGGAAGGTATGCGTCCGAGAGGTCGATTTTAGAAAATATTTTTCCACCATTGAGTTTAGTGAAAATTTCTTCATGGCTTGGGAGAGGATAGTGGTGATCTTGCAAGGCATCGTTTAACCCTATGGAAAAATCTGCGCATACGCGTATTTGATTGGACTTCTTTTTTACGTAGACCGTAGGTGCTGCCCACTCGCTGAAATCTGTTTTTGACAGAATACCTGCTTGTTCGAGTCTATCTAACTCTTTATTGATTTGTTCTAGAGCAGCGAAAGGGACATTCCGTTTCTTTTTGAATACCGGTTGCGCACCATCCTTCACCGTGAACTTAGCTTTCATTTTAGTACATTTCCCAAGGCCGCCAGAAAAACCTGGGGAAATTGTTGTTTGAGTTCCTTTTTTAAATTTACCAAATTGGACGTTGTACTTTGTATCTTGCGACAAAATGTACTCATTAGGCAATCCCTAAGATTGAATTTTTCTATCCAATCAGTTCCAAATAGGTTGTCTTAAGTTTTTTATACGTAGGCTTTGAGCTTTTTGGTAACTCCATTTAGTGTTACTGTAAGTATTACCGCCCCTAAAATGTTAATATTTTCGCCCGTGACGGATTTTGCTGTTTTATCCGTTTTTAATAAGGTCGGCTTGTTCAATTTTCGCCAAGTACGCCAGTTAATAGTTGAAATATCAGAACCCGAGTTAAGCTGGAATTTAATGGACTTATTGAAAATAGCCACAATTACATATTTTCTTAAATTCCTATCGAAAATATTGTCAGATTGAGCTTGCCTAATTTTATTTTTGGGTTTTCTCGTTCTGTTGGCGTACCAGCGCGAAGTTAAAGTGTGCCCACTTTTATGGCAATTTTTGCAATAATTTTTGTTCTTAACTGGACAGAATTTCATCAAATGCCATTTACCACAATGGTAACATGGTCCGGGCGGTTTCTTTAACATATTTGAGTTTTGGTTACTTCGTAATTTAGGACATGAGATTTGCCTTTTGTCTTTTTGAGGGGAATAAGAGGTAGACTTACTTCTGATTTTATTAATCTGAGTCACACTTGATTCCTCGATAGTGTTTGAGTCACGCTTTACAGATATTACTCTTTGACAGTTCTCTGCCAATTTTTGGAGAGTCAATCCTTGTTCGTTGTCAAGCTTGGTCAGTATCCGTCGTCTGACTTCTGCGTCTTCTGCAGAAACTAGACCCTGTGCGAAAATTAAGCACTTAAAATCATCGGCAGTCAATTCGGCTAGTTTAAAATAATTACATAGCATGTTCACCGATGCTGCAAACGTTAGAAAATCTTGCTGGTTGTATTTCACTGTGTTCAGGCATTTCCAACGTTTGTGGAACAAGGTTGTGTTAGGCCAGAATAATTCCGATAGGAGCTTAATCGTCTCTGAAAAGTCCAAGTCAGTCGTTTTCTTGGGTAGTATGAAGTCTACGAACCTACTATGTTCTGTAGTTCCCAGTTTTCTCAATAGAAGACGTACCTTTTTTTTTTACTGTGCCATTGTTCACAGTCTTCGTTGAAAATATCTTCGTAGCGCCTGTAAAAAGCCTGGAACGTTTTGTCTTCCTCTGGTACGTATTCAAAGGTTTCCATTGAATTGTAGATTATACTCTGGGAGAATATTGTATCTTTTTCAGAGTTTGAGCCTTTCAATGCATTTACGAGTAATTCTTTAAGTTGTTTCTGTTGTAGTTCAGCATTCTGAAGCGTAATTATTGGAATTCCATTTGATGTTTATGTAAATCCAAAAATAGTTGTTGTCTTTCTTCTGATTTTTGTTGCTGATCCAAATTTAGTTTTTAAATTTAGTTAGATTTGCAAATCTTCCATATTTAAAAATGACAGCGCTTTTTTTGTTGCTTTGAAACACGTGTACTAAGAGGAGGTACACAAAAAAAATCTTGATAGATTTTTGGTCATTTTTTTTTCTTTTACAGAAAAAAAAATTATGGACAGACGATAGTTAAACTAAACTAATTATGTGTGTTTAGCTTTTTTTTCCGTGGTTCCGTTAATTTTAACGTAATTGAATAATTTTTCACCACACTTATGTATTTTTTTTTTAGAAAGGTACAAAAAAGAAGAAAACTCACCTCAGTGAATTTGAGGGGAGAATAATTTTATGCTCGGGTTCAACTAAGTTACATAAAAAAATTTTCGATAGTTTTTTTCCGAAAACTTGAGTACCATGGTAGTACTTGATCATGTGTTGTCAGATTTTACGAACAACTGTTATTTTTCTGTGTGTGTGGGTGTGTAGAAATCGTTCTCGTATTGGACAGACTTTAATATTCCGTAGATGTCGAATCACTAGTTTGTCAATGGCGTTTGGTATTGGAATATATGTTGACGCTGGACGTTTAGCTTTTAAATCGCTAATTTATTAATACCAGCTTAATTTCACGTTCAACACTGCTGTGGGAACGCGTAGAGTTTGTGTATTTTTCGTGTACTGTCGCTATTGATATGGTAAGAACGAAATTCTCGAATCTTCTCTGTCGCCACTGTTGTGGGACTGGCAAGGTATTGCGGTTTTTCGACGTAAATGCGTTTCTAGAATTCTTCGTCGACCCAGATGTGGGATTGGTAAGGTATTTAGGTTTCGCCGTGAAAGAGTTTCTAGAATCCTCGTCGCCACTGATGTGGGTGCCGAAGTTGGGCAACAGAAGTAAAACACGGAACACGGATTAGATGTAAGAAAGATATATTAACAACAGGTTACAGAGATAGTGTAAGCAGAGCTTACTATAAGTTAATGTCCAACACTGGTGGTCGTACTAGACTCTCTGTGTCACTCTCCTATCACTCTCTGTAGAGTGCTATGTCGCCTACTTAATATAGGCCTAGAAGAGTCTATTGTGTAGGTAGTTTCCGGTCTCCGCTATAGAAGACCAGTATTGTCTGTCGTTTTTAATGAAACATGCATATATATGTGTTCATATATATATATATATATATATATATATATATATATATATATATATATATATATTATAAATTAATTGATTCAAAGAATTGTGTAGCGAAAAAAACGTATTTTAAATCAATTAATTTATAATATTAATGCTCTGTAAATTTACATTGAACACTATTTTGTAAAAATAAACATATCTATAAGAACACCGGATTATATATCTTACTGTTCTTTCTTTATATATATATATATATATATATATATATATATATATATATATATATATATGAAGAAATATAGTCTTAAGATGTGCTATATTTATGGGATAAAGTGCTCAATATCAGAGATAGAGCATGTGTATATATAAAGGTGGGCATAGAAGTCAACACTTATGGCGACAATTTCATGCTAGATGCAATCAACAGGCCTGACGATTGCATCTAGTATGAAACAGACTGTCGCCTCTAAGTGTTGACTTCTATGTTCACTTTTATATATATATATATATATATATATATATATATATATATATATATGACGGAAAACTTCACACATCGGAGAATTTTTTTTTTCAATATTTTATATTAAAATACCTACTTGGATATTTCTTACCAATTATTTTGCTTGTTTTTAATTTTTTTTTTTATATTTATTTCTTATCTTATATATTTATTTATTTATTTTAATTTTAATCGGTGTTTTATTAACGTAGTAAAAATGTTTTTGTATCGCTTATTTAATTGTTTTGTTTTGGTTTGCGAAGATAATTAAAGCCATTTATTCAATTTTGGCGGTTGATAGCTGTAATTTATTCTAACTATTATTTTGGCAGGAACAGTTTTTAATTTGTTTATTACTTCATTTATTGATTTGGATTGATTATCTTTACCTGTTTTTTCTAACGGTTAATTTACCGGGATCGTTTTTTTAGTTTGTTTATTTATTAATTTATTTGGATTAATTTAAATTAATACATTTTACTTGTTTTTTTATTATTTATTTATTATACTGCATATTATAATTTACTCTTTTCGTTTATCGATTTTTAAGTAACGTAGTATTTTTTTAGTGATATAACAGTTAGAGCAAAGTATATATATATATATATATATATATATATATATATATATATATATATATATATATATATATATCAATTTGTATTTGTACAGAAGCGATATTGGAAGCTTGGAGATGTAATGGAATGAAGAAAAAAAAACGAACTCTTCGCAACGCTTTTCCTCACTCGAAAGCACTTCCTTAGAATAATAATATTCTTACTGATGGAATGTATATAATCAGCGGGTGGAGAGGAGTGTATAAAAACACAAAAAATATCTATTACGAATTTACATTAAAGTTCGTCCATTTAGTCATTCAGTTACTATTATTCCAATATATAGATTTTTTTATCACATTCACACACGTTTACACACTCGAACATACAAACTTAAATACACGCACATACATATATGGAAAGAGAAGGTGTTGGGGCTGGTACAATTTTTCCATTTATTGGGAGAAATTTTCTCCCAGTTCGTATTTTCTTGTTTTCAGATGAAATCTTGGAAATTTTCCAACATATTTCAGTGCAAATTTCATACCCCGAAATTAGAGTTTGTAATTGTATGAAAAAAAAATCTATCTATCTATCTATCTATATATATATATATATATATATATATATATATATATATATATATATATATATATGTATATATCTTTTCACCGTCTTCTTATCAATTTATTTGTCTTTTTCACTCTCATCTATCTATCTATCTATCTATCTATCCTTTCAACTCTCATCATATCTATCTATCTATCTATCTATCTATCTATCTATCTATCTATTAAGCCATATCCTCCTTGCGTTAATTTAAGTTTTACTTTTTTCCATATGTTATAAGCATTTCACTTTAAGTTTGTATTTCTTTGGCTTCCAACGAAAACTTGTAACTTTAGCCGACATATTTCACTGTAAATATTAGTTCCATAAATTCTAATTTGAAAATATCGCACATCCATTATAAATTGAAACTTTGCAACCATTTATGTTCAGCATTGCGCCATTGGTATTATATATATATATATATATATATATATATATATATATATATATATATATATATATATATATATATGTTGTACGTATGGAGTCTAGCCGATTTCATTTAGCATCTTTTTAATGTTGCAAGAAACTGCACGTAACTGATAATCTAGCGTTTAAATCCATCCCTATACATTTTGGTAAATTGATTTTTCTTTTAATTAAAGTAGCATTGTTAAAATCAAAATGATGGTCAGACTCATTACGGTGAGCAACTAATGTATGGAATGTGTTGTTTTGAAAAATGTCTTTTATACATAATCTTTTATTTAATTTCTTGAGGTTTCCTCTATGCATTACTGTGGCAATTATTACCGGTTATAGAATAAATTCCTTTTAAAAGATTTGTCAAGTATTCTATTAGCTATTTATGTTATTATTTTATAAAGTTTTTACTTAGTCATATATTGTTCTTGATATATCGAAAATTATACAGCGTTTACACATATATATATATAAATATATATATATATATATATATATATATATATATATATATATATATATCTTTATTGGATACACAAAGAATGTTTCGAAAAGTACTCTCTGGCGTCCTTGGCGTTAATTGACATCCACTTCGCAGCTACCCACAGCATCAACTCTAAAATAGTACCAGATTACATTCAAAATAAATAGATAAATAAATAAATAAATAAATAATAATAATAATAATGATAATAATAATTAGTTAGCTGAAAATGAAGATGCTGTGATAAATATCCAGAAACAATTGATCATCTTGTGCCCAATTACACAGTTTTGACACCCACCCAAATATAAAAAAGGGCCAAATATGCGCCAATACCTACACTGGAAAATCAGCAATTTCTTTCGAAAGGGACCTGCAAGAAATTGGTATGAACATCACCCAGACTCGGTTACAGAGATAGAACCAGTAAAAATTTTATGGAAAATAAATGCGCACAGTCTAATCGTCCAGACATCGTGATTAGAAACTGCAAAGACAAAATGTGCCTCCTTGTTGATCTGGCAGTCCCTGCAGAGTGCAGTGTGTCTTTGAAGATCTTAAAAAAAAAGCACCTTGAAATCGAAATCTCAAAAATATGACTCATGAGAGGAACAACAATACCTGTTGTAGTTGGAGCCCCCAGATTGATTTGAAAAGATTCTCATTGACTAATTGTAGGGATTCCTGGTAGCCCATTCCTTAAAGAAATATAAAAAAACGTACTGACAAGTACATCTCTCACATTACGAAGGGCTTCATTTTTTATAATATTTCTGATCGTATCTTTTTCCCCCATAAAATGATCAGTGGAAAATGTCATGATGCCTTAAGTCTCAGGTTGGGTCCCAGAAAGTAATAAGTATACATCAGAATCAAAGGAATAATAATAATAATAATAATAATAATAATAATAATAATAATAATAATAATAATTTTGCAAATTTTCTATTATTCATTTAATATAGTTGATCTCTTTATCATTTAAATATTTTTAACATTTGCTACAATTTTATTCATTTATCCTTTTCTTATTCGTTGATTACTAGCTGGCTTCGCCTGTTCGCTGATGCTTTGCAAAGTAAGATATAGTCACTGGTTGAAATCTTCGAAACAAATTTTTTAAATGAACATTTCGTTCATAAATTGGCTAAAAGAAGTAAAGGAAAGTTTTACAAATAGATGCCAACTTCTTGAAGGCCAAGTAAAATGCAAATTTCAAACACTTTCCTGTACTATGTACGACGGTATTCCTAACCAGAATTATTTTTGACATGGAAATCAAACATTCCTCGAATATAAGAACAATTAATTAATGATATAAAGTTTGATTTTTTTTTTAAATCAATACGCAAATTAGTTAAACATGACGAGTGATATTGCCTAGAAGTAGATAATATATAATATAGATATTGAGGTTTTTATTGCTCTTTCGAGTATATTTGCCAACCGCCTCACGTGGCACAAGGGTGAATTTAACGTGGGTATCCGAGCCCGTATGCTCGGGCAAAAATTCCCCGTAGACCCCGTAAAAAACGGGGCCGGGTAGCTGTTTACCACCCCAGACGAGACTCTGCCCTTCGACATAGACTCCTCTGGGTTCCTCACTGCCCGAAGGCAGAGAATTTGACTAGCTTAGCTGGATACGAATCTCCAAGTAATTGCCGAAGCAAGGATATTTGTCAACCGCCTCACGCGGTCAGATGTGGCACAATGCCGAATTTAAAGTGGGTGTTCTAGCCTTTATGCTCGGGCAAAAATTACCCGCAGACCCCGTAAAAAACGTGGTTGGGTAGCTGTCCAACCCCAGACGAGACTCTGCCCTTAGGCATAGCCTCGTCTGGGTTCCTCACCGCCCGAAGGCAGAGAATTTGGCTAGCTTAGCTGGATACGAATCTCCAAGTAATTGCCGAAGCAAGGATATTTGAAAACCGCCTCACGCGGTCAGATGTGGCACAATGCCGAATTTAAAGTGGGTGTTCTAGCCTTTATGCTCGGGCAAAAATTACCTGCAGACCCCGTAAAAAACGTGGTTGGGTAGCTGTCCAACTCCAGACGAGACTCTGCCCTTCGACATAGCCTCGTCTGGGTTCCTCACCGCCCGAAGGCAGAGAGTTCGACTAGCTTAGCTGGAGACGAAGACAAAGTACAATCAGATATCATCCAAATAAAAATGGCGCAAAGTGGAAATGCATAATATGACAGAGGATGAGATACAAACTAAAATAAATGAGATACAAAATAATGATCTCTCAGGAAATAAAACGAAAGAATCTCACTGTGAAAATTGCAGTGATTTAGATTCTGTCACTGCTGAAGATGAATCCAATGCCATTAGAGCAAACTTCCTAGAAAACAACAGAGGTGAAATCACTGACGCGAAAAACTACATAATTTGAATAATCAGCAAAGTAACTCCGACACAAATGTCAGAAAGAAAGCGACTTCCAAAAATGCAGACCAATAGACAAATGTGAAAATATATAACGGTGCATTGCAAACATTATTAATGGAAAGATCACTAGAAAACATAACAAAAGTAAAAAACTTCAAGTCAAGTCAAATAAAAGACAAAAAGAGTCCTCTTGGATGTCAAAATTAAAGCGAGAAATGGAGGAAATCACATGTGAATTATCGGTACTTAGTGAGATTTCAAGAAATTCAAATTTTTCAACACGGAAAAGCAAAAAGATCAAGCGGAAATATAAAATCAAACAGTAAATGAAATTTCACAAAAATATTTGAACATAAACTGCGTTTAAAGGCACAGATAACATGTCGGTATGAAAGGCGTTCTATGTTCTATCGACAGAATACGATATCCCAAACGAACGTCAAGAAGTTTTACATGGAAATTGAAAAAGCAGTGATAGAAAAGTCAAAAAGCCACCATCCATTGAAGAAGTGAAAAAAAAAAAATGGGATAACATTTCAAGCAACCGAAAGGAATATAATCTTAATGCAGAGTGGATCAAATGAAAGAATGAAGAATAAACCTATGCAAGAATGGAATATTAAAACGAAGAATAATATCAGGAAAACTTTAACAAAATTCCAAAATGGAAATTCCCAGGCAATGGCAAGTTACCCAAGTTTTGGCATTATCATCTGTCATAAAACTCCTGCTCAGACATTATCAATACTAATTAATAACACCAATAAAATTCCAGTATGGTTCCTACTAAAAACGGTTGAAACAGATATTCGCAAAAATTATAGACCAATAACATGCCTGTTAACCACATATAAATTGATCACATCTGTCCTGATAAACTGAACTTACCATTTTATCAATGAAAACAATATTCTTCCTCTGGATCAGAATGGATGTTGAAAACGTTCATATGTTTGCAAAAATCAACTACTAATAAATAAAATGATCCTAGAAAAATTGTAGGAAGAAACGTAAAACTCTGAGCCCAGTTTGAACAGATTACAGTAAAACTTTTGATATTGTCCCACACTGTTGGATCCTTAAGGCTTTGGAAATGTGCAAAGTCTCCTCGGTGATAATAAATGTTCTTTAAACATAGCATGAAACTGTGGAAAGCCACATTGTACCCAAATCACACCAAAAGTACTACCAATTCCAGTTGTTTGAATATCTGATGAGGAATCTTTCAAGAAGACTCCCTGTCGTCCCTTCTGTGCTGTCTGGCTTTAATCCCCCTTTCGAATGGACTAAACAGTAATAACTATGGATACAAATGGAAGGGAACGCGTTTAATCACCTATTTTACATAGATGATACCAAACTCTTTGCCAAAGACGACAATGAGTTGAAAGGTATCCCCGATACTATAAAAGGCTTCAGTGATGACATCGGTATGAATTTCGGATTAGATAAATGTGGGAAGTAACATCCAAAGAGGGGAGGATTATAGAAACACACTTAATAGATATAGATTTTGTCACAAAGATTAGGAAACTTGAACAAGAAGAAGCTTATAAATAACTAGGGGTCTGCAAAAGAGATGGAATACAGCATATCCATATGAAGAAGAAAGTGAGCAAAGAATACTACAGGCGCATGCGTCTGGATTAAAATGCCGATTTGAATTCACAAAACAGAATATCAGCCATCAACTCTTTCAGTTTCAACATCCCTTATGTAGGCCATAGCTGATATTGATCGAACGGATGTAAAGATGAGAAAGCTTCTCCCTTGCCACGGCATCTGTCGATCGTCTGTATGTGACCAGATCCGAAGGAGCCAGACGATTAGTTTAACTAGAACTGTGTTATTAAAATACAAGCATCGTTCTTCAAAGATATCTGGAAACTACAGAATAATGTTTACTGATCTGGGCCAAGGAATATGAAATAAACAAGAAACATTATTTAGTAATAATGGAAGCCAGCAGATTTAAGATGGAATTTCAAGTGTCTGAAGAAATGTGGGTGAAAAAACGGAGGTTGGAAATAAAATGGTAATTTTGTAACATTAATAAAAGACCATGGGTTCGACCATTGTATTGTAACTCGCCAGCGGCGTGAAATAGGTAAACCACTGCTAGTGGTGCACTACTAAGACAGCATATTACCCCAAACTTACAATAGTGTCCAACGTATTTATGAGGATTGGGATATCGCCATTAATGTTCATAGTTACTCTATATAACACAAAGATAGGATCTGTAACAATTTTATGGGATTTTACAATAGGCACAGACAGAAAAATCAAAGGTAATCACCCAAACATCGTGAGGAAAGACCACAAGAACAGAATGTGTTTTCTTTTTGACGTGGAAACCCTACAGATTGGATTCCATCTTTGAAGATCTTTAATAACCTATCAAAATACTAAGAGCTCAACTAGGCGGGTATCTTGCTATCAATCTTTCACTGTCGAAACTGTTAAATGTAGCCGTCTCTTCCACTCCCATATCTTCATATCTCGCAATAGTCGCCGGTGGAACTCCCTCCCAATGTCTTGTTTTCCTGATAGCTATAATCTCCAATTATACAAATGTAACGTCAATCGACGTCTCCAGATGCCTTGATCTACCCTCTAACTGTCTCTTCATCCTTACCTCCTCTTTGTTCTCGCTCCAACTCTCGGTAACCCCTGGTGTGATAGTGGCATGTAGGCTGTGACACTCTGTGTCTGGGAAATGTCAAGGGTGATTTTTTCTTTATG
>OZ010609.1:53348038-53353038 GCA_963932145.1 Acanthosepion lycidas | reverse complement strand
AAACCGATTTTAAATTTGAAATAATTTTAAGCGTCTAATGATTTTTTTGTTCTTTTTCTTTCAGATTTAATCATTCAAGTCTTTGGCAAATAAAACCATGGAAAGATTAATAATCAAACTTTAGTTCGTAACTTTTTGTACATGATGATTGACAAACCCATGAAACACTGAGTGGTACCGTACACATTGGTATATGTGCAATTATTAATATATATTTTATTGGTCTGCTTTACTACAGTGAACACAGTTTTGTCTACGCCACTGACTATATAGTTATTTGCTCACCTGTATGTGTACGTAATCGCTTACATATATGGTTGATCATATCACTGTATTTAGATCATTTCGACATCTATCTATCTATCTAATCTACTTATTTAATCTAAAGTAATCTAATCTAAAGTAATCTAATCTATCTATATATGAAAAAGACAATTAAGAAATCTTTATCAATCTAAAACATTTCACTTTTATTAAAGCTGACAAAAAGCAGTGACAAAATGACATTCTGGTATTTTCAATTTTGTGTGGTTTGATTTTCATTGGGCAGTCATGTATCACGTTCATTATAATCGTAGATAATTCTGTATGTATTCTGTATGTTCTTGATGGTTCTTGAATGGACCTTGAAGACGAAAACCTGTGTACGAATGTTGGTAAAATTACAGAAGACCTGAATGATCTTTTTCCTTTCACCATTGCTCATTCGGGAAGACATAATGGGACTGAAACAAAACCTGTTCTCTTTCTAGCTGAATAACAAAGAGGGTTTTTCAGTGATTCTTACGATAGATGGTGTCAAGATGGCTAAAGTCTTCTCTGAAAACTTGGGAAAAAAACTCAATCAGTTTAGTGGGTTTTTTTTTTCAGAGATTAAACATTTTGTGAGATGGGGAATTATCGCATTGTGTTAAAAGATTGGGAAAATTTTGCTTTTTTACCCAGTACATTGATGCTAACTCTCATGGTAAAATGCTAATTCTGTATGGAAAAAATGTAATTCTATTGTAGCATGATCTTATAAGCAAACAATCAGAGAATCACACTCACAATAATGCTCATAAAAAATAAAGGCCGTGGGGGTCTTGAAGGCAAACAGCCACGATCCTCCGGTGGCTCGTCTGGAAGCCAATTTCAGAATAAAGTTTTTCTTATATTTCTTCACAGTCAGTAAACACTTTGTTTCATTGCTTGTCGTGACATGATAAGAAAAATATTTAAATTTTGGTGGTAAAACAATCTAGTTCTGGTATATTACGAACTCATCAGCATCTTTCTCCAATTGCGTCCTGGGTAAGACGTTAAACTACATCCGCGTCCTGGGTAAGACATTAAAATACGTCCAGCAGCAAGGCCTCTGATCTGGAGGTTTTGAGAAGCGTGGAACCACCTCTTAATTGCTGGTGTTTCCAGGTCCATCCTGACCCGGGGTGGTAGCACCTGTTAGGGTCCCAACTATGGGCAAATAGTTAACTATTACCAGCAATACTTTTTTGAAAAAAATGATTACCAGCAATACAATTTTGAAGGAAATATATTACCAGAAACAGATTTTTGACAAAACAAAATATTACCAGCTATGAACATTTTTTTTGTCTGCATTAAATAACCCATTGAGGTTGATATGCCGTAAAACCAAATAAACCAAACCAATCTAAACCTAAGAATACATATTCTATTCATACGAATCTATCCTAATAATGTTGTCGGCATTAAATAACCCATTGAGGTTGATATGCCGTAAAACCAAATAAATTAAAAAAAATCTAAACCAAAGAATACATATTCTATTCATACGAATCTATCATAATAATGTTGTCGACATTAAAGAACCCATTGAGGTTGTTATGCTGTTAAACAAAATAAACCAAACCAAACCTACTCTAATTATTCCTCAGAGAAAATAGACTGGATAACGACCAACCGTAGGGTCGTGTGTGCCTTGTAGGCGTATCACCACGACCCTCTGATGGGTTGGATTTGAGCAAATGTGTTAAATAAAAATCAGTGTCAGTTCATCTGTGAAACATGAAGTAAGTCTTCCTAATGTTTTTCTTTATATATATATATATATATATATATATATATATATAATTACCATTCCATTAAATTTTTATGTAACTTACATACACATTACATCCACACCATTGTTTGGACACTCAGTTCTTTGAATGGTTTCTATTAACACAGTTTTGCCCGACCAATTCTTAAACCATCACCAGGTGTAATATGTATCTTAACAATCAAATCATCTCACTCAAAATAATCCCTATAGAAAATAAACTGCAAAGTGACCCACCTGAGGACCGTGTGGGCCTTGCAGATATACAACCACTACCGTCCGGTGGATCCTGAGGAAGTCCATGTGATAAGAAGGTTTTTCTTATATTTTTCACAGTCAGTAAATACCTTGTTCCATTGCTTGTCATGAAATGATTAGAAAAATATTAAAATTCTTCGGGGAAAATAAGCTAGTTCGGGTGTATTTTGATCTCATCAACATCCTACTTCAATTAATCCTTAGAGAAAATAAAATGGGTAGCGACCGACCAGAGGGTCGTGTGTGCCTTACGGACGTATCAACCCGTCGCTCTGATGGGTTGTGAGTGAGCAAACGTGGTAAAGTAAAAATCAGTGTCTGTTCATCTGTGAAACATGAAGTAAGTTGAAGTATCAAGCCGTGTTTCATCTTCCAGAGAAGAAATTCCTAAATTTTCACTTGAGGATGAAACATGGCTTGATACTTTAATTCAATTTAATTTCAATAATTATATTGAGGTTTTCGGCCCTCGTTTTTGAAACATGAGAACTCTTATGTGGCGAAGGAATCATATTTTTTTAAATAATAAATATTATATATATATATATATATATGTGTGTGTGTGTATGTGTGTCTGTGTGTGTGTGTGTATAATTATTTATTTAAAAATATGATTCCATAAATAATTATATTTAGGCTCTACTTTTGTATCGAGCACTGTTTTTTAAAAATAATTGAAAACAATACTAAAGAACTTTGGATTTTTTACCTAACAAGTTCTTTCACTATCGGGTCGCATTTAAACGAACTCCGACGGAAGGCTCTTGATTGGGCCTTCATCATAATAAGTAGGGAATAGGCTAGTAGATGTGTTAGGCAACAATAAACTCCAGAAGAACTCAAAATTGATCGCTGCATTTAAGTATTGCATCAATATTAAGCTTAACTTTAAAAAGTTCAACGATAATTCTTCTGCCGCCACTTAATTTAAAGACAATTTGATGTATGCAGGTCCTTAATTTCTGTAGAAACAAATTTTTATTTCATGAGTAAGTTTCACTGGATTTCGCAATTAATTTCGATTATTTCCAAATTTATTTCCAACTTATAAAAATTGTTATCGTACAAAAATGATATGTTGGGCTAGAGCATCTAGGAGAAATTGTGACACAGAGAAACAATGAAATTCGCATTTATTATATAGATGAAGAAGATGAGATATTGAAAGTTATAGGGTTGTGTCCTTATAATTGAAAAAGTATGACAGAGTCACACTGACATTCGCATATATTAAATAGATGAAGAAGATGGGATGCATCTTTTTGTAGAAAGAGAGTTGAGTCCCTTAAATTGAAAACGTGTGACACAGTGATAGGCTGATATTCGCATTTATTATATAGATATATTTATATAATTAGAAAGAAAAATAGTCCATGTATGCTTATTATAATATTTAGATATAATATGCGAGTGAACGAAATTCGAGAGATAAAAACAACAAAAATAATAATATTGATAATAAAACTAATAATGATTAAGCCATTTGAACAAGTATCCTGGATAAGATGATAAACTACATCCAGTAGCAATGCCTCTGACCAGGTTTGGAGGTGAATAGAATCCCCTCTTAATTGCTGGTGTTCCCAGGTCCACCCTCACTCGGGGTGGTAGCAGCTGCTCGGGTGCCAGCTAAATAGTTGACACCTAAACTGGGGTCAAAACTCTATGAAAGTGTAAAAATAGGTTTTAATACCAGCAATACATCTTTGTAAATAAAATATTAGCAGCAACAAAAAAACCTAGTCGGCATTAAATAACTCATAGAGGTTTATATACCTTACGGTATATCAACCTCTATGAGTTATTTAATGCCGACAAAATTTAAAAAAAATATGATTCCTTCGCAGCATAAGAGTTCTCATGTTTCAAAAACGAGAGCCGAAAACCTCAATATAGTTATTGAAATTAAATTGAGCTAAAGTATCAAGACCTGTTTCATCCTCGAGGGAAAATTTAGGAATCGCTTCTCTTGAAGATGAAACAGGGCTTGATACTTTAACTTACTTCATGTTTCACAGATGAACAGACACTGATTTTTACTTTACCACGTTTTCTCACTCACAACCCATCAGAGCGACGGGTTGATACGTCTGTAAGGCACACACGACCAAATCCAAATCAAACCATTTGAGCAAATGGAATCAGGATGAGAAGAATTCAAAAGTCGGAATTTTCGGTTACACCTGTGCTCTTTTTCAGCGAGACGAGAAATAAAACAAAAAAAAAATGAAATTTAAAGTGGAAATGTCGTTTTCCAGAAATTATTCAGAATAGAGTGTTATTTGAAAACTGATATGTCCCGGAGTGGTTTTGGCTACTGTAACCAAGTATTAGGTTGGTGCAAAAAAAATATCGTTTTTTGACGTATTTTTTTAACGTCAAAAAACGATATTATTTTTGCACCAGCCGATTAGTACACGGTAGCAGTAATCGACCGGTACTCGTCGTAGTAGCAAGCAATAGGTGTAGACCAACAGGATAGCAAATGGCGTAGTCAAATGGGCGTCGTCATAGACTTAAGCGCTGTCGTACCTACACGTCCGTCGGTATTTATGACGGACACCAGCCAATCATATTCCAGTGAGGGGGAATTCAGATGTATGCATATTCCATTATATCATATATATATATATATATATATATATATATATATATATATATATATATATATATATATATA
>OZ010609.1:53338038-53343038 GCA_963932145.1 Acanthosepion lycidas | reverse complement strand
TCCAATCATTCAGACAAGGTGCGGTAGAGTGTTCATTTTTATTAGTAACTAATAACGGATACAACAAAAGTTAATAGAAATAATGTTTTTAATTTAATTACAAAATTATATTTGAAGAGTTTAGCTTCCATTTTCGAAACATGGTTATGATTGTGTAGCGAAAACCATATTTTAAACCAGTTAATTTATAATATTTATGCTCTGTAAATTTACATTGAACACTGTTTTTTTATTTACACACACACACACACACACACACACACACACTGACACTTTTAATTTAATTATATAAATAAATTGAAGATTTTAGCTTCCGTTTTTGAAACATGGTTATTACTGTGTAGCGAAGATACCATATTCTAAATCAGTAAATTTCTAAGATATATATATATATATATATATATATATATATATATATATATATATATATATTCACAATTCAGTAAAGAAAAAGCTTGTCTTTCGTAGTTTTTAAACATTTGAATTTTGGGGACTCTCAAGTTATCGCAGAAAACGAAAACATTGGCGGCACTTCGACAAGCAACAAGCAATTGAAAATGCATTTATAGAGATCCCACTAGAAAATGTGGTCTACTGAGGCAACTCAGCAGTAGTTCATCGTATTAATAAATGTATGGAATCTAATGGTCACTATTTTGAGCATCTCTTGTGATTGTAGAATCCATAGGTAACTTGTATTAATCTTGTGATGCCTAAATAAATTTAGTATTACAGTATGTATACAAGTTTTTGCTTTTCATGTTTTCATATATATGTATATTATTAGATTGATGTGAATTTTTTACCCTGGGTTTCACTTTATTTACTGTCGTCAGACAAACTGACTATCGCAAATAGCCTGAAACCCAGGGTCACACATTCGCATCAATCCGACTAAATATTTTATCTCTATTACTGATATTGAGCACATTCCTATAAGTACCGCGCATATATTATATATAAATAATATATATATATAAATTGCATTTTATACACACACACACACACACACACACACACACACACACACACACACACACACACACACATATATATATATATATATATATATATATATATATATATATATATATATAGATACACATTTTACACACAAACACACATACCCATATATATATATATATATATATATATATATATATATATATATATATATATATATATATATGTATATATATATATAATACTAATAATCTTATAAATGTAAGCAGCTATACTCGTCCGGTAATACCTTAGATGTTTTAGCTTGTAAATGAACAAACTAATACCCAAGGGGAAAAAAAGGTTAAAAAGGAAAGAACTAAGAACATGTACTTCAGGCGAAAATAATCGTCTAGAATCTAAGTTCTGAGTCCAAAGAAAAAAAATCTCCGATACGAGTAAAGTAAAATAACTAAACAAAGTGCTCAATACGTTAAGTAGAGCAAAATAAGTAAATATTTACATATATATATATATATATATATATATATATATATATATATATATATATATATATATATATATATATATATTCTGTTTATATATTATTTATATAGATACAATTATTTATTTATTATTATTATTCTACACAGAATCGTCATTTGGCCTGACGTCTATACCATTTCGCTACAGAGCTACAGATCTAAGTTGCAAATAACATAAGCTTCTCGGATTTCAACAGGTTCCGAGTTTTCTTACGAAGTGACTGCACAGTTTTCTGCACTGTCTCTGATTTACGCCGAGAAATGAATTCAGTTTTATTTTAAAACGAACAAAAATGAGACAAGATATTGGAGGACTTAGGAGTAAAACGGAAAAGCTTCGAACTCAAGTGTAAATAAAAATAATATGTAAACATTTCCAAAAGAAAAGCTTTGATTTGAAATCGGAATGAAATCAGTGATGGCACCTAATGTCAGGTCGATTTTGGTACCGTGATATTGCTTTTAGTTGGAAAGTCTGCCTTGAGAAATAAACACATATTCTTTTTCAAATCGTTACCGTTTTGTTTTTAGGAAACGAGATTAAATATTAAGTTAAAGTTCAAAATCGTAGCATCGGAATATACGAGGGTCATTCAATAAATAAGGTGATTTTTTCGGTATAAGGACTTCTAATACAGATAGAAGCTTACTTTTTTTTAATTTTTCAACGTAGTCTCCCAGCACTGTCACACACTTTTCCCATCTGTGCACAAGCTTCCGTATTCCCTCAGCGTAAAAATCTTTGGACTGATATCCCAGCCAGTCGCTCACAACACTTTTCACTTCATCGTTACTTTTAAACTTTGTGCCTCTCGTGAACGCTTTCAAGTGACCAAGCAGGTGAAAGTCCGAAGGGGCAAGGTCAGGGCTGTAAGGGGGATGGGGGAGCAGTTCCCAGCCCAGCTCGTTGATGGGCTGCACCGTTTGGACTGCTGTGTCAGGCCTTGCGTTATCATAATGCAAGATGACTCCTTCTGGCTGATGACTCCTGCGTTTGATCTTTATGTCTTTCTTGACCTGCCTCAGCAGTTCACAGTAGTTCTTCTGTCAGACTGAATGAGGTCATTGACTGATTCAAATTAGGACATAGCCAATTCAGATCCCACTTCTGTAGGCCACCCAGGCCTGTCTTCATCCTCAACACTACTCCTTCCTTCTTTAAACAATTTAGCCCACTTGTAGACATTTTTTTGGTTGAAACATGTGGCACCATACACAGTTGACATTCTCCTATGAATTTCAACTGGTTTGCACCCTTCACAACCAAAAGCTTGATAACAGACCGCTGTTCAATCCTGGAGCATGCTTCTTGGTCGGCCATCTTTGTTTATCGCCAAAACTCTCAAAGTTTTTTTTTAATCTGCAAAAGAAATTAAATCCATGTGAAAAAGAAGTAAAACAAAAAGAAAGTAAAAAAAAGTAAGCTTCTATCTGTATTAGAAGTCCTTCTACCGAAAAATTCACATTATTTATTGAATGACCCTCGTAATTCCGGTGATCAGTGAAAGTCTTATAGAATAATCAATGATGGCCTCATAATATTTATAATTTACTGAAGCTTTACAAATTTTATATGTACAAGCTCATTATTACTAAAACATTATGCTGCCAAATAAAAACTTCATTTACTTTAAAAATGAATTTTTTTGAAAACTTTAGCTATATTATGATGTAATATATTATACAGTGCAGTAGTTTTAGTGCGATTTTCAATAAACAATACAAATTTTGAAAATTTTGTCTTATAAATTGTGTACAGCAGTATTATGATCTGTCTATATTTCTGAGATGTGGTATTATGTACTCTACATTATATGGACTCTTGTCCTCATCTTTGTCATGATTATCACAGCGTTTCGGCCGATGTACGCTCCGGCCTTCTTCTCGTGGTTCTTTATTTCGCTGACTGGGGCAGACTGTTCTAGTTCCACTGTGTAATGGGTGTCAATTATCTCCTGTTAATTCCCCTCTCAAACTTCTCTACCGACTTAACCAGGTATTGAACCAACGGCTTTATAGACTGTGCAATGTGTCCTTGAGGGCATATGGCACAGTGGATAAAGGCGTTAGTTAGATCCAGTGACAGGACCCAAAGAATGTGAGTTCAATACCTGGTAAGGCGGTGGAGAACTTTGAGAGGGGAATTAACGGGAGATAACTGACATCCATTAAAAATGGCACGTAGAACTAGAACAGTCTATTCCAGTGAGTGAAATAAAGGGTTCAGTCCAATATTCTAAAGGCCAGAGCGTACAATGGCCGAAACGTAGCGATAAGCATGGTGACAAAGATAATAAAAGTGTATATAACATCATAATACTGCCCTATTTACATTATCCGGACTATCGTCCCGATAGTCTGGATAATGTAAATAGGGCAGTATTATGATGTTATATACACTTTTATCTGTTTGTTTTTCTTCCTATTAATTATGATCTAGCAAATCGTCGAGTAAATTGTCTAAGAAGTTTTATTCACTGAGTAGTCTTTTTCGTAATATATTAAATTTTTTACACAGTTTTCACTCATCGAATCCTTTAAAAAAAACAGCAGATGTTGCTTGTGGCATTCCATAATTAGAATTCTGGTTTGAATATATTTTCAGTTCAATATATCTGATAAAAACGAACTTTCAATTTTATCTGGATCTATTCTTGAAATAGTAAAATTTTTAAGCCATTTATTTTGTAAGTAAATACCCGCGGAAATTAGTTATTTCTAAAAAAAAAAAAAAAAAAAATTCAGACGATATTTAACACTAAATGCTCAAATATTGGTAAATGCTATCAATCGAATTTTTGGTGTCTCTACTTACCTCATCAAACCCCAACTTTCACATGGATTGCAATTTTGATTTTCTAAAGAAAAGTTAAAAATCAACCTACCCTAAAGGCACATCCTAAATCTATCATAAAAATTTAGTATAGGAGGAAAAGGAAATCGAACATAGACTAGGGAGCGTTAGAGATAGTTTCCACCAACACCGCCAGTTGTTACGTAACCAAAACATCAAACTTGAAAACTCGAATCATTATCTTCAATATCCTCACCAGAAATCTTCACACGGATGCCATGTACGGCACGAAACTGGTCCAGAAATATCTAAACAAATTTTCAGACAACTGTACTCTAAGATTAATGGTTAAAACAGGCTTTGAGAGAGCGAAGACTGGGGCAGATATCATTCTTCTATAAATAATGTGAACTGGCGTTACAGAATCACAAAAATTGTAAGAAATAACAGTAACCCTCAGATTTTTATATCACTGCAAAACGGTTTGATAGGGAAATTGTTATCTAATTAAAAGAAAATTCAAGAGTTTGTCGAAAAGGCTTTCACATCAAAATCTGTTGAAATGTACGCAAAACTTATCGAATTGATGCTCTTATAAATGGCAACTCATTGCTTATAATGATCAATATGTAATTAAATAAAATGTAGTTATACTTATTGAAAAATAAATTTGATAGTAAGGATGTATAGCTGACACAATCGCAATATTCAACAGATGT
>OZ010609.1:53278038-53335538 GCA_963932145.1 Acanthosepion lycidas | reverse complement strand
AACATTTGTTATTCAATGATGAAGGTCGTCTTCAAGTATAGAATCCAGAGGTTAGCAGTGAATATTTCGAAGACAGTAGGAAAGCGTTGTTCAGGTTAGCAGTGGATATTTTGGTAAAAGGTAGCAGAGCATAGTTCTTCCTTCTGTTTCTCTTCGCCTGACAAGCTGGACTGGACATTCGGGTAGAGTGAACAAAAATGGCCGCCTTTATACACGACGGATTGAATGTTCTACGTCTTCTGATTGGTTAACCTTCTATTGGTGGACTATAAAGTGAGTCAAGGCATTTTCACTAACTCACTAGTTACATAATATATACAAAAAACTGCAACAACATTAACACAAGCTCTTTTTTCTTCTTCTTTTCCTATTAACCCTTTTCCCTTCATACATGGGTGATCATGTCTCTCCGTAATATCTTAGTATATTTTCTCATTTTGCTATCTTTGTGTAAACTATTTACGCGAGCTCGTTAGGTATGTTATGCGTTGCTTTCCTCTGTACTATTGATTAACAGCCACCTCACGTTAAAACTTCACTTCCCATACGATCATCGAAGTTAAGCAACGTCGATCCTGGTCAATACTTATATGGGTGCCTTCTTGGAAATATCAGCTGCTCTAAGCTTGGATGTGTGGGTGATGTAATGTACAAGGGTTTAAAATTGGTAATCGTAGAGCCGAATCCCAATTCTCTTTGTGTTCAGTATATTTACATGCGTAAATACCCTTGGGAAAGGCACGAATCCACTTCTTCTCTCAAATATGGGTTAATTATTATGACCTGTATCAATAAATCATTATTATCTCCCGAAAAAAATTCTTAAAATCTAAAAAAATATTTTCTACATTTAATAACCTTTGAGCATGTTCTGAGAGCATCAAATTTTCTAATCCTTCTTTCCTCATTAAATGCCCTATTTATTTCAACTGTTTCGTTCTGATGTTGATTGTAAGTGTCCTTTTTGCTTCCGTTTTTTCTAAGACTCTATGTTCAGTCCATGGTGTTCTCAGAATCCTGTAGAACACGATTTATATTACCATTGGGCTTTCTTTATTTCTGATTTGTCCAGAATTCACTGCCATATTTCATATTAGGACCAATATCACATAACAGCTAAGTACAGGTTTTTTCTGTTGCTTTATATTTTGCTTAGCTTTTGGAAGGCACCTTCCGCTCTCCCAAAATCATTTCGGAATTAGTTGTCGCTCTTGTCCTCCTATGTTAAAACGCATACAGTAGAATCCCTGACAACCGGACTAAGAAAGCTTTCCGGATACGAGGAATTGCTTACAATGTCCGGATATGAGGATTCCGGATATAAGGGACAGTAAAATGAAGTTGCTTGTCGCTGATGTTTCTTTATACAGTAAAATCCCCGACAACCGGACTAAGAAGGCATTCCGGATATGAGGAATTGGTTACAATGTCCGGATATGAGGATTCCGGATATAAGGGACACTAAAATGAAGAAACTGGTCGCTGATGTTTCTTTATACAGTAGAATCCTCGACAATCGGACTAAGAAGGCCTTCCGGATATGAGGAATTGGTTACACAGTCCGGATATGAGATGTTATATCAGGTTTAACATTTATTTTCAATGTTTTATAGTAAGCAAAATAAGTTAATGGCGAGTGAGATATAACGGAATTGATTTTAAGGAAAAAGAAATAAATTATGTAATGTTTAAGAAAATTAAATTAAGGATGTCACGTACGCCAAACAAAAACTGTAACGAGGATTTTTGTAATCGTTGTTGCATGGTGATTCTTTCTCTCCTAATGTCATTCTCAACTTTTTTCCGCATTTCGTTTTCCTTTTGTTCTTGAAAACTTTTAAACGATAGACACTTTTTAACTCCTTATTGTAGTCGCCATAGTTAAATCCTGACTTTCTTTCCATAAAACTGACAATAGCTTTTTCAATTTCGGTCCAGGTTTCTTCACAATTATGATTTTTTTTTATTTCCTTGTTCATTGTAACAGTGTGAACGCTGGAGAATAGTTTCTTTGGAAGATTTTATATCATACAATGTTGACTAACCTATGTTGAACTCAGCCATTAGTTACAATGAACTTTCACCAGCGTCTAGTGTGTTTAAAATTTCTACTTTTTGCGATAACTAGAAAGTTGCTATTTTCCTCTTATTCTCATCATCTTTTGCACCAACACAAGCCATTAGGGTGAAATAAGCATAAACAATTATCCAAAGAAAATTTCCTGAAAAACAGAAATTTCTAATCAGTTACGTATCACCCAAATAGTTCAAATATGCGCATCAAAATCATGTCTGGATATGCGGGATTCCGGATATGCGGGATTCCGGATATGCGGGATTCCGGGTATGCGGGATTCCGGATATAAGGGATTTCGGATATGCGGCATTCCGGATATGAGAAACTCTAGATATAAGGGATTCCAGATACAAGGGATTCTGGATATAAGATACTCCATATATAAGGGATTCTGGATATGAGACACTCCAGATATAAGGGATACCGGATATGTGAGATTCCGGATATGTGAGATTCCGGATATGAGACACTCTAGATATAAGGAATTCCGGATACTTGGGATTCCGGATATAAGACAATCCAGATATAAGGATTTCCACATATGAGGGCTTCCGGATATGAGGGCTTCCGGATATGAGGGATTTACACTTTTGTACTTGCCTGATTTTAGGATCTCCAATTTATAATTCGCGTGTTGGGCTCTTCATTTTTCCAACAACCATGCTTCCTTAGAATTCATGTTTGGCCTATTAGTTATGCAAAAACAGAAGTGCACCATTAACATCAAATACCCAGCACCAGATGGCAGCAAAATTTATAGACGCCATCCGATTTGCAAATGTCGAGAATTTTAAACACATGGTAGATTTTCCACCCCAGCACCTTGTATAAATCAGTTGAAATGCCTGGCCATTGTTTGGCTGGTTGGTTTTGTTTAGCGGCTGATCAACTTCTAATTTACTTAATTCTGAAATCTAAATATTTTGAGCGCAATTGTATGCTTTCAGCTACAGATAAACGTCTTGTCACCCCCACCAAAAAATAATGCGAACAATAGTAGAACAAATAACACAGTAATACAAAGCACACGTACTGGATTCAGTTTATTCACTTACATTGAAGCTGTCACACACCAAGAAGGTCTGTATGAACGCCATCATTTTCGTGTCACAAAATGATATCACGCCATCACCTGTGTGATATTTTACGAAGCTGTGCTTTGTTAGTTGTCGCAAAGGCTCACTCAACGGCGTCTTTCAAGTGGTGAGTATTCTGATATCGTTCATGTGATAAAAGGTAGATCGTAAAGAAATTTATTTTTTATTAAAGTAAATTGCCATAAAAAAAATAATTCAATTAAACACACTTGTTTTTAATTATTTTTTAATAAAGTAAATCGAAAAATGCAAAACTAAATGAAGCAGTTTTTTTGTTTTTAAATATTTATAATAAAGTAAATCGTAATGTAATTTATTGTCGAATAAAGTAAATCTTAATTCTAAAACGTTTTTATAGAAAATAATTTCATAATTTACTTTATTAAAAATAAATAAAAACAAAAACTTGTTCAAATTTTACATAATGCCTTTTTAAATACCTTATTTGAAGTAAAATATTCACTAAATAAGGTTTTAATACTTAATAAATTACTTTTATTTCGTTATAAAAAATAATGTTTTTCTGGTGCTGATTTGTCTCAGTCCTGAGTTGTTTCAACGTCCAGTCGGCGCTTTTCAGTCGCCGGTGTTGAGTCGGCGGTGTTGAGTTGTCCCTTTCCGATGCTATCACACTTTGTTTGATTTTAATACCGCGGCAATGACTTCAAACAGGTGATGCTAAAACACTTCTGATTTCTTCTGTTGTATAAGTGGGGAGTTTGCAACAAAGATTAACAACAGACCCATGATTTTGCCAGAAAAGTTTATCATGTTTACTTTGAAGGGCAATCAGGACACGTCGTGGTCACCAAATATTGTTCAGTCGGCGGTTTTGTGTCGGCGGTGTTGAGTTGCCACTTTCCGATGGTATCACACTTACTTTGACCGTAATACCAAAACAATGACTTCAAGCAGAGGATGCAAAAACTCGAGTTCTTCTGTTATATGTGGCGAGTTTACAGCGATCAGGACACATTATGGGTATTATATATTGTCTACAAAAACATATCAGGAGCAGTGGACTAAGGGTTCTCAAACTTTGCTGAAGTTTGATATTTCGATGGTTTGCAGAAAAGAAAAGACTCATCATTGGTTAATAATAAAGGCATATAGACTTTACATGATAATGCGGGACTATATATTGGCCGAGGCACTCAGAAAAATATTATGACAATAAAGAATACATTTTACCCCATCCTCCTTACTCTCCTGATATTGCTCCATCTGATTATCATCTTCTCATATCATTGCAATTTTTAGAGGGAAAACACTTTATTTATTGTGAAGAATTTTAAAATGATACTGTGCGTCTCTTTGCATCGTAACCTGAAGAATTCGAGAGATCAACAATTTGCCAAAAAGAAAAGTTTTCATATTAAAATGCGATGTAGTTTCGTCATTTTGGTGATCTTTTATAAAGTGAATCTGGGCGATCAGGACACATCGTGGGTATCACATATTGTCTGCAAAAACATTTTCCAGAAGCAGTGGACTAGGGGTCCTCGAAATTTGCTTAAGTTTGACATTTCGATGATTTGACACGAGCCACCAAATCACATCGGCGACTGCTTTAATTGACATTGCTGGCACCAGCAAGAAGAAACGATCATCTATAATTCTTTTCCTAAGTCAGCTATATGTAGCACACTAAAGTCCAAATTCCTTTCTTCTAAAGGCTTTTATGTTCAGTGAAATTGAAGAATTGGATCATGATGATGCGAATGATCTCGTCGTTTTGGGCGAGAATGACGATGGCAATGATTTTGCGGGATTATCATCTGAATCGTTCGTTTAACCAAGAAGATCTGAGCGACTTAATCAAGGATTTGAGTTTATTAAAAGAATCAGCAGAAATGTTAGCTTCAAGACTGAAGGAGAAAAAAAAGTCTCCTTAAGAAAGGAACAAAAGTTGCATTTTATCGCAATAGAGACGCTGAATTTGTTTCCTACTTCAATCAAACCAACGAAATTGTTTATAGGGATTTTCCAAGCGTAGCTTAGATGTGGCACAAGGCCGAAAAGATGGGGCACCCAGTAAGGATCGAACTCACGACTCAGTTTTAATTGTTCTAGCGAGACAAGCTTGCGAACCATTACACCGGTGCTCACGAAATTGTTTATAATAACGATGTCGAAGTAGTTTTGTTGCATCTTGGTATGATACAAATTCATAAAGTATATTATTGATAGGTCATTGCCGTATCCAACCAAGAGAATTGTTTTTAAATATTCATCAGTCAACCTCGTTCGATGTTCTGACTTTACTTACTTCATTTTTGAAAATGTTTGCTCAAAGATATAAATTGTTACAAACGCTGATGCCATACCAGTGGCAAATTTCTTCAACTTTAAAAATTACTAGCATCATGGCCCGTTGTTGCCCGTGCTTGATTCAAAAATCGTACGACTCATACAGCAATCGCTATCACATGACTTAAAATAATTTTGCCCTTCCTTGCCTTTAAAGGATTGCCCTTTGCCATGCTGATGTTGCTGTTACGAAAAAAGAACTAAACAAAATGAACACAAAACGATCAGCTTTAAAAAAGAATTCGTAACTGGAAAAACCGAATGAAAAAAGAATGTTAACAACAAATACTTTTTCACACCCAACCCAGTTCTGTGGAATCAGAATCAACGTTGAGTTTAAGGAAGCGAATGAGCCAATTGGAGTAAAGTGCCATGCAGATTTAAATTTTTCCCACTTGTGACGAATGCAGCTATCGATTTTTTTTTTGCATGCTAGTTAACATTCGTGTCAGTCAGCTGTTGGCTCTTCCGCTGGCCAATAGAATCTCCCTGCCTATTCGTGGCAGCCAGCTATAGGCTCTCACTCCGGCCAGTAGAAAATAGCCGCAAATTACATGAAAACTGCCGTAGAAGCATGAAAAAAATCGATTATTTCCACTATCGATGGGAGTTGGGAAATGCAAAGTCAGTCTTGGCCTTCCCGCTAACTTGGAGCATGTGCATGTAAATTTTGGTACAATTCCGTTGAAAATTGCGGCGGTGCATTCGTTACAGACACACACACACACACCCCGCCTTTTATAGATAGAGATCTATTAGGTAAGCAGCGATAAAATGGCAGAAGTTTTCCTTCTCTGTGCTTCTCTTCAAAATGTTCATTGATTAAAGTTTTAATTCTTAATAAATTACTTTTATTCAGTTATAAAAGGGTTATCTTTTTTGTCTGGCGCTGAGTTGTCTCGGTCCTGAGTTGCCGCGGCGTTCAATTGGCGTTGTTGAGCTGGCGGTGTTGAGTTGTCCCTTCCCGTATTACCAGTCGATGGGGCGACATAAGATACCTTAGGCAATGAAAGAAGCCAGGAAACTAGAGACAAAAAGGCCGAACCATGCAAAAAATGCTGGTGTAATTTCAAAACAAAGGAACTGAAAATATATACCGAAATTCTGGAAAGACACGGGTAATAAATCTTGTGCAAATAGTGGCAATGCTAGGCCTAGAAAGCTTATGACTAGAGGTAATAAAAGATAAAAAGCAAGAAAAGCAATTCACATATTTTGTTCTGCCAGCGCGTATTCCGGAAACTTATGTAAATATACCAAGGAATAGAAAATGAAGCTTTTAAAGATTAGTTTAACGAGCCTTATGGATATGTAGATATGAAAAGATTGAGATAGATAGATAGATAGATAGATAGATAACAAACACACTGAGATAGATAGATAGATAGATAGATAGATAGATAGATAGGAATAGAATGAGATAGATAGATAGATAGATAACGAACACACTGAGATAGATAGATAGATAGATAGATAGATAGATAGATAGATAGATAGAAAGTTGTTGAAAAGTAAAACATATATGGAGAAGATGAAACTGAAAATTATTGGTCCTGACTTACCATCTCGTCTACAGTCACATTCTAACAATCATGCTATGTCATCCCTCTGTCATTTCTACAAATATTATCATGGCAAGTGCCCTTGTGAGCTACTTTCACTGGTTCCCAAACTACAGAAATATAAGCGTGCTAATAGTTTGACATCTCAGTCTCACCATTTTCAATGTAGAAACGGTTAAATGTAGGCGTCTCGCATTTCTTGACTGTGTAACTCCCTTCCTGTTACTTGCTTCCCTGATATAATCTTGAAATATTCAATGTAATGTCAATCGACATCTGATGTCTTAATCTTGATGCGCGTCCTTCTCTGTATCCTTTCCGCAAACACCCCTTTTTACTCTTGTTCTCATTCTCGGTAACGTCTTGCATGCTAGTGGTACACTCGCATTGCTTGGGGTGATATGGTTAATATATATATATATATAAATAATCGTAATATTATATATATATATATATATATATATATATATATATATATATACATATGAAGAAAAATATACGGAAAAAACAAACAAAATCCTTATATGCAATTCCGCATGACAAAGACGTCTTTGTCATGTTGAATTGATAATGTTAATTATATTTTATGAATATGTCCTGAAGATGGTTTATTAGACCGAAACGTCCGACGTTGACATTATATTAACATTAAAACAGCATAATTGCATATAAGGATGTTTGTTTGTTTTTTCCGTATATTTTTCTTCGTACTGTCGGATCTATATCCATATATTTGCTTACATATATATATATATATATATATATATATATATATATATATATATATATATATATATAATATTACGATTCCAGTGGAATAAATTATGACCATGGAATATTAGTGTTTAAGGCTTTTTATTATATATATATATATATATATATATATATATATATATATATATATATATATATATATATATATATATATACACACATATATATATATATACATTAAAACAAACATTAAAAATAATAGACGATTTAATAAACAATTTAAAAAAAAAAAATTAATAATAAAGAAAAAGCTAACGCTGAATAATATTAACTACGAACACGGCCACAATTTGCTAACTGTGTTCGTAAAATAAAACAACTCTTTAACACAAGAAATATACACAAAATGCACACACTCATTTAAATTGAAAAAAATAAAATCATCCTTGATAATGGCTAAAACTATAGCTCAAAGCGTTCGGAATTTAGAATTTATAGTTAAGAATATTTAGACAGTTTCTACACACGTTGTACCCAATAAAGAAAACTGATGTTGAACATAAAAAATAAACAGCTTAATCGTAGTATCTTGTCTTTCGTCATTTATGATATATATATATATATATATATATATATATATATATATATATATATATATATATATATATATATATGTATTGTGTGTATTTAGGCAGCATCTTTTCAGTTCTACATTTTATTAAAAAAATATGGATCAATATTGGGTATTTCTTTCTTCGTTCAACGATAATGTTATTAAACTTATCAGAAGTTACGAAAAAAATTTGCATAAAATAAATAGACAACTCTTGTCTATATTATTTAAGGTAACGTGTATGAATATATATATATATATATAGAGAGAGAGATAGATAGATAGATAGATAGATAGATAGATAGATAGATAGGAATAGACTGATATGTTCATATATCTACATATGTTCGCAAAGAAATTAGCAAACTGTACTATACAAAAATTGAAAGATACAGAAACAGATAATACATACATTGCCTAAATGCATACATTTATTCGATTGCTTGAGAGAGAGTAAGGAAGATGACGATTTCGAGAGAGAGTGAGTACTATCGAGAAAGATAAAAGAAAGGGAATTAAGTGGACAGAGAGAGAGAGAGAGAGAGAGAGAGAGAAAGACAGACAAAGAAAGAGTACAATAGAGAAAGAGGATTGATATTCCTTCTTCATACATACGCAAAGAGATTAACAAACTTTACTATACAAAAATTGAAAGATGTAGAAATAGACAACCATACATACATCGCCTAAATGCAGACATTTATTTGATTGCTTGAGGACTTCAGGAAAAAATGAAGAGAGGAGTAATGACGAGAGTGAATAAATAGAGGGATAAAAGAAAGAGAACTAATTAGACAGAGAGAGAAACAGAGAGGAATAGAGAAAGTGTACGAAGCATATATATATATATATATATATATATATATATAGATATATATAGATGTGTGTGTGTGTGTGTATATATATATATAGAGAGAGAGAGTGGGAGGGGGGAATGAGACTGAGAGAGAGAGAGAGGAGAGGGAGCGAATTGGAGTGAGATTAAAACAAAGAGAGAAAGCTTCGTTATTTGAAAGATAAGGAACCGAGTAAAATACTGCGTTCTTGAAAATCTGGAAATCGTCACCTGTGCCGCCATCCGCGGCCCTTTCCCCACTATGACAACAAATCAACTCACTTATGCTTCCCAAGCATGATTTCCCCAACCCCCGTTCGCAGCTCAGGCAAACAATGATGGTGAACACACGTGATAGTTTGCCGCTAATTCCTGATTTTGGTTGGCGATTATTTATTTTATTCTTTCATAGGGGAACTGCAAAGTACAGCGATGTCCGATTCGTTGTTGCGCGGAGAGCGTTGAAGGTGGAAGAAAGTTACTGAAAAACAAACCTTAATTGTTGCTTTCAACATTTGGTAAGAAGAAAACAACAACAACAAAAAAACAACTAATACCTTTAAGTCAATATAAGACAAAGAACGAAGAGAATGGGAAAAAATGGTGGAAAATATTATTAGTTTTATTTGACGACACGCAGCTGCCGGTTAAATCAAATAAACAGGATGTTGACATTAGCTGGTGGCACGCATGCGCGAACATATTAGGCTTGGGTTGGCAGGCATTACGCACACTTTTCTAATGATGACAGGTGAAGGGACACGTTCGTCCAACATCGGCGATGGCATAATTATTTGTATGAAGAAGAATATAGGGAAGTGAAGAAAAAAACCACACGCATACATAACCAGAGACATACTGACATCTATATATACAGGCACAGAAACGAAATTTTATATATATATATATATATATATATATATATATATAGAGAGAGAGAGAGAGGGAGGGAGAGAGAGAGAGAAATTAACAGATTGAGATAGACCTGTACTGACTGAGATAGATAGATAGATAGATAGATAGATAGATAGATAGAAATGAACAGATTGACAGGGGTAGAAAATTAACAGATTGAAATAGATAGATAGATCGAAAACATGTATTGATTGAGATAAATATATATAGAGAGATAGAAAGAAATGAATAGATTGCGATAGTGTTGCGGCCATGGTAGAGCCATAATGTTCGGTCCCACTGTCAGAGCTGACTGTTGGAATCTTCCCACTCCAAAAGGCAATAGCTGCTTCTATTTATACCTGGCAGTGTCCATGGGTACGTGAGTAAATTGTCATAATAGATAGATAGATAGATAGATAGATAGATAGATAGATAGATAGATATGAAAGGACGAAGAAAGATGTATATGAAAAGACATAGATAGATAGATAGATAGATAGATAGATATGAAGAGACTGAGATGGATAGATAGATAGATAGATAAGTAGATGAACAGAATGAGATAGATAGATAGATAGATAGATAGATAGATAGATAGATAGATAGATAGATAGATAGCAATGAACAGATTGAAATGGAGAGATAGAAAATAACAAATTAATATAGATATATAGCTATAGATAGAAATTAATAGATTGAGATCGATAAAACTATCCAGAGAATACCCGGTGACTATATGAAATAGTCTCTTACCATAAAGAGCTCCAGGTTAGAAGAAAAACTCGTAGTTGCCTGGCTTGCGACTGCACACGACCTCTCTCTTCCTACGGAGCATGACACAGTCAGGACTTTGTCTATGAACAGAAACTCGGACGAGAAAAAACAGACAAGTACGATACAGAAGCCCCCTTTTGCAGGGGCTGGATAAATTTTGACCATTGGCCCGAGTGGAAAAGCTCAGTCTCCTCACAGTCATCAAAAGCTTGTGTCACCTCTCATCTTTGTGAGGATACTGTGTAAATACCTAAAGTAGACTTTCAGAAATAACGGAAGGTTGAAAAAACAATTGTATTTGTCTTTGTGGACGAAAAGCATTCGCGCAAAATTTGCCGCTCCAAAAACAAAAAAAAAAACAAAAACACCGGGATAAAATCATTGACATTTCTAGGGGTTAAACACCAAAGAGTTGTAAGAAGCAAGGGATATTTCATGTGGGATGTACTGCTACCTACGCTTGCCGATTGTGAGTACACTTCTAGTCAGGACATCACAAAAACACTCACCATAAGAAATGAATATGAGGGTAGGCGGAGGACTATATATCGGTAGCAAGGTTCCTTCTCAGTTCTTAGGGGAGCACTTGGCCGCTTATTTGGGTCAATTTCGGCAGATATTAAGTGCTTCCTCCGACGACCTGAACTGGTGGGTATGGGGTTTTGAAATTACGAATGACCATAAAATTCTTCACATCCATTCCCAACAGTCCGCATGTAGTGGCCCAGAAAATCCCGGTTACTGTGTGCGGCCGTAAACCCACCTGTTGAAGTGTGGAGAGATTGGTCACCTCTTCTCTTCCAGCTAAGAGAAGAAGGCCACTGCCGACCAAAATTCCCCTCTGGTCGAATTTGTTATTTCTCTCTCGCCTGTGATGGACATGCCAAAGATTGGTATCAGTGTGTTGAATATATATATATATATATATATATATATATATATATATATATATATGCACTCTATCTCTGATATTGAGCACTTCATCACAGAAACATAGCACACCTTAAAACTATATATATATATATATATATATATATATATATATATATATATATATATATATATATATTAATAGACTTAATATATGGTTTTTCGCTACACAGTTCCAACCATGTTTCAAAAATGGAAGCTAAAAGCCCCGAATTTAATTTTGTAATTAAATTAAAGACATTAGTTCCATTTCATCCTCAAGCGAATTTTGGAGTAACTTTAAAATTACTGGGTTTTAAATACACAGCTAAAACAAAATTCATGTTTCCAAGGTTACAGATATATCTATTTTGCTAGACTAGGGGCGTCTGGGTGTTCAATATGTCTATATTTTAATGTATCAGTTATTGTTACGTTTTGCTAGTGGGTAGGGATGCATTTTTCAATGAAATCTAACATCCGTTAAAAGCCTGTCGTCTGGATTTTTTTTTTTTTAACGGCTAAAATTATTACGGCATTTTTTTTGTTCGTATATTTAAAGATTTTTGGGAGGTGCCTACGTCAGAATACTTTTTATTTAACTACGATTTGAAATATTTTTACTTTTAATTTTTAATATACTATATTTCTTTCAAGAACGATTAAATGTAATTAGAATCCCTTACAGTTTGTAGAATTATTATCAAATCAAGTATATTACTATTTTTTAAAAGATTTTATATTTGAATATTATTTAAGTAAAATTTCCATTTCTCTGATTGAGTAAACTTTATTTATTTATTTAATTACAATTTAAAAGAAGTTTAGGTTAGAATTCATTTTAATTAACTACAATTTTAATTACAACTTTAAAATATTTTCATTATTAGTTTTTATAGACTATATTTTATTTAATAGAAGTAAATGTATTAGGCTGGAGCAGAAACAATGACGCAATAACGCCGCTCTTTGATGTTAAAAAATACGTCAAAAAAATTATGACGAAAAGCTAGAGGATGTGGACCATTGAATGACCCATGTCCTTAGTAAATATGGTTTCACCTGTATGTACAAAGTTTATATTTAAAAAAAAAAAAATATTTAAATATAAAATTTTTAAAAATGGTAATATACTTATACTTGATATAGAAATTAAATGTAATTATAATTATAATTATAATTGTAGTTAATTAAAATGAATTCTAACCTAAACTTCTTTTGAATTGAAATTAAATAAATAAATTAAGTTTACTAAATCAGTGAAATGAATTAGCTATTTTTGCCATTAAAAAAAAAAAAAAATTACTTAAATAATATTTAAATATAAAATTTTTAAAAATCGTAATACAAATATACTTGATATAGAAAAATAATTTTACTTATTGTAAGTAATTCAAATCTTGGGTTGGTACAGAAATAGTGGCGGAGTGATGTCGTTTTTTTAAATATTATTAAATAACATTTACCGGCCTGAATTGTTTATTATAAACAGAGCATTTACTTAAATACTTGTATCTATAAAAAGAACGTTAAACATAAAAAAATGTCTTTAATAAATAAATTGTCGGACTTTGTCCATTTCTTAATCTATGACGTCATTTGTTTACATTTGATACGCCATGAGCAGTTATGAATGTACGAGATTCATGGAAGATTGAAGTTTAAAGCAGTAAATTCGACCTTGCCAGCAGAACGCTCCTTTGTAGCCGAATCGGTTAGGCACGCCCGGCTAAATGGCGGTTCCGTATAGGATGCAGGTTCGAATCCTGTGAAAGGACGAATATTTTCTATGAAAATTTCTCGGACATTCAGGCCGGTAAATGTTATTTAATACTGTTTATTATAAACAGAGCATTTACTTAAATACTTGTATCTATAAAAAGAACTTTAAACATAAAAATGTCTTTAATAAATAAAATTGTCGGACTTTGTCCATTTCTTAATATATGTATGTATATATAGGCTTTATCTCTGATATTGAGCATTTTATCCCATAAACATGGCACACCTTAAAACTATATTTCCTTTTATATATATTATATATATATATATATATATATATATATATATATATATATATATATATATATATATATATATATATATATATATATATATATATATATATATATGCTGAAAGAAACAGAGATACATATAAGTTTTCTTTTTGCATATATAGAGTGTTGGGGATGGTTGGATATGCTGTTTTAACCCCTGTTCTTCCATTTCTTTACTCTCGTAGCCACCAACGTATTTCGTTTTCCGCTTTTGTGCGTCTCGTTGGAGACTGGTATCATTTCAAGAATTTTATTCACTCACAGACGCGTCGCTGATGCATGAACAAATGCAAAATAGAAAGATTTAAGAGGAAGAAGATATTTGAGGTCACTGGAAATTCAGAATCGAAGATGGGTGCCTGAAGCCATCGCTAGTCCTACAGCTGATCATCCGCTCTATTCAAACAGCCAGTAAGTCATGTGGCTTGTTAATCTTTCGGATTTATTTCGCATCAAAGCTTCCATACATTGTATGAATGGCAGTTTCCGACTGCTCTTATTGAAGGAGGGAATTTTGATGTAAATGACTTCATGATATCACCTCCATTAATGTGGACTGCAGAGATCGTGTTGTACTCTCGATTTTAAGAGGCTAATGATGTGTACGAGGCAATTATAATTATTTTTAGCGAATTTTTCATTAAAAACCAGACATAGTTTTCTCAGTTCGAATTGAAGGACAATCTGATTTTCGCATCAATATTCGACTCCCAAAAGACCTTGAGGTAGAGACTGGTTAAAAGAACATTCAACAGCACATCAAAAGCAAACAAATCTATCTATCTATCTATCTATCTATCTATCTATCTATCTATCTATCTATCTATCTATCTAACCTTTTCTTTATCTATCTATCTATCTATCTATCTATCTATCTAACCTTTCCTTGATCTATCTATCTATCTATCTATCTATCTATCTGTTCACTTTCTACCTATCTATGTCCACTTTCTTTCTTTCTATCTATCTATCTATTAGGTTGGTGCAAAAATAATGACGTAATCATATCGTTTTTTGACGTATTTTTTAACGTCAAAAAACGACATTATTACGTCATTATTTTTCCACCACCCTAATATCTATCTATCTATTTATCTATCTATTTGCATATGCATACAGTAATAAGAAGTATCTGATAAAAGGACATATTAATGTTATAGTTGTAAACTTAATAGCGATTAAATTTTGATTTTGTAATTAGCAGTTTTTAATTTTAATATTAAATTTTATATAATTTAGTAATTATTGGTTAGAATAAATTCTTCTTTTAATATTACCCATATTTTAAACATCTGAATACCTATTATAACATGACTTCGTTGTCAAGCTTTTTGAATTTTCCTATACTTGTATTTTGATTGGTCAATCTAGCTTTTATAACAACCTATGGTTTCAACACATGGGGTCATAGGGTAAACTGGCGCAGATGATCATCCCATGATGATTTGTCCATATATCGAATCCCTAACAGGTGCTACCACACCGGGTTACGGTCGACCTGCGAACAACTGCAATTAAGGAGTTGTTCCCGGCTCCCCAAAACTTTTAATCTCCCGATCAGAGAATTTCCTGCCGGATGTAAATTTATCGTTATACCCAGGACGTCTCCAATCAGAGACCTTGCTACCGGACGTAGTTTATCGTCATGCCCAGGAACTCTTCCAATCAGAAGCTTTGCTGCCGGTTGTAATTTATCGTTATACCCAGGACGTCTCCGATCAGAGACCTTGGTATCCGATGTAGCTTATCGTTATACCCATTTTCTCTTCCGATCAGACGCTTTGCTACCGGACGTAGTTTATCGTCATGCCCAGGATCTCTTCCGATCATATGCTTTTCTGCCGGTTGTAATTTATCGTTATACCCAGGACGCTTCAGATCAGAGGCCTTGCTAACGGATGTAGTTTATCGTCATTCCAAGGATCTCTTCCGATCAGAGACCCTGCTGCCGGATGTAGTTCATCGTTATACCCATGACGCCTCCGATCAGAGGCTTTGCTACCGGAAGTAGCTTGTCGTCATACTAAGGTCCTCTTCCGATCTGTGACCATGTTGCCGGATGTAGTTTATCGTCATACCCAGGACTGATGGTTTTGGGGTCGAGCTCGATAAGAATTGCAGCTCATTTTATCTGCATCCTAATGGCAGTGTGGTGGAAGAGATAACGCCATGAGAAATGGATATCGGAGAGCCGCGTTCCAATTCCAGTTGGGTTAATTTCTTTCATTCGCAAATAACTTTGAGAAAGGTAAGAATTCATATCTTCATCCGCAGGTATGGGTCGAATAATAGGATAGACCTGGTCCTGTAGCCTTGGCTAGAAACCAGTAAATTGCAGAAACAGACGGCAATCGGTTGCGGGAAAAACTTCTTCTTAGTCAGTCAGGGATCGAAAGAGTCATGGATCACCAGAACCGTTTATTTCGTATGGCCATTAACTGACTGACTATATATTGAGCGCTTTTTTTCCAGAAATTCAGCTGAACCGATAAACACATAAAATTATCGAAAATATATCGAACAAATAAACATTTTGCTTCAGCACCTCTGGTGTCTAATCAAGTGATGATGTTGAATGTTATTCTACAATCTACATTCAACATGATCACAAGATAAGACACCAGAGGTCTTGAAACAAAATGGCTATCTTTGTAGTGATTTTATAACATATTTATGTTATAATTTTTAAATAAATAATTATATTAGCTCTACTCTGTATTGAGCACTCTTTTAAGAATAGTATTTGTTTGTTATTGGAATTTATTCCGTATACACCAATCATATACTTGGATATACATACATACATACATACATACATACATACATACATATATATATATATATATATATATATATATATATATATATATATATATATCTTAATATATGTTTCATTAAATAATATAGACAATTTTTGTCTATTTATTTTAAGTAAGTTCCTTTCATCTTGTCTGATAAGCTTAATCACATTATCGTTGAAAGAGGAAAGGAAAACATCATATTGGTTCATGTTTAAATCCAATCTAAGCTTTCGGCTTACACAAGCCATTATCAAAGATGACAATTTCAATAAATCAGACAACGTCTAATCAAGTGATGATGTTGAATGTTATTCTACAATCTACATTCAACATGATCACAAGAAGACATCAGAGGTCTTGAAACAAAATGGCTATCTTTGTAGTGATTTTATAACATATTTATGTTATAATTTTTAAATAAATAATTATATTAGCTCTACTCTGTATTGAGCACTCTCCTATATACAAGTGCGGTAAAAATAAAATATTCGTCTATACTATTCAGTATTGAGTTTATTTATTTTTTCTTAGATTTAATGATTTTCATCAGTTTTGTGAATGAACCTGCGCCCAAAGTACTGTTGTAAAAGTTTAAATAAGCAATCATCTTGGAACCAAGAACGGATAAATCCATTTTGCATTAATTCCTATTGGAAAAAATAGTTTCGGTTGACGAACATTTCGGGTTACGAATGGACTCAGTTCGTGAACCGAGGTTCCACTTTACATAAAACAGAGCATGTATACCTGTGTGTCTGTCTATGTGATACGTTTTCACTCGACATCCATCCAACCGATTTTGACCAAAACTTAGCACCAATGCATTGTACAATATAAGAGATAGGTTATTAGCGTAAAAAAATAGATAATTAAAAAAAAATCACTAATCGATAAACGATCTGTACTATTCATATAAATAGAGACGATGAAAACAATAACATCTCTTTCCTTCTCCTTCCACTTACGCCATCAGCTCTCCTACTTACACTTACGGTAAAATTAAAATGTTCGTCTATATTTTATCTATATAGTATTGAGTTTAATTATCTTATCTTAGATTTAATGATTTTCATTAATTTTGTGTATACCCTTGTGTACTGCTAAAGTTTAAATAAGCAATCACCTTAGTCCCAGGAACGGATTAATTCATTTTACATTGATTCATATTGGAAAAATAGTTTCGGTTTACGAACATTTCGGGTTACGAATGGACTTCAGGATCGAATTAAATTCGTGAACCGTGGTTTCGACTATAAGTTATTAGGTTGGTGCAAAAATAATGACGTAATAGTGTCGTTTTTTTACGCATTTTTAACGTCAAAAAACGACATTATTACGTCATTATTTTTGAACCAACCTAATAAACCAGTAGAACAGAGTAGGTTCTTTAGCCTGGGCGAACTCATTCGGAAGAATCTTCTAACTAGTCAGTCATGAATCGAAAATCGTGTATCCCATATAGCACAAGTATTATCTACATGCAGATGTGTGTAAAATCTGGCTTATCTAAGAGAGAGAGAGAGAGAGATGCAAAAGTAGCCGGGGATTGTCTAAATTTTATAGTGATATATCCCGTCTAATCACAATGTCACAAATTCTAGTTGTCGATCCAAGGATGGCCAATCTGTGGCGTATGCGCCATAAGTGGCGCATAGGATGCTTACAAGTGGCGCATTGCATCCTTTTGATGAAAAGAAACTAAGCCACTTCTACTCATTCATTTCAGTGATTTTATATTAATTGCACATTCCTGGCCATAAGCATAGATATTTTCAAATAAATAGATTTTATTATAACTTTAAAATATTTCCATATTACAACACGTACTGAAAGGAAGTGAATGTTTGTGTGGCGCATTTAAATTAATTGTACAAAATATTGGCGGATGGATTCAAATGGTTGGCCACCCCTGATCTACACGTGTATATATATATATATATATATATATATATATATATATATATATATATATATATATATATATAGAAGGTGGAGTAATGGATAGCGGAGAACCGTGTTAGAATTCCAGTCGAACCTATTGCATTCACTTACGTGCTAATAACCTTGGGAAAGGTGTGAATCCTATTCTTCTCCCCCACCAGCTATGGGTAAATAGCAGGTCAGGGGCCGGGTTCTATAGCCTTGGATGGTAGCTGGTCTAGGAGAATGACAACTCTGAATTCAAATCCTGTGTAGGGGCGTTTGGGGACCCTGTGGCACGTAGTGCACCAGGTCTCTGTATTCGGCCCTTCAATGTGCTGTTGTTAGGCTGTCGGTTTCCTAGGAAGTGATCTGCTTGACGTCGAATTTGACGGGAGAGTCGAGAATATATATATATATATATATATATATATATATATATATATATATATATATATATATATATATATATATATATATGGGTGTATGCGTATGTATTACTGTATTAACAAAACAAGTAAATATCGGTTTACAGTAAGAATGTACGGATGTGTGGCGTTTCTAGGTTTATCTCATGCCTATGTGACAAAATGATGCTCGTATTTTTGTAAGTAGGCATGTTGTTTAAATCGTGTGCGTGTGTATGTTTCTGGGTAAGTTTTTTGGGGTTTTTTTCTTTTGCATGTGTAGTGTGCGTGTCTTAAGATAACTGGCTTTTTGGTTGTTTTAGAATTTATGCGATCAATTCTCTTTTACATTCTATTTGGTTATTATTATCCAAAGAGAACGTCGATTTAATGAGGAAAAAAACCCACACAGGAAGCAAGAAGCTGAGATATTTTCCCAAAGAGGCATGCCCTGTTGTGAAAGATGCAGAGAACAATTGGTGGCAGCCATTGAAGTACTTTATGCAAAGCACATTTCTAAATACTTTTCCTCGTTTTTTTTTTTTATAACCTTATTTCTAGAAAAAAAAATGTTCGAGTAAAAAAAAAGAAAAAGAAAAGATGAACAGTAATCCACTGAGAATCGAGGTGCAAACCAACTCCTCAATGCTGCGAATGCTTCTGGCAATGTGCGAATGTTTGAAGAAATTGAAGTGCTGAAAAGGTCAGCCACGCCATTCGAAGAGCGGCAAAGTGAAAGTGAAAGTGAAAGTAGAAACTAAACGCAAAAAAAGAGTCGTGAGATAAAAGAGAACGAACATATACAGAATCAAGCCGGTACAGATTCAAAAGAGAAAAAGGAAGTCGCTGCACTCGTTGCAATAATAACATTGCAGGCTGCGTAAAATCGGTAGACGCCATGAAAGCGACTGAATGAGTAAAGAGTCTAATGCACTAAGAGGAAGCAGAAGAGAACCGATGTCTGATTGTGATGGCGATCATAATGATATATGTAGGTGGTTTGTAAAACAGCAAGAGAAGCCGAATAAAAAGGTAAAAATAATGTAAAAAGTAATTGGACAGTTTAATAAATTAAAAAATAAAGGAACGTTTTTAAAATTTATTTTTATGTAAATACATTCTTAATGCTTTGTTCAGAGATCTGCTTTCTTTCCAGCAACGTCATTATGCAATCATCCATAAAATCTTACTGATCTGAGAAAAGAAATCATCTGAGTGCATTTTGCATTTTTCTAAATAATGGGTATTTTTTTAAAGACAATTTGTAATGTGGTTAATCAAAGCTCAGTCTCTTGCTCACATTAACTCGTGTGCTTTCGAAATACAAACAATAGCCACCACTTCCTCAGGAATAGCTGACATTTTAGGTTGACCGTATGGCAAATTTCGTCTACATTATTGTTGTATCATACGTACGGACAATAATGGGGATGTCTCCATTCTCATAAATACAGTAGTAAATACTGTATGTTGGTCTGCAGTTGGAGATACATCTCGGATACCCCACATTAATTTCGGCCGTGTGCCACATCTGACCGCGTGGAACAGTTGGTAGATATCCTGCAGTTGGAGATTCGACTCCAGCTTTACTGTTCAAAGTCTCTGCCTCCGGGCAGAGAGGATCCACAGACAAGGCTATGTTGATGGGCAGAGTCTCGTCTCAAGAAACAGCTACCCGACTCCGTTTTATACCGGGTCTACGGGAATATTTGGATGAGCCTATGGGCTTCGATATCTCACATTAAATTCGGCCTTGTGCCACATCTGACCGCCTGTGTCGGTTGGTAGATATCCTGTAGTTGGAGATTCATTATGGAATTCACTTCTAGGAATAGACTTCTTCGACGCGCCGCTGGTGAATCTTATATGCGTTGTTCTTGTCCTAAGTATTATCGTTCATTACTAACCTTCTTGTGATTATTCTATTCAGTATGCTTCCCTAAGTTACAACAATTATTATTGATGATGTCCAGACTTGAGTAACAATGCTTATCTAAAACTCTAATATCTGATGGATGGAGTATTGCGGTCATATGTCAAGCTCTCCAGTGAAGACATTCATAATTTGACACAGTTCAAAGGCGTTTAGGCGATTTTTTGGGTGATGAATCATTTTTCACCGTACAATTCATTTCCGAAAGACCAAACGTCACTAGACGCTTAGCATTTCTATTTTCCTGGAAAATCTTCTGACGAACTACATTCATTGGCCCCAGTAGTTCTGACCTTCCAAGCTATCCCCCTCCTTTTTGTATTCCATTTGTAAGGACGAAGTTCAACCGCGATAGCTTCTTACCTTGAACTATTGTGCTGTTGGACAAAGAGACAATAGGATACTTCTTCCTTCACTACAATCTTAACCTCTTCAAGTCTAGGGTGAAACGTCCCATATCCTATATATCCTTATGATACACGCAGCTCCCCACACCACGTGTACGCCCTTACAACAATCGCATCCCGTAACCCTTAACCCTAAGTGATTCCTGAGTCTTTTATTGGGAAAACAACAGTAAAGAAAAAGAAAGAGATGTTTAACAGAACTCTATACTTCAAGCATCGATTCTTTAGTCTTCTTCAGAGATTTAGTCAAATGAATTGATTCAAAAATGGCGTGAAATAAGACACATTAAAGAATTTCTTTTAGGTTTGATATCCAGACCACATCTAATTTATTTAGCGTTGGTCATCTAATCTTTAGCCATAACAAATTTTACATCCCTATAGATCGCTGTATCGTTGACATTGTTTTCTAGTTTACTATATTTAATGTTTGCACGGTAGGGTAATGCATACCACCCCCCCGTATTGAGGTATATGAATTCGAATTCCAATCGAATTCCTTACATTAATTTACGCGCTAATACCGTTGGGAAAAGTATAAAACCATCTCTTTCCACCCAGATATTGGTTGAATAGTAGGCTGGTTATATAGCCTTGAGCGGTAAACGGTCTGTGATCTAACATATGAACCGAGAGCGTCCCACAGTATATTCCCTGGTCTTCAGCTGTCAGTTAAAAAAATGGAGAGGCGATGGGCACCGTTACTGAAAAAAAAAAATCATTAATCAGTTTGTTTCTTCTACACCTCAGTTTCCCATCCTGACGACTGAAATCAAAGAACTGAAGATGATGATAATAATGACAAGAAATCGCTATACGTTTTGAAACAAGGAAAATAAAAGTAGCAGCAGAATTCAACTGCTTAAATGTTATCGGATATTTTCGGAAGCTTTAAGTTCTTATAACAACTGATTCCTTATTCATACTCAAGAAAGCCCATTGCTATGCTTTCTATCTTAACAGAAAGCCTACTTACTATGGTTGCTTACTCTATCGTTTTGTTTATTTTGGTTTTGTTTTGTTTTACGACATATCAACCTCAATGGCTCATTTAATGCCAACAACTTTTTTTTCTCCTGGTAATATTTTTGTTTTGTCAAAAGTCTATTTCTGTTAATATTTTTTCCTCAAAAATGTATAGCTGGTAATATTATTTTTCAAAAACGTGTAGCTGGTAATATTATTTTTCAAAAACGTATAGCTGATAATATTATTTTTTCAAAAACGTGTCGCTGGCAATATTATATTTTCAAAAACGTATAGCCGGCAACACTATTCTTTCAAAAACTTATATCTGGTAATAATATATTTTTCAAAAGCGTATTATCAGAGGCATGCTGTTGGACGTAATTTATCGTCATACCCTGGACGCGAATCTAGTTTAGCGTCATACCAAGGATGTGGATGTAGTTTATCGTCATACCCAGGACGCGGATGTAGTCTGGGTGTTAACTATTTGCCCATAGCTGGGACCCTAACAAATGCTACTAAAATGAGTCAGGCTGGACCTGGGAACACCAGCAATTAAACCTCCTGATGAGAGGCCTTACTGTTGAACGTAGTTTATCGTCTTAGGACACGGATGTAGTTTAACATCATACCCATGACGACATACGAATACTAACGAATATTGTATAGTGTAAAATATAGTGTATTGATTACACCGGCAACGGTGTTATTGAATAATGACTGAATAACCGAAATATTTCTGGACGAATGTTTGAATTGTTCCAGTCAATCGTATCATATCGAACAATGAATGTTGTTTGGAATGGCCACTCTTCTAGATCTTTTCCCCTGAGCTTCATCTTTGGATCTACGTTGTTTCCAAAATTTGGTCAACGACTTTCCTGGTGTCGTCATCTCTCATCTCGATATTTATACTGATATGACGAATATTTACATGGTCCGACAAGATCAAATTGGCAGCTGATCTAAAAAAAAATGATTTACATTCTCTTGTTAACGGAGGCAAAGAATGGCTTGTTAATTTTAGCGCATCAAAGAAGAAACTGCTTTTTTTTAATCGTCTAAGACAGGGGTCACCAAACGTTTTACAAAGAGGGCCAGATAACTGGAATAATGACAAGCGATGACCGGATAACCATTTTGTTCAATACAATACAGTGAATGCACACAGAAAATAAAGATAACAAACGTACTTATTTACTAAAAAGTTATCCAAGGCGACCATTGAAGTAAAATAGTCATATCACACCTAGTTATATCACACCTAGTTATATCGCACCTAGTGTATCTCACAAACTAAGCAGCACAAAATGTTAGGGTAATTTGTGAAGCTGGCGTTTACCTTTTAAGATATGATTAATATTTGTTTTGGTATTGCTACATCCAACCAAGAAAATGCTTTCTAATGTCATCAGTCAACCTTGTTACATGTGCTGACTTTACATACTAATATGTAAGGCAAGGCAAAGGCAAAATATATGACGTAATTCACTGAAGGCAGTCCTTTTTATATACGGCACTCTTCAAACCGGTTTAAACACGCCAATGCAAGTTATAAAACATAATTACTGCAGCAGGCCCCTAATCGCTTTTCTTAGAAACGTCATTTCAGGGACTTAAACAAAAACGGAAGGATATCAAAAGTAGCCGAATTTTTTATTTCACGGATTTTCCTAAAACTTATATTAGTGTCAGATGCAAAAATCAGATTAGCCAAATTTTGGCATTTTACTTACATTTACTTTAATTTTTTCTACATAGTAAGTTTAACTACAATCTATTGATAATTCCATATAAATAATTATAGTTTACCTCATTTGTGGCACAGTGAAGAGGCGGGCCGGATGAACTGAGATTAGTAGCCGGATCCGTCACGCGATTTTTTAGATTGTTGACCCCCTAGTCTATGAGAAACCTGTTTGCTTCCATTATCATGGCTGATGCTAACCACCTTCTCGGAGTAACGTATTCACGTGACATGGAATGGAAAGTGTATATAATCAAATGCTAAATCTGCATCTAAGAATCTGGTCCTGGTTCATTAAGTTGTGCTAGACAATTTTTTTCGCCCAAATCTGTCTTATATATGTATACCACTACCATTCATCCTTACTTTGAATATTTTAGCAACATCTGGTTTGGAGCTCTTGTTCTATATTTAGAGATTCTTGATAAAATCCCCAAAACAATATGCAATGTTTTTGGCCCCCGCCTGTCATCTCCGTTGCAGTCACCTACGCACCGTCGTAACGTACCTTCCCTGTGCCTTTTCCATAAATACTTTTAATGTTATTTTTTGACGAACTCTCCTTTATGGTACCTAGATTTGCGGCAAGGTCTCATCATTTTACAGTTGAAATGATACGATGTAACCGTAAGTTCTGTGCTAACAGTTCCTTCTATCGCACTTCTCGCATGTGGAACTCGCTTCCGATTTTTTACTTCCCAGTCAATTTTGATCTTCCAAAATGTAAATTTAATATCAATCATTATCTTCTGTCTTTTGAATTCGTAAACTTTTATTGTTCTCTCTTTAATAGTGTTTCCTTTTTCTCAAATACCTCATAAATAATGTACTATTTCGTGTTGATTCTGTGGAAATATGGAAAAGATATATCGGAGACATTATTTGGTTTCAGTGAGAAAATGAAAGGTAGAAATCTCTTGAGAAAGAATGTTTAAAATTACTTAATTCATAACAATTTTTCATCAGTCTGAGAATAGAAGGAGCATTTTTGACACTTGCGGCTTTTTTACGGTAAAGTCAAAAATGCCTCGAGAACACGGTAAAGGTACTTGACAGTACTGTACGGAAGAGGTTGGCTAAGTTTAGAGTTGGTAATTGTAACCTTATTGATGAAGAAGGCACATATAGAGTACCCACTACGACGAAATCAAGACATTCATTGAGAATAACCAGCATGACACAACACAAGAATTGACAGAAACAGTGAATTTATAAAAAATCTCCCATCTATGAACACTTAGTGACGCTTGAGTACGCAAATCATTCTGATGTTTGGGTACCACATGATCTGAGTGAAAAGAATATTTCGATCGCATTTCATCTGTGATGAGAAGTGGGTTGCTTACAACAATGTTCAGCGAAAATGATACTGTGGTAAGTGATATGACCCAACTTTTAGCCACCTCAGAATCAGGTTTTCATCCTAAGAAAGTTATGCTGTGCATCTGGTGGAATTGGAAAGGAATCTTCTATGATGAGATTCTGCCAAGTAACCAGTCAAATTATTCTGAACTGTACTGCTCTTAAGCAGACGAACTAAAAGGCAGTAATTCAAGAAAAACGCCCAGAATTGGCGAACAGGAAAGGTGTTTTGCATCAAGCAGCAAAAAAGATGTGTGCTGTGTAGGGTGAAGGTGCTTTAGCTGACATAACTGTATGTTTGTGGTTCGCTAAATTTAGAGTTGGTTATTGTAGCCTTATCGATGAAGAACTTTCAGGCAGACTATGCACTACAGATGACGACCAAATCAAGACATTCAATGAGAATAACCCGCATTATAAAAACGCAGGATTTGGCAGAAACAATAAATTAATCAAAATCAACTACTGACCTGCCTTGCTCTCTTTTAAGCAATTCTGAATAAATGATCATATTGATGTTCTCTAGTCTAATCCTCTCCTAGCACCAAATAAGTTTATGAGAGTTGAGTGGGGGGGGGGTCGTTTTTTGCCACTCTACGCTATACATCTAGGCATTAAGATCAGCAAAAAAAATTACAACAATGTTTTACTTTTTTTCAATTTATTTTACAATTTTGCATTAAAATAGCTCAATTTTTTAAAATTAAATTTTAAATTATTTTTTTAATGATTATTTCAATCTGCAGGCCAAAAGTATTAAAAAAAAAGAATTTTACATAGTCTTTTTAGTGTACATTAAAAGTTTGTATGGACTTTGTTAGTTTGTTTTTATGGACTTTGGGTCCATGTTAAGTTTCCAGTAGAAATTTCTCAGTTGATTGTCCCGTTAGCTAAAAACATTTTCTAAAACAACTGTTGTGGCATAGTTGAACTACTTTATAGTTAAGGCTTCCTAGTTTACCTTCAGCCTCAAGTTCTAAAACGAAACCCTAAAGAAGTCTAATTATAATTTGTTTTTAATGTTATTGCGTCAAATTATATTTTTGCCATGTAAACATACCACGGAGATCGTATTCAAAGAAAGATTATGGCGAATTAATGTGTTAAATAAAGATTTTATTTTGTAAATAACCTACGATTCGTTCAGATGTTGTCCCGAAAATTTTTTAAGTCGAACAATGCTCCATATCCGTCTGGAAGTTATTATTAAGATTTATTATTTCGTAACAAGTATATTTTAATTTCTAAAAAGTTTGCGAGACCAGATAAACTCCTGTGCTTAAACACAGTTATAAACATGTAAACAACGTTTCGCGTAAGACCCTGCGGCCTACTGCAATCTAGGGGCCCTAACGGTCTCATTTTAGATGAAAAAAAAAAGAAAAATAGAAGTAATTAGCTTATTAACCAACTGGGTGTCAGTTTAACATATATTCAAAGTTTCATCAATATTGGTTCACGGTATATGTGGCAACTTAATTCAGACCAACAGACAGAATGTACCATTTGTATAAATATATATATATATATATATATATATATATATATATATATATATATATATATATATATATATATATATATTATTTGTGTTTTATTTATTAGCAAAGACACCAGGATAACAAGCGACAGTCACACTTCCTGTTCGTACCAGAATGATAAAACAGAAAAAATGGTGCGAAGAAAGAATAAAAAAGAAATCGAATCAAAATAAGATAATTTAAAAATCTTCAAAGATCATGGCACAACAAAACAAAGAATTCAGAATAAGAAATTAAAAAGAGTTTTAAATATTTCAACGGTAAACCAGATCGGAGATTAAAAAACGAAAACCAGATGGATTAAAAAATTAACATTTATAAATAAAATCGATGAAAAAAAAACTATAAAAACGGACGAGAATAATTAAAAGGTTTTTAAGTGCAAACATATCTACGTGTAGAATCTGGATGTTTTTAAGATCAATTCAACATCGAGAGCGTTGCTGAATCGTTCTGAAAACTAATACCATTCAGATGAAATCAGCTGGTACCAGAGAAAGTGTGATCTGGACAAACAGTGCTTCAAAAGGAAAAATATATTCGCAACAACTATAGCAAAATTGTCAACAGCGATCGAAATGTTAATGGCGAACAGCCAACATCAGTGTGTCAATACAACAACCACTTAAAATGGCGATGACACTAAGTAGAAAAATAGTAATCATTCTAACTCTATATCTCCAAGGCAGGCACACAAAATACTACGTTTACATAAAAAGAAAAATTTAAAAAAATAGAAATTATCAAAGGAAAATCATAAAATAATGAAGCAATAATAATAGTAAAAATGCGGAACGCCTCCATCAATAATCGCCATCTTTATCATATTAAATTCCATTTCATTAAACTTTATCGACTCCAGTATTATCGTCTGTACGGTTTATTTTTTGTATTTTTCTTTATCAGTTTTCTTTTTTCATTATATTTTCCTTCATGTTTTTCTTTTTAGATATCTTTTTTTTTTTTATATTTATCATTTTCTTTCCACGTTTTCGTGATCAGTAAAAAAATCCTTTGAAAAAATGTTTTCATAATTTTATTATAATATTTTTACTTCTTCATTGTCATATATATCTGTTTAGCTTCCTGGACTACGCCATCATTTTTCTTTATTGTTTTTCACTATTTTTATCTTCTTTCTTCATCGTCTTTTATTCCTCGTCTGCTTTATTCAATTCATTTTTTCTTCCTTTTTCTTTACAAATTTTGTTTCTCCGTTTTCGCCCATGTGTTTCTTTTACTTCCTCGTAATTCTTTATTTTTTCTCTTCTTCAACTTTTTCTTTCTTCTTTTTCTTTTGTCTTCCTTCGTTTTCTTTTTTCTTCTTCTTCGACTTATCCTCCTTCATTTCTTCTTCGTTTCTTTTTCCTCGTTTTCCATCTTTATAAGATATTTCATATTTATTGCTTCTTGTTTTCCTTTGTTTATTCTTAAATTTCTTTTACCAATTTTTCTTCTTCAGTTATTCTTACTGATTTTTTCTTCGTTTCATCTTCCACGTTTATTCTTTTTCATTTTGCTTATTTTTATTTTTTTTATTTTTCTTTCTAGTTTTTTTTTTTTTTCTTTTTTTTTTTGTTATAATTTTTCTTTCAACAGTTTTTCTTCTTACTTTATTCCCAGTATTGTTTTTCTTCGGCTTTTTTCATTTTTACATTTTTTTCCCATTTTATTTTTCTTCCTCGGTTTTTCTTCTTTATTTACGCTCGTCATTTTTTCTTCGTTTTTTCTTCATCGTTTATTCTTTTTAATTTCATTTTCTTCTTCTTTTTTTTTCTTCTTCATTTAGGCTCTTATTTTTTTTCAGTTTTTTCTTCATCGTTTATTCTCTTTCATTTCATGTTCCTTCCTCAGTTTTTCTTCTTCATTTACGCTGTTATTTTTTTTCAGTCTTTTCTTCATCGTTTATTCTCTTTCATTTCATGTTTCTTCCTCAGTTTTTCTTCTTCATTTACGCTCTTATTTTATTCGTTTTTTTCTTCATCGTTTATTCTCTTTCATTTCATTTTTCTTCTTTGGTTTTGTTCTTCTTCATTTACGCTCTTTTTTTTTCGTTTTTTTCTTCATCGTTTATTCTCTTTCATTTCATTTTTCTTCTTTGGTTTTGTTCTTCTTCATTTACGCTCTTTTTTTTTCGTTTTTTTCTTCATCGTTTATTCTCTTTCATTTCATTTTTCTTCTTTGGTTTTGTTCTTCTTCATTTACGCTCTTTTTTTTTCGTTTTTTTCTTCATCGTTTATTCTCTTTCATTTCATGTCCCTCCCTCAGTTTTTTTTCTTCATTTACGCTCTTATTTTTTTTCGTTTTTTTCTTCATCGTTTATTCTCTTTCATTTCATGTTCCTTCCTCAGTTTTTTTTCTTCATTTACGCTCTTAATTTTTTTTATTTTTCTTCATCGTTTATTCTCTTTTATTTCATTTTTCTTCTTCGGTTTTGTTCTTCTTCATTTACGCTCTTATTTTTTTCGTTTTTCTTCATCGTTTATTCTCTTTCATTTCATGTCCCTTCCTCAGTTTTTTTTCTTCATTTACGCTCTTATTTTTTTTCGTTTTTTTCTTCATCGTTTATTCTCTTTCATTTCATGTTCCTTCCTCAGTTTTTTTTCTTCATTTACGCTCTTAATTTTTTTTATTTTTCTTCATCGTTTATTCTCTTTTATTTCATTTTTCTTCTTAGGTTTTGTTCTTCTTCATTTACGCTCTTATTTTTTTCGTTTTTCTTCATCGTTTATTCTCTTTCATTTCATTTTTCTTCTTTGGTTTTGTTCTTCTTCATTTACGCACAATTGAACTAAATTGAATTCAAGAAAGAAATTCGGATTACTAACACAGAAAATGTCTCATATCGAGAATATTTAACATTGAAAAACAAAAGAAAAAATTAATTATTTTTAATAATATGTGGAAATCTCCGCTTTTACCTGAAGACCGTCACGAGACCAGAAACACGTGTAGTAAAATTATGTAAAACAAAGCATAATATTTTTTCTAAATAAATCCACATTACAACCAAAAACGTTTACGGCACCTCTCTTCTCTTCTTTTTAATATACATACTTTTCTCTCGCTGGAACCACTACAACCTCTTTCTTTTATATATATATATATATATATATATATATATATATATATATATATATATATATATATATATATATATATATATATATTACATTCACACTTTACTTTTTAATTAAAGTAAAAAATATCATAGTAATAATCAAATGTGAATGTAGTTCTAGAAATCTGGGTAAATATTCATTAAATTGACGAATCACCTTGACTGACCGATTCAACAAACCGGGTTCAGATTGGAGGAAAATTATTATGTATTGTTTTAGCAAAAACTGAAAAAAAGTATTTACGTTGGGTTGCATTCGGTGTATTTACTCCAGTTAAAATATTGCTAGAGTAATATATATGATAAAATGTGAAAAAAAAAGAAAAGAAAAAAGGAAATTAAGTTTTAAAACGAGCAGATATTTGTTTCTATGCTACAAGGACGTCGACTCTCACTTGCAAATAAAATCAATAGCAACAGGATGAATTTCAATACAACTATTCATTCTTTCAGGTCTGCCTTCCAAAGAACGAGATTAAACTATTCCTATTATTCTGTCGTTCTATCTATCTATCTATCTATCTATCTATCTGAGTTTTTATATACCTATCTATCTATCTATCTATTTACAGATTGAAGATTTTTTTCAAAATGTCTGATAATAAATTGCATGCGAACTTTGACATAAACCAGTTATTGTTCGGAGATTGGTTTGTTTTTTTTTACGACATATCAATCTCAATGGGTTATTTAATGCCGACAAAATGTTTATTGCTGGTAATATTTTTTTTTTCAAAAATGTATTGCTGGTAATACTTTTTTAAAAGTATATCTGGTATTAAAACCTATTTTTACACTTTCATAGTTTTTTGACGACAGGCTTGGAGTTAACTATTTGCCTATAGCTGGGACCCAAACAGGTGTTACCACCCCGGGTCAGGGTGGACCTGGGAACACCAGCAAATAATGGTGGTTCCACGCTCCTCAAAGCCTCCCGATCTAAGACCTTGCTGTTGGATGTAGTTTATCGTCTTACCCAGGACACGTATGTAGTTTATCGTCATACCCAGGACGGATTTTACGGAGGACTGATTTAAAAACAGTGTTTACTTCTGTTCAATTTATTCGACCGTTATTTTTTCCTGTAAATTATCGCCTTGCTTAGATCAGATTAATACGAAGATATCTGCGAGCATTCGATCTTGGCTGCCTTATGGTCAAACTTAAATCGCAACGTGGGATAAGGTTAACTCTGGATTGAAGCGGTCACTTCAGCGACCAGACGGGGTGTTTGAAGTCTTGGACGACCGGGGAGGGTTTTGTACGATTACAGCGAAAACAGAAAGGAAACTCCAGAAAACCCTTACAGAATATAGTAAAGGTAAGTGAAATGAAAAGAATTAGAATAAGTAACATTGGGATGACGAAAGATGCCTTCGAAAAGATAAGCAAATCATTAAGAAACCGGAAAATTCTTTATAAGCAGAGAACATTTTTTTTACTGTTATGCAATAACACTCTTCCTATATGGAAACGGGTGTTGGGCAATCTCATCATATATAGAGAAGTAACTTAGGGCAAATTCGAAATTCCAATAACCGGAACATGATCGAAGCTTACAACTGCTGAATCGTCGTAAATATGGCAACAAAAATGAGGACAACAGTCCGAACAATGTAACTAGTTTAAATACTTACAATATCCCATCTCAAAAATAGACAGCTACCTAACGTGCTTATGTAAATTATTTTTTAGAATAACTACTAAAAGAACAGAAAGTTGTGAATACCCATGTTCGTTCACGTCCTAAAGTGAAACAGAGAACAAAAATATTTTTTTTTGCCTTTTTATGAATTCTCGTAAAAGCAAATTGTTGCTAAAAAATAGAAATTATCGTTGGCCACTTCAAAATTCGTTTAAAAAAAAAACAAAAAAAAAAAAAATTTCCGGGTTTTGTAACTGTCTGCAGAATTCTTGAAGTTTGGAGAATTGGAATTGTCGAAAATATTTTCGTTTTATGCTTGGCAGCCAATCTCCCAAACATATCATTCAATTTCTTCATTTTAGGTGAAAAGATATGTAAATTGGATTTGCTTTGTAGCCAAAGCAGAAAATGGCACAACGATTCTTTCTTTTTTAACCTTAGACCATCACGAAAAAAAGAAATACACCGAGCAGATTGTTCTAGAAGGACGATCATAGATCTCCACGTATTTTCTGTGCCGTGTCCCGTGAACGAGGCTGCTCTTGGATCTCTGCAAGCACCTAACTTTTGTAGCTCTCAGAATTTATTAACATCCTTCGTGATCCTCCTTCTGACATGCCCTTACATTAACAAATATTTATTCCACTCTGTCCTCCTGACGAAAAATTAAGTTCCTGTATCGACTAGATACTAGACACCTGGATGAGCTTGATTGAATAGATGCAATTTAAAAAAATACCAAATGACTAAATTATTTGCTGGTAGGAATTAGATTAAAAAAATGACTATTCTCGTATTGTACGCTATAATAGAAAACATTTGCATACACAAAGGCTTACCATTGTTGTGTCTGTTTACTCAAATCATCTTCTATAATATGCCGTGACGCTTCACGACGTTGGTGATCATAGCTCTCCACAATTTCTTGTCATTTGTAGCTCTTAATAAATTATGTTTATATCTATTTCTCCTAAAACATCCATATACTCAAACTCGTTAAGTAGGTGTTGCGTTGTTTTCCACTGTCCCTATGATCTTCATCTGTTCTGTGAGTATCTAATTTTCAAAGCACTCTTTCCTCATGATCTGCATAACAAATCTCAAGTGTCACATTGTTTATCCTAAGATCAAATGTTTTTGCTCTGACAATCTTCATTAGACATCTCCAAACATTGAAGCAACAGAGATGTTCTACAGAAGGATGCTGAGTTTGGAAGCAAACTGTCCGACATTCTTTTCCATATGGGAGGGAGTGGTATCAAGAAGAGAGAGCTGTCATTTCTTGGACGCATAAAAGGAAAAATTGTCTGGAAATGGTGCAAAAATAATGTCGTTTTCTCACATACGTTACTATGTGAGAAAACGACATTATTTTTGCACCAACCTAATATGATCCTCACAGGATAGTTAGAAGGCAAGAGAGAGAGAGAGAGAGAGAGAGGAAAACATCGCATAACATACTCAATGGATGGCGGAACTGGGGTTAGGAGAAATAGCAAAAAAACAAAACAAAAGTAAAAACTAAAATAAACAGGAAATTTTAGAGAGCTATTTGGGGGAGAGTTCGAATTTATAAGCCATTTCTTGCCCGAGTTAACCATGGATTGTAGTCCTTTTTCATGCGCAGCCGCCAAGTTTTCCCAAATAATGCCCCTATTTACATATGCATTTTATTGGGTACACTGTTTATGTTAATGCACTGCTAGTTTGAAAGCAAATATGCTCAAAGCAGAGGATTACGGCCGCATTACGTTGAAACATTGGTCCCCGTTTCATCACTAGTATATTCATAATCTATCTATCTATCTATCTACATTTAAGTATGCATATATCTATATCTATATCTATCTATCTATCTATCTATCTATCTATCTATCTATATATATATATATATATATATATAATTATTTATTTAAAAATATGATTCCAACACGCTACATAAGAGGTCTCATGTTTCAAAACAAGAGTCGAAAAATTCAAAATAATATTTGAATTAACTTGAGTTTCGGCTCTTGTTTTGAAACATGAGACCTCTTATGTAGCGTGTTGGAATCATATTTTTAAATAAATAATTATATTTATGCTCTACTTTCGTATCGAGCACTATTTTTTAAAAATAATTACAAAAATACTAAGGAACTTTGGATTATTTACCAAACCAGTTTCTTTCCTATTTTCTACAATATTTTCACACACATATATATATATATATATATATATATATATATATATATATATATATATATATATATATATATATATATATATGATCATTTCACTGCAAGAAAGGCGACAATTCCACTAAGATGCAAGGACTATCTGGGAGTGAAAGAGAATGAAATATCTAAGTCTATTCACAATCTATCTATCTATCTATCTATCTATCTATCTATCTATCTACACACAAACACACGAATATATATATATATATATATATATATATATATATATATATATATATATATATATATATTTAAAAGAAAAACAGACCACTTTAATTTACCATTATAATAATTTATTTCACCAGAGTCCTTTTAAAGCATGCCGGGACATCAGATAGCACTCCACAAAATGAAATGAAACGAAAAATGAAATTAAAATTGTTGAGTAGTGTAAGTTTTTGTAATTTAACAGAGAGTGTAAACGGGGTAGTTATAGAGGCATGGTAGAGTATAGTGTGGGATTAATTTCATATCTCTCTCAACACACACACACACACACACACACACACACACACACACACACACACACACACACACACACACACACACACACACACACATATATATATATAAATATATATATATATATATATATATATATAAGTTGGCTGTTTCTTAATTGTTGTGGATTCCGCGTAAAAAATCGGTCTCCAATAAATGACAAATGCAAGTATTTAAGCTAAGAAATTAAATGTATTTCCACAAAATACAAAAGGTAATGCTGTTAGTAAAATCCAGGAACGCCGGTTAGTATTAATCAAAGATCGCTATATACAGTCTCTGTTCCTCCACTCAATTTACTGCTTATAAAGTTCAATCTTCCATGAATAATAAATAAATAATAATAAATTTGGCCTTGCTAACCGAGCGATCGTTTGTGGCCGAATCGGTTAGGCACGCCCGAATAAATGGCGGTTCCGTATAGGATGCAGGTTCGAATCCTGTCAAAGGACGAATATTTTCTATGAAAATTTCTCGGACATTCAGGCCGGTAAATGTTATTTAATACTGTTTATTATAAACAGAGCATTTACTTGAATACTTGTATGTATAAAAAGAACGTTAAACCTAAAAATGTCTTTAATATATATATATATATATGTGTGTTATGGGTGTATTTATGTCTGTGTTTGCTGGTCAAATCTATCTATTTTTCTCTGTTCATTTCTATCTATCTATCGATATCTGATCGTTTCTATCTACTTGTCTGTTCCATTATATCTATCTATCTACGTTTAAAACTAAGCAACTATTCTCAAAGTAGAAAATTATGGTCATATCACGCTGAAATATTGTTTCTTATCGGAACACCGAAGTTCAGCAAATTCACTTTTCTCGTATGTTTAGTTTTTTTTTCAATTCTAATCTTCGCTTCTTAAATCAATAAATATTGCCGACGAGTGGAGCTAGTTAAAATATTCGGTTTTCTTATGAATATAATACGGCGTATTTTTAATATATATTAATAAATGACATCGTAGACTCGCGAGACACAGTGAGACAATGAATATTGCAGGCACGTTTATTCGTGTTTGGCAAGTAACTCTTATAATCCAAAATATCTATCGTCTTTAAATAACCACAAAACTGTAGATAATCCATACTGAAGAATTCAGTGAATAGGGCCACAGAAAGTACAAAATAAAAAATGAATAAAAACAAAACTTAAGTAAATGCGTTATTTTATACTGTATGTAAGAAGTGTTTTAATATTACTAGTTTCGTAATGGTAATTCTAGCCTTTTCCCTATAAGGAAATATTTGATATATATTGACCGAGGAGCCGGTACTGTTTCTGGATGAAATTGCTAAAATCTTTTTCGTAAAGCATTTTTTATGTGGGGCGGGGGAATTCCAACGTCCAGTAGTTGTTATCGCTCTTTCCAGTACTGATGAGGATTTTCCTTCCGAACCTTATATTCCAGTAGGTCCGTAATGTTAGCATCTCGATTCTGTCCATATTTTGCTTTCTAGTTAAATATGCTATCCATTTTAATGGTTGCCGCTGTTGGTAGTCCTCAAGTGATGCGACATTTGTTATTTTGTACAATTCTTCGTTTGTGAGTTAAACTTAAATGGCTTTTTTTTTTTTTTGTATTTCAATTTGTTCTTGCCAAACGCTAATTAAGCAGTTAAGACTGGTATTTATTCGTACAAAAAGTACAAATTGTGGCACGAGGCCAATAAAGAGGACGGGTAGAGGCTGGTCAACACTAACTATCTTATACCTAGCTAATCAGATTCGCGACCCATTCGTACATTACATTTTACCCATTCACCAAAAGAACTCGTCCATCACCAAACAATCCTTCAACCACCATAATACCACGTGCTCTCAAGGGAGACCTACCAAAATCGCGCCCTATACCATGAAAATTCTGATGATATATATATATATATATATACAATTCTAATAATGATAAAATGAGAGGGGAGGGAAATGAACCCAATAATAAACTTAAAATAAACACAAATACAAACTAAACATAATTGATGTTAGTAGGGACCGTCCAACCCATAAAACAGAGAGGCCGCTGTATTCTGCCCAGGGGACAAAATCAAGAGACGCTCTCGCTAAGGGAGTGGGAAAAAGTATAAAATATTAGGCTGGAATGGGAAAATATAAAACTGACTATAAAACAGAGAGGAATTAAGCAGTCAACACATGGACATATTGCATAAAAGCAAATCTTTCAGGCCCGTGACTTCATCTCATACCTTATGAATCATGTAGATGCGCAGGAAAATAGGTTTTCACCTGAAACAGAATAATTGATCAGCGTGTCAATGTGGATTTTTAAAAATTATTTGCAATTGTCTGCTGTGTCTATCAAGTGTACGATAATAATAAAGTGATAACGACGTATATATTAATAAGAAAAATGAAAAAAAACGTTATGAACAGATATAATGATTTTCTGACATTATGCAAAAAAAAAAAAATACATTATATTTTTATTATGTTACAGTGAAGAAATGAATGTATCTAAGTCTCACACATCTATCTATCTATCTATCTATCTATCTATCTATCTATCTATCTATCTATCTATCTATCTTATTCGGTTCATTATCTATCTATCTATCTATCTATCTATCTATCTATCTTATTCGGTTCATTATCTATCTATCTATCTATCTATCTATCTATCTATCTATCTATCTTATTCGGTTCATTATCTATCTATCTATCTATCTATCTCATCCTTTTGGTATATATCTATCTATCTATCTCATCTTATTCACATATATCTCTCAATCTATCTATTAGGTTGGTGCAAAAATAATGTCGTTTTCTGACGTTAAAAATACGTCAAGAAACGACATTATTTTTGCACCAACCTAATATTTATCAACCTGTCTCATCATATTCATCTCTCTCTCTCTTTCTCTTTATCTATCTCATATTATTGGTATCTATCTATCTATCTATCTATCTATCTATCTATCTATCTATCTCATCATATTCATCTCTCTCTCTTTATCTATCTATCTATCTATCTATCTATCTATCTATCTATCTGTCTGTCTGTCTGTGTGTCTGTCTGTCTATATATCTCATCCTCTTGGTATCTATCTATCTATCTATCTATCTATCTCATCTTATTCAAATATATCTCTCAGTCTAACTATTTATCAACCTGTCTCATCATATCCATCTCTCTCTCTCTTTATCTATCTATCTCATTCTATTATTCTATCTATCTATCTATCTATCTATCTATCTATCTATCTATCTATCTGTGTGTATGTCTGTTTATATATCTCATCCTCTCGGTATCTATCTATCTATCTATCTATCTATCTATCTATCTATCTATCTCATCTTATATCTTATATCTTATATATCTCTCAATCTATCTATTTATCAATCTGTCGTATCATATTCATCTCTCTCTCTCTTTCTCTTTATCTATCTCATATTATTGGTATCTATCTATCTATCTATCTCATCATATTCATCTCTCTCTCTCTTTATCAATCTATCTATCTATCTATCTATCTATCTATCTGTCTATATATCTCATCCTCTTGGTATCTATCTATCTATCTATCTATCTATATCATCTTATTCATATATATCTCTCAGTCTAACTATTTATCAATCTGTCTCATCATATACATCTCTCTCTCTCTCTTTATCTATCTATCTCATTCTATTATTCTATCTATCTATCTATCTATATATCTATCTATATATATATATATCTATCTATATATCTGTGTCTGTCTGTCTATATATCTCATCCTCTCGGTATCTATCTATCTATCTATCTATCTATCCCATCTTATATCTTATATCTTATATATCTCTCAATCTATCTATTTATCAATCTGTCGTATCATATTCATCTCTCTCTCCCTCTCCCTTTCTCTTTATCTATCTCATCATATTGGTATCTATCTATCTATCTGTCTGTCTATCTTATTCTATTCTTATCTATTTATCTATGCATATTATTTATAGATGCCATCCAAATTAAAAAAAAAAAAAAAAGAACATGATTCTTTTTAGTGCGTGTACTTCAGGACCCTCCTAAGAAAACTATTACCATCTACAAACACATCTTCAAAACATTATATTACACACAACCTTCATTGAATCCATTATTAAAGAATCTAACGTATATTTATCGAAGACAGACAATATGTACTTTAAGTACTTCCTAAATAGACATGCGAAAACACAACTAATGTAATGTCTATACAGAGAGAGAGGTGAGGAGAGATGATAAAGAGAAGGGATAGAGAGGGGGAGAGAGAGGGGAGAGAGAGTTATGAATATACATTATCATCTGAATCCTACATAGACAAATTAAATTTATTATACATTTACGCAGATGCAGCAATATTTACGGAATTTTCAGTTAAGCTTAGAATCCGTTAATTTCTCGGACCGTAGGATTGACAGGTCGTCTCACTTGGAACGACATAAATTATACAATCGTTTGTTTAACAAGTCGAATATGCAGGAAACATGATTAATCAATGACAGTAAGACAACAAAAAAGTAAAAAAAATATCTGTTCTTTCTTCGCTTCCTTTTTTCTTCATATCTCATTCTCTGATGAAGCTTTGATAAAAAGAAACGTGTTTCCTATTCTTTATCTTATCATCCTGTCGCATATATATATATGTGTGTGTGTGTCTGTATGTTTTTTTTTTAAATCTGTCTATCTATCTCATTTTCATCTACTTGTCTGCTCCTTTCCCTCTATCTACTATCTATCTCAATCCATCCCATATATATATGTGTGTGTGCGTGCGTGCGCATGTAAAGGTGTTTGCTTTCATATGTCTATGTCTGTTCATTTCTACCTATCTTTTGATAACAATTTGTTTCTATCGTCTTGTCTCTTCCAATCTATCTATCTATCTATCTATCTATCTATCTATCTATCTATCTATCTATCTATCTCAGACTGCTCATATCTATCTATCTATCTATCTATCTATCTATCTCAGACTGCTCATATCTATTTATCTATCTATCTATCTATCTATCTATCTATCTATCTATCTATCTATCTCAGACTGCTCATATCTATATATCTATATATCTATCTATCTATCTCAGACTGCTCATATCTATCTATCTATCTATCTATCTATCTCAGACTGCTCATATCTATTTATCTATCTATCTATCTATCTATCTATCTATCTATCTATCTATCTATCTCAGACTGCTCATATCTATCTATCTATCTATCTATCTATCTATCTATCTATCTATCTATCTATCTCAGACTGCTCATATCTATCTATCTATCTATCTATCTATCTATCTATCTATCTATCTCAGACTGCTCATATCTATCTATCTATCTATCTATCTATCTATCTATCTATCTATCTATCTATCTATCTATCTCAGACTGCTCATATCTATCTATCTATCTATCTATCTATCTATCTATCTATCTCAGACTGCTCATATCTATCTATCTATCTATCTATCTATCTATCTCAGACTGCTCATATCTATCTATCTATCTATCTATCTACTATCTATCTATCTATCTTAGCATATAAAGATATGTCAATGTTTTTACACACACAGATACATATATATATATATATATATATATATATATGGTCTGGAGCCCCTTATGTTACTCTCAAGGTCCTTGATAAAATCCAAAGACGTATATGCAATGTTATTGGCCCTGATATGGCATCTCGTCTGCAGTCGCTCTCTCACAGACGTCCTGTCGCCTGCCTCTATCATTTGTACAATTATTCTAACGGTAACTGCTCTGCTCCGATGAGCTGCTTTCGCATGTTCCCAGACTTTATGAATTTAAGCGTTAGGCTGGCATCTCACTCTCACTCTTTCACTGTTGAAACTGTTATATGTAGCCGTCTCTTTGACTCCAATATCTTCACGTCACGCCCTTCTCGCCTGTGGAACTCTCTCCACTTTACCTGTTTCCCTGATAGTCATAATCCCCAACTATTCAAATGTATCGACGTCTCCTGATGCCCTGATCTATCCCCTGTCCTTCTCTTCATCGTTTCCTCTATCACTCCTCTTTGCTCTCGATCTAACTCTTTGTAACCCCCTTGCTGCGTGCTAGTTGCTTCCCGCATATATATATATATATATATATATATATATATATATAGTAAAGTTAACAAATCCTTTAGTATATAATCCAAATGGATCCTAGTAATTTAATGCCAAATTAAGGTATATATATATATATATATATATATATATATATATATAGATAGATAGATAGATAGATAGATATATATATATACACACACACACATATATATATATATATATACATATATATAGACATATACATACATACACATATACCTATACATATATTAAATATACAGTACTATTAAACATATAGCTGGCAACATTATTTTTTCAAAAACTTATAGCTGGCAACATTATTTTCTCCCCAAAACGCATAGCTGGCAACATTATTGTTTCAAAAACGTATAGCTGGCAACATTATTTTTCAGAAAACATTATCTGAAGCCTTGTTGTTGGACGTAGTTTATCGTCATACCCAGGACGCGGATGTAGTTTATCGTCATACCCAGGATGTGTGTATATATATATATATATATATATATATATATATAGGTAAGATGAAAACAAATGAAGTGTAACTCCACTGTCCGTAACATTTAATTTAATAGATGGGTTAATAAAGAGTTGAATTATATATATATATATATATATATATATATATATATATATATATATATATATATATATATATATATATATATAATCAATTCCGACAATTTCACTAAGTGGCAAGGAGCAACTGGGAGTGAAAGAGAATTAAGAAAAACTTTGGAAGGGACCGGCAACCCATTCCTAAGCAGGAAACAAGGGATGGACCCCTACTCCTGTTCAGAAGACCGTGTTGGAGTGTGAACGGGCTGATAAGCGAACCTATCAACTCCTCTAGATGTGCGTATCGTGATTGCCCGTTCATATCTATATATCTGACGTGTTTACCGATAATCCAATTTACTATATAACAGCCGCTCTTGTCTCCTCTTCTTATTTTCACTTTCAGTTCACACCTATACCCGTCAAAGCCTAATTTCTAACTTTTTCCTCTTTTAGCCAATTTTATTCCTTTCTGTTCCTTCTTCATTACATATCCTAACATTTTCTTTGTTCAATTATCCATCACCCTTTACCACGTCCGCCATCTTTTTCGTGTCTCCTTTTCGTTCCCCGAGCTTATTTCACACTAGCTCTTAACCACTTAGCTCAAATAGCCTTCTTCAATTCTCCATAACAGCTATTCATAGATTTCTAATTATACACACACCTATATACACGTACCCGTGTGTGAGTTTCTGTGTGTGTGTGCTTCCGTAGTAAGTCAAGGCGATCTGACCTAAGCCACTAAAATCTGAATCGCTAAGTAGGATTGTAATATAAAACGTTTACTTCGATTTGTTATTAAAGAACCATTGTCTTTGGGAACGGTTCCTTTTTCTTTTATAATGTTCTTTCTTCGATAAGATACAGGAGAGCGGCAAAATTAATTCCATAAAGAAAATAATATCTGATTTTGAAAACAAAAAAACAAGTACCTTAAAAAATAATAATACAATTCATTCGTTTCCTTTCTTTAATTTAAAAAAAAAATAAGGTTCCTCCTGTACAAGGCCCGTGAGCCACTCTAGCTAGTGGAGAAGATAAACCGTTAACCCTAGATATCATAAGATTGTAGTGATGGTTAATACATCTTCTTGTTAGCCGATTTCACTGAGCAAGTGTCCAGAGAATAAGCTTTGCCGCCTGGTGTATTTTATAGTCATACCCAGGACGGCAATTATCGGTGAAGCAACATCTTGGGAATTAGCTCGACAAAGTAGCAATTTCTGGGGAAAGAAAACGCTGTTCAGGTTGAACTTATATCTCACCAGTGGAATACAGATCAAATGAAGGTGGTTTTCTACAATATGCGTGGCATTGCTGCTCCCGATCGTGAAGTGTAGGACTGATGAAGCAAAGGAATGTATTTGGTCTAAGCAATTTTCATGGAAGTAGCGAGAGAGCAGGGAGAGACCTGCGACACTTCGTATGTGAGGTCGGTTTGCAGCGTGGAAAATAATTTCTCACCCACAATGAAACGGGAAAGCTGTTCGAGTGGAACTGACATCTCACCAATAGAATACAAAGGAAATGAAGGCGGGGCGCTTCAATGGGCAGGGCATGAAGAATAGAGAACGTTAGAACTGAATGATGTAAAGAATGCCGTTCGTCTGAACACTTTCCATGGAAATAGCGATAGAGTAGCTTCTAACATTTCGTCTCTGTAGAAGAGGTTGTAGGGTGGAAAATAATCCATGACCCACAAAGACGCAGAGACGCTTTTGGATTGAAGACTGAAAACTGAAGACAGGGAAGCTTCTATCGATATACGGTGACCTAAGAAAAAATTTTTAGCCAGCAGAAATAAACTACAACCAATTTCAAAATTTAATTGCGTAATCCCTACTCAACATAAATGTACAGTATTTGGAACTGGTATAGGAGAGGCAACTTATTTGCTAGTTTCAGTTCTTGTATTCAGTTTTTCATGGATTTAATCAAGCTATCAACAATCGTCTGTGTTGCAATTTTTGGATACATTAGACTACTCGTGAGCCAACCCAAATGACTTGACTCATTTTATAGTCCACCAATAGAAGGTTAACCAATCAGAAGACGTAAAATATTCAATCCGTCGTGTATAAAGGCGGCCATTTTGTTTACTCTCCTCCCACTGTTCATGTTTGGAATATCGTCCAGTTTAATTTTTTATGTGTCTGTTTGTCTTTTCGTAATTCCTTTTTTTTTTAATTTAAAGTTACTTTTTTGAATAGCGAACTGAAACCTGTTTTGTTTATTGGTATTTTAAGTACGCTTTGGTAGAGCCACATCTGATTCAATTCAAATTTTACTTTCTTTCTTTTTAATCACTTCAATTAACGGCCAAATTCTGCTTTAAGGAACTGACTTCCCCGATTACTACAATCTTAAAGTGTTCTAGTCTATCCACATTAACTGTGTTTCTGACTCCGTAACAATCTTCTTCCCAGGAAACGCTACTTCATTGAACCGACTCACAAGTGGATACTTCTTCGATCACTACAATCTTAACCTGTTCAATTCTATCTGTTGCAGTTTTTTTGTGTATATATATGTACTAGTGAGCTAGCCCAAATGATTTGACTCACTTTATAGTCCACCAATAGAAGGTTAACCAATCAGAAGACGTAGAACATTCAATCCGTCGTGTATAAAGGCGGCTATTTTGTTTACTCTCTCCGAATGTCCAGTGCCAACTTGTCAGACGAAAGAACAGAAGGAAGAACTACTGAAGTACGCTCTGCTACTTTACCGGGATATCCACTGCTAACCTGAACAAAGCTTCCCTACTGCCTTCGAAATATTCACTGCTAACCTCTGGAGTCTATACTCAAAGACGACCTTCATCATGAACAACACTATCCGCATTTACTGTGTCTCTTACTCTGTAACGCTCTGCTGCCCGGGAAACGCTACTTCGTGGAAATACATGAACAGTACTAAAAATAAAGAACTAGACAAGATTTCCCTAGACACGGTCAGTGGAATAAGAACTATGTAACCCCGTTGGTTAAATAAAGGGTTCAGTTCGGATTTCCCTATAGGTTAGTTAAATCTACATACACCTGATGTTGGCCGGAGGACGCAATGACTGAAAAGTTGTGATATAGCAGTGAAGTTTGAACAATTTATTCACAGATGAAGTCGATACTTATGGCAACGGAGATGTAGTTCTACAGAAATATACTGAGAATATTATGGGCGGAAACTGTGAGCAATGAGGAGGTTTTAAGTAAAATGAAAAACAAGAAAGGGTCTTGTGCTTAGACTCGGAACAAGACAGCTGAAATTTTGGTGGGTGAGGAAAGAGGGCTTCGGTATGTTGAAAGTAAGAGGTGTGGAGAGAAACACCGAATAACCTGCGCAAGGAGTATGGGTTGCAAAACAGGGTCAAGGATGGATAGTAACGAGAATAAACGTTAGATTCTAGATATTTGTCCTGCGTTATACATCCTGCAGGGACACGGTCTTGCAGTTTTTTGTGTATATTATTTACTAGTGAGCAAGTCAAAATGAGTTAACTCACTTTATAGTCCACCAATAGAAGGTTAACCAATCAGAAGACGTAAAATATTCAATCCGTCATGTATAAAGGCGGCCATTTTGTTTACTCTCTCCGAATGTCCAGTGCCAACTTATCAGGCGAAAGAACAGAGGGAAGAACTACTGCACTACGCTCTGCTACTTTTACCAAAATATCCACTGCTAACCTGAACAACGCTTCCCTACTGTCTTCGAAATATTCACTGCTAACCTCTGGATTCTATACTCAGAGACGACCGTCATCATGAACAAAAGTCAGATTCATATTTTGACACTCTTTTATCAATGTTTCTTTAAAGGTTGAGACTGACGTGATTTTGGTTGCACGCTCTCAAAGTTTTCAGTTCACCCAAATGTGCTCTATTGGATTTTATCAGAACTTTAGGCTACACAAGGCAGTGACTTGATTCCTTGCGATTTATTCCAGGCATTTGCTACTTTGCTCGTATGACATGGCGCTCCATCTTCTTGATAAAGATAGACATTCTTGTCAATTTGATTGGTTTCAAATAGTGGGAGTAGTCCTTTCTTTAATATTTGACAGTATTTTGTTCCATTAAACAAGAATCAGCTCAGATTTCCCTCCAAAACCTGACAGCCCCCCCCCACACCATTACTTTAATACCTCCATGTTTCACGGTTGTGAACAATCAAACAATGTAAAGAATGTAAATCTTCTTCTTCTTCTTCTTCTTCTTCTTCTTCTTCTTCTTCTACTTCTTCTTCTTCTTCTTCTTCTTCTTCTTTTTCTACTACTACTACTACTACTAATAATAATAATAATACTACTAATACTACTTCTTTTTCTACTACTACTAATACTTCTTCTTTATCTTAGTCTTCTTCGACTACTTCTTCTTCTACTTTCTTCTTCTTTTTCTACTACTACTACTACTACTACTTCTTTTTCTACTACTAGTAATACTTCTTCTTCTTCTTTATCTTAGTCTTCTTCTACTACTTTTTTTACTTTCTTCCTCTTCTTCTTCTTCTTCTTCTACTACTACTACTGCTACTACTTTTTCTTTATCTTAGTCTTCTACTACTATTTCTTCTTCTTTATCTTCTTCTCTCTTCTTATCCTCTTCTTCTTTATCTTCTTCTTTATCTTCTTCTTCTTCTTTATCTTCTTCTATTTCTTCTTCTCCTTCTTTTTCTACTTTATATTCTACTTCTTCTTTATCTTCTTCTTCTCCTTCTTCTTCTTCTACTTCTACTTCTTCTTCTTCTTCTTCTTCTTTATCCTCTTCTTCTTTGTCTTCTTCTTTATCTTCTTCTTCTTCTTTATCTTCTTCTACTTCTACTTCTTCTTCTCCTTCTTCTTTTTTATCTTCTTCTTCTTTATCTTCTTCTTTATCTTCTTTTTCTTCTTCTTTATCTTCTTCTTCGTCTACTTTCTTCTTCTTTATCTTCTTCTTCTGTATCTTCTTCTTTATCTTCGTCTTCTTCTACTACTACTACTACTTCTTCTACTTCTTCTTTATCTTCTTCTACTTCTCCTTCTTCCTCTTCTTCTTCTTTATCTTCGTCTTCTTCTTTAATAAATAATGTGTTTCCTTCTTCTATCAGTTTGTGATTGTAATTATTTTTTTCACCTTTTTTCCTGTTTCTTCTTCACTTTTCACTTTTATCGTGTTCTTACTTCAAAGAATTTTATGCAGTAATTTATTATTCTTTCCTTTCTCTTTTATATTCTTTACCTTTATTAAAGAAACTATTTTTTACCACAGATACCGAGTTTTTGCCTTGATCAGAATCATTATAAGAACGCGATATCCTTTCACTCAGAGTCACACTGTATAATATTTATGATTTGAAACGGTATTTTTTTCAGTGTCTCTCAACAAACACTCTCTAATACTAAAGTTTAGACGCGTTTGAAAAAAAGACTTGCCGAAACGCGATTTATCCGCAGACAACTTTATGTTAGTTGCTCAAAAAATAGGAATAAGAATAATGGTCTAAACTATTTTTTCCAAAGAACATTAAAAAAATCTCACATATTTAAAAAAAAAAACAAACAAACAAATCATACAGAACAATAAGTTATGTTTGTCTAGGGATGATTAAAATTTCCCTTTTTTGCAATACTAAATCTTTTCGATTCAAAATAACAAAAATTGCGTCGTAGCATTTTTTTTATACCAATTTCTTTCACCAAAGAAATTCGACATAAAAAGTAGAGAATTATCAGGATAAAATTAAGTTCCTGTATCGACTAGACACTAGACAACTGGCTGAGCTTGATTGAATTGATGCAGTGTAAAAAATACTAAAAGACTAAATTATTTGCTGGTACGATGTTAGGACATTAAAAAAACGACTATTCTCGTATTGTACGTCATAAAACATTTACACACTACCATTGTTGTGTCAGTTTACTCAAATCATCTTCTATAATATGCCGTGTCGATTCACAACGTTGGCGATCATAGCTCTCCACAATTTCCTCTTATTTGTAGCTATTAATAAATTATGTCTATATTTTATCTCTCCTAAACCTTGTGCCGCTATCCATTTACTCAAACTCGTTAGGTAGGTTTTGCGTTGTTTTCCTTTCTCCCTATGGCCTTCAATCTGTCCTGTGAGCATCTAATTTTCCAAGCACTCTTTCCTCATGATCTACATAACAAATTTCAAGTTTCATTTTTTTTATCCTTAGCGCAATCGTTTTTTTGTTCTAACAATCTTCATTAAACATCCCCCTTTGCTCACGTGTTCTATTCTCAGCATCCTTCTGTAGAACTACATCTCTGTTGCTTAAAGCAACAGAGATGCTCTACAGAATGATGCTGAGAATGTGAGGAAATTTTCCAGCATTTTTTCCATATAGGAGGAGTGATATCAGGACGGCTGAAATTTCAAGGATTGATAATAAGGAAAGATTGTTTGAAAAATATGATATTCACAGGACAGTTAGAAGGCAAAAAGAACAGATGAAAAACGCTTAACTTACTTAATGAACAATAAGTTATGTTTGTCTAAGGAATGATTAATTTTTTTTCTTTTTTTTTTTCAATGTTAAATCTTTACGATTCAAAATAACAAAAATTGCGTCTTAGAATTTTATATACAAACTCGAAAATCTTTTCACCAAAAGATACAGAACTATTAAACTAAAATTAAGTAACTGTATCCATTAGACACTAGACACCTGGCCGAGGTTGAAGGAATTGACGCTGTTTTAAAGACTAAATTATTTGCTGGTGCGATTTCGGAGATGTCAGTTTATTTTTAAAGTGACGTGTCTCTTCATGACAATAGCGATCACGGCTCTCCACAATTTCCTCTCCGTTGTTATTCTTAATAAATTTTATGTTTTTTTTTTTTTTTTTTTTTATCTCTCCTAAAGCGTGTCCCGCCATTAATTTTCTCAAACTCAATTTTCTTCTTCTATGTACAGTGTCGCTTCGAAATGTTGAGAATCACGACTCTCCACAATTTCCTCTCCTTTCTAGCTCTTAATAAATTTTATGTTTTTATTTCTCCTAACGCATGTTCCGCCATTACATTTTCTCAAGCTCAATTTTCTTCTTCTTCTATGTACAGTGTCGCTTCGGGATGTCGAGGATCACGAATCTCCACAATTTCCTCTCCTTTCTAGCTCTTAATAAATTTTATGTTTTTTTAATCTCCTAAAGCATGTTCCGCCATTATATTTTCTCAAGGAGAATTTCCTTCTTCTAGTAAAAGGTAAGTCAAAGAAAGGGATTTCCATTGTCGGGAAGTGCGAGAGAAGAAGCTGTTGGAGAAGAAGAGACGGTTACATTTAACTGTTACGACTGTAAATGTGTGTGACAGAGATATCAACCTAGTAGCAGGCTTAAATCCATGTCGTCGAAGCACCAGTGAAAATAGCTCGACATTGCAGATGCCATGGAAATATTTATAGAAATGACAGAGGGAAACCACATTACGTCAGGACCGATGACATCGCATATCCGTCTTTGGATCTTGTCGAAAACTTGGAGATGAACAGCAGGGGCACTAAAACAAATATGGCAAAAGTATTCCATGCAAGGAAGAATGGTCGATTTGTAGATAGGAAGGATGGACTCAGACGATAAAAAAACTTCTGGCGCGTCGCAGAGAACCAACTTTCCTTGTGGCAGATGTAGCTATTGATTCAATGTAGTTGTTCCACCTCAGGTCAGTGGAGAACTTGAGACCAAGAAGGCGCAGTAAGGCGCTCTTGTGGAGTTGAGCATTAACCATGCTGATAGGAGGTAGGGACGTTCCTCTATGGTGAGTAAATAACAGGAGTTTCGTTTTGGATGCATTAAATTCAAAAGCCATTTCCTGTCCCAGTTAACCACAGATTAGAGATCGTTTTCGAGACCAACGACCAGGTTAACTTTGTCAGCAATGCCGGATTTACTATTGAGCCAGCAAATAGTAGTGACGTGTGTGTAGATGCCGACTTGAGAATTGGTGACAGCAGGAAGATCATAGATCAATATCAGAAACAAGGTAAGACCAAGGATAGAGCCTTGGCGAACAAAAGCGTTTATTATTATTATCTCACCATTCTTTTATATCCTTCTTCTTCTTCTACTTATTATCATTATTATTATTATTATTATTATTATTATTATTATTATTATTATTTTTATTATTATTATTATTATTATTATTATTATTTTTATTATTATAATTATTATTATTTTTATTATTATTATTATTATTTTTATTATTATTATTATTATTATTATTATTTTTATTATTATTATTATTATTATTTTTATTATTATAATTATTATTATTTTTATTATTATTATTATTATTTTTATTATTATTATTATTATTATTATTATTATTATTATTATTATTATTTTTATTATTATAATTATTATTTTTATTATTATTATTATTATTATTTTTATTATTATTATTATTATTATTTTTATTATTATAATTATTATTATTTTTATTATTATTATTATTATTATTATTTTTATTATTATTATTATTATTATTATTTTTATTATTATTATTATTATTCTGTTTTATGTTATTATTTCATCTTTCTTTTATATTCTTCTTCATCTGTGTATAAATTTCTGGGACTTATAAATGTAATGTCTTCAGCAACCATTTTTACTAGTGCTCATATTACAATTTTTGCTGTTATCATTATATATATATATATATATATATATATATATATATATATATATATATATATATATATACCAGAGGTCATATTGCAATTTTTGTTGTTATTATTGCTTTTCTCTGGCACTGCTCATTACTGGTCCCCATATTGTATTCATTTCTATGCTTGGTCGGCTCAGGAGATTTTTGTGGCCTAGTATATGTGCTGAATTCTTAATTTTACGAATTTTCCAATGATGTTCTTTGTCTATGATTTCAACCTGATCCTACAGAGGGCTGAGATATCCCTTCTCTCTCCATATGTGGTCAGCCACGCCTGATTTTTCCACTTCCCCTCAAGTTACAGCGTTTTTGTGTTCTTAAGGGGGCGGCCTGTCTCTCCTTTATATTTCTTTCCGCAGCTGCACGGGTTGGCGTACACACAGTCTTTAGTCATGTTTTCCTCTATGGGGGGGGGTCTTACTCGGGAGAGGGATCTGCGAAGTATCGTCCAGCTTTTGAAGATTGTCCTGATGTTACATGACAATTGACATCCATGATACATGGCACGTGGAACTAGAACAGTCTACCCCAGCGAGCGAAATATAGGGTTCAATTCGACATTCCAACCACCTGAAGAAGGCCGGAGCGTACAACGGTCGAAACGTTATGATAAATATGGCAACAAAGATGAGGACAATAGTCCGAATAATGTAAATAGCGCTACCTATTACTCCAGTGCGCCTCTTCTTTGATCAGAATCGTTAAAAGAGGCAATATTATTTTTCTTAGAGTTCATAGTATAAAATTTATGATTTGCAACGTTTCCAATTCCTTCGCCTTCTTTCTCCTTCTTCTTCATATTAGGATGGGCTGAGTTTGTTTAGTTGAAAAAGTTCGGACGATTTCAAATATACCGAAATTTTATTTTCTTATATGTTCGGAATTTTTTTTGGCTTTTGGTAATTTTTTCTAATGTATGTTTACATTTTTATGTATGGGCCCCAGTTTGGTGTCTCGTTATTTGCTCATAGCCGAGACCCAAACTGGTGCAACCACTCTGGATCAGGTTAAACGTGGGAAAAACAGAAATTAAGAGGTGGTTCCACGTTCCTCAAAACCTTCTGATAATAAGCATGGCTGCCAGCTGTAGTCTATTGTCATACCCAGGAGCATCTTGTCATTGGATAAACTCTGTTTCAGCTGAGAATCCATATATGATTGCTGCAGCTATGAATGGCTAAGAAATCGTGTACGTAGAATTAAGTTACCACCTTCCATTATATATATATATATATATATATATATATATATATATATATATATATATATATATATATATATAATATTAGTGGTAAATATACACATACATACGTAAAATATATATAAATATATATACATACATGCATGCATATACATATATATTTTGTATAAAAAAATTCAAGACGATAGAATCCAGGTAGAATTCAATGCCGAGGACAGAGTAAGGATATAATAAAAAGGCTTAAACATTAATATTCCATGGTCATAATTTATTACATTGGAATCGTAAATACGATCCAATTCATCAGACCTACAAATTCAAAAAGAAATTTGTAGATCTGATGAATTGGATCGTATTTACGATTCCAGTATAATAAATTATGACCGTGGAATATTAGTGTTTAAGCCTTTTCATTATATATATATATATATATATATATATATATATATATATATATATATATAAAATGGAAAGTGGGACCGTAATAGTAAGTACGCGATAGATATATAAGTTAATTGAAAAATAACTCCCTATAACGTATATGATAGTGGTGATACCTGATGATCCCATGTGATGAAACCTAGGTAGGTAGTATCTGGCTCATTAGGATATATATATATATATATATATATATATATATATATATATATATATATATATATATATATATGTATATATATATATATACAAATTGATTGAAAAATAACTCCCTATAACGTGCATGATGGACTCTCTCGTCCAACTATAATTTTTACAAGACGTCAGAGTCCATAATGCATAAAATAGAAGGTTACTTTGTGATCACCCTGTGTGTGTGTGTGTGTGTGTGTGTGTGTGTGTGTGTGTGTGTGTTCCATTGATCACTATGGGAGATTTTTGAAAGCTGCTGCTGCTTTAAATGTATCGGTCCTCGTAAGAATCGAGTGCAATGGCGGCAGGTATTGCGTTTATGTATATCACGCATATAATCCGTTAAAAAAATTATATTTCTCTTCTGTGCGCCGATAGTCTCGGGTAAGGGTCTCCGACTGATGTCAAATCGGTCAAGTTTAGATCCCGGCTTGAAGCAATCGGATGTGTAGCACACTGTGTGAGCTGTGATACGGCGAGGCAATATATATATATATATATATATATATATATATGTATGTATGTATGTTTGTGTGTTTCTGGATTTGAGTGCTCATGGCTTTTTTTTTCTCAAAATAACCTCTGACCATCAGCCATCTTTTTCAATGCCTGTTCTGGCATTCATTCAAAGAAGTGGATGAATATGCCCCTCCACAAACTCCTGGCTATTTACCTTTTCTCTGTGTCCTTGTTCTCTCATATATTCACATTTACTTTTATGTACCGAGTTTTTTAAGAGATTAGTGAACATAGCCCTTCACTATTTCCTTTATTTTTTTGCTTTAAGTAACTTCTGACTATTTGCCTTTCCTCTTTGTCCTTGTAATGTATTCACTTCGACTTTTTTATGTGCTGAGTTCTTTCAAGACGCTGGAGATAGCTCTCCACAACTTTCTCTCTTTTTGTTTCTCTAAGAAACTCCTGAACATTTACCATTCCTGGTGCTCCTAGTTGGCTATTCATTCATTCTATATTTTTAGGTTCCTAGTACATTCAGTATGTTAATATAGATGGCTCTCCACAACTTCCTCTCTTTAGTTGCACTAGGTAACTCCTGACCATTTACCATCGGTTTTGTCCTAGTTTTGACATTCATTCACTTCTACTTTTTTAGGTACTGAGTACCTTCATGACAGTGATAAAGATGGCTCTCCACGACTTCCTGTCTTTTATCGCTATTTCTGGCCATTTACTACCCGTTTATACCTTTCGTGCCAAATTTTCACTTCTACTTTTATGTCCCAGTGAATGAAGAGAATGAAAAAAGAGACGATGGTAGCTTTCATATTACGCACATCACCCAGTAATCTCTAGATTGGGTGGCTAGTTGGCTATTTATGAGTTGAAATTAAGCAAGAAAAGTACCAGATTTCATACTGAAATTTTCATAACTCTAACGAATAAGAGTTTTCCATTTAATTTTCTACGAGAACTTGTGATTTTATGTTATCCAGTCCGATGGAATAATTTATCTACGGTGATTAGAAATGTTTATTATTATTATTATTATTATTTGTTGTTGTTGTTGTAATAATATTTTTTGAAGGTTACTGAATAGAATAATCAAACGAAGGTTGGTAATGAATGATGACACGTAGGACAAGAACAACACATATAAGACTCGTCAACTGCTAGAAGTGAATCAAGTGAATTCCATAAATGAATCTCCCACTGCAGGATATCTACCAACCGCTCTACGCGTTCAGATGTGGCACAAGGCCGATTTTACCTTGGGGTTTCCGAGCCAGTTAGCGCAGCCAAAAATTCCCCGTAGAACTCGTATAAAACGGGGTCGGCTAGTTGTTTCCTGAGACAAAACTCTACCCTTCGACACAGCCTCGTCTGAACATCCTCTCTGCCCAGAGGTAGAAAATTTGACCGGCAGAGCTGGAGACGAATCTCCAACTGCAGGATATCTACCAATCGCCCCATGCAGTCAAATATAGCACAAGTCTGAATGTAATACGGGGTATCCGAACTCGTAGGCGAGTCAAAAAAAGTCCCTGTAGACAGAGTATAAAACGGGGTCGGGTAGCTGTTTCCCGTGACGAGACTCTACCCTTCGACATAACCTCGTCTGGGGATCCTTTCAGTCTTGAGGCAGAGAGTTTGACCAGCACAGCTGGAGACGAATCTTCAACAGCAGATCAACATACAGTATTTACTACTGTATTTATGTAAATAGGGACATATCCATTATCATATATACGTATGCTACAACATTATTATTATTGTTTCACAGTTTAGAACATTTCATGCAACGGAGTGAAATAAAACAGAAATTGCTTCTTTCAAAATAAACATTTTTCTTTTTAGAACGAAATTAACGCAGCTGGAGACGAAGAGGTTATATTATCGTAGGACACATTTAAAGCATTAACAACAAAATATATTAAAATGATGGCTCACAATAAAATCGATTTTGGAGAAGCAACACCACAATGAACACATTATTGATAGTTTTAATGGATTTCATGACAGAAGATTACCCGAAACACAAATTAATTTTAACTAATAAATATTTTATTCGCTATGAGCCTAGAATAGGGCAAGATATAGGAGATTGGATTCGCACATTTCACAAGAAACTATCGACAAAAAACACGCCCTTCCTAACACACACATATGCACGCATATATATATATATATATATATATATATATATATAAAGTATATATATATATATATATATATATATATATATATATATATATATATATATATATATGCCTGTGTGTGAGTACACTGCAGTTCAGAAGTTTCAAGCCACCCCCAGAATTTGCATTTCATACGAAAAATAGAAACAACTCTAAAACAAGCAGTAAAAGATATCAAGTAATATAATTTAGCGTTCCTTTTACTCTACCGAATGATTTAATTGTAAAAGTTGAATAAAATCTGAGAAGGATATATAAAGGAAAGATTATATATTTATATATATATATATATATATATATATATATTTTAAGCATTTCACCCGAAATATATATATATATATATATATATATATATATATATATATATATATATATATATATATAGATAATATTAGTGGTAAATATACATATATATGCAAAATCCACAGGTGCATATACACACATGTATATTTTTTTAATAAAAAATTCCGAGAGGATAGAATGCAGGTAGAACTCAATGTCCAGGACAGAGTAAGGATATAATAAAAAGGCTTAAACACTGATATTCCATGGAATATTAGTGTTTAAGCCTTTTGTATTATATATAATATATATATATATATATATATATATATATATATATATATATATTTGGGGTGAAACGCTTAATATATATATATATATATATATATATATATATATATATATATATATATATATATATATATGTAAAGGAAAATTATATAAAGATTATAATTTATTATATAAAATAATAATAAAATAAATAATAATATTAATTTTAATAATAATAATATTAATTTTAAAATAAATTAAAATACTAATATAATGATATAAATTAATTAATATAAGATATCAAAAAGATAGTAATAAAATTAATTTAATATAAAAATTATTTATGGTTTATTTAGAAAGGAAGTATTAACAGTATTAATATCCTTTGCAGCCGGGGCAATTTCCGGCAAAACTATCTCCTTTGAGGGTCTATATTTAAATCAAATTGCCTCAAGCAATTCAATTCAGTTTTATGTAAAACATCACTGTGACAACTTATATTTCATGAAATTAGTTTGACTTCAAAATAAAGCTTGTACATTTACTATTTCTTTAATACAATTGCTAATCTTTGACGCCTTATACGGGCGTGCAACTAGTACGCAAGAGGTTACAGACAGTGGAAGTAAGGCGAAAGGCTGGGTTTTGGGCGGATTAACGAAATAATAAAAAGAAAGACGGAGGAGGATAAAAAAGAACGAAGTTTAAGGTAATAGAAGACGTCGATTGACATTACATTTAAATTTTTGAAGATTATAGTTATTAAGGAAGCAAGTAAGAGGAAAGGAGTTCCACTGTCTGGAAGTGCGAGAGAAGACGCTGTTGGAGTGAAAAAGGCCGGTTACATTTAACTGTTACGAGTGGAAAAGTGTGTGATAGAGATACCAACCTAGTAGCACGCTTAAATCCATGCCGTCGGGGTACCAGTGAATATAGATCGTCAGTGCAGATGCCTTGAAAATATTAATAGTAAAGTCAGAGGGAAGAATCATTGCGTCAAGACCGATGACATTGCATATCCGTCTTTGGATTTTAGCGAGAATCTCGAGATGAACAGCGGGGGCTCCAGAATGTATATGACAACAGTATTTCATGCAAGGACGAATGGTCGATTTGTAGATGTGAAGGATGGACAGGAAGGACAGACGATAAAAACCTACTGGCGTGTCACAGCTTCCCTTATGGTAGATGCAGCTATTGATTCAATGTAGCTGTTCCACCTCAAGTCAGTGCAGAACGTGGGACCAAGTAGGCGCATCAACCATGCAGATAGGAGGCAGGGACGTTCCCCTGTGATGAGTAAATGACAGCAGTATCATTTTGGATGCATTAAAATTCACAAGCCATTTCCTTCCCCAGTGTTATAGTAGATCATACCTATTCTATTGTAAATAGACTTTCCCACAGATAATAAGTAGTAGTAGTAGTAGCAGTCGCCAGGGAGATCGAGTGGAGTTGGTGAGTCGATGTCGGACAACCACCCACAACTAGATTGCTGTGTCATTAAATATTATTTCGTTCCTAACGTTTTGTACGTCGAACCCTTTTAGGACCGACTGAGTGAAATACAAGCCTCTACTGTGAACCACAGATTGGCGGTCGTTTTCAAGACCAACGTCCAACTTAACTTTGTCATCAATGCCGGATTAATTATTGAGACAGGGGTAAATGGTAGTGTCGTCTGCGTAAATGCCGACTTGAGAACTGATAACGCCAGGAAGACCGTTGATGATCATTTTATGACCAAGGATAGAGCCTCGAGAAGCAACAGCGTTCGTATGGAAAAATTGGAAGAGAACCCGTTTAGGACGACCTTCATTTCCTTGTTAGACAGGAATGATTAGATTAAATCAAACAGTCGTCCTGTAATGCCGCATCTCTGAAGCTTACAAGCATGCCAAACTCTGTCAAACATTTTTTTATATATCTAGGGCATCAGGTCGAGCTTCGCTTTTATTATCAAGAGATTGGATGCATATTCAGTTATGGCAGTAAGCTCATCAGGGTAGACCCGTCGAAGCCGAAACCATATTGCTTTTTAGAGAGTTTTTAGAGAGATGCTGAACTATTTCGGCAATGATTAAAGCCTCGAAGACCTTGCCGAAGAGTGGTAGAAGACTGACGGGACTGTAGTTAGATAGAGATAGATCAGAAGATTGTCCAGAGACATGGCACAAGTTTGGGGCACCCAGTGAGGATCGAACTCACTTTTTAGTCGTAAAAGTTCTAGCGAGACACGCTTGCTAACCATTACAGCGCCTCGATTCGCTCAAATAGTGATTTTCCAAGCGTAGCTTAGATGTGGCACAAGGCCGAAAGTATGGGGCACCCAGTGAGAATCGAACTTACTACTAAGTCGTAATTGTTCTAGCGAGACAAGCGTGCTTACCATTACACCACCTCGAGGTGACCCAATAGTGATTTTGCAAGAGTAGCTCAGATGTGACACAAGGCCGAAAGTATGGAGCACCCAGTGAGGATCGAACTCACTACCCAGTCGTAATTGTTATAGCGAGACAAGCTTGCTAAACATTACACCGCCTCGAGGTGCCTAAATAGTGATTTTCCGAGCGGAGCTTAGATGTGGCACAAGGCCGAAAGTATGGGGCACCCAGTGAGGATCGAACTCACTACCCAGTCGTAATTGTTATAGCGAGACAAGCTTGCTAAACATTACACCGCCTCGAGGTGCCTAAATAGTGATTTTCCGA
>OZ010609.1:53195538-53273038 GCA_963932145.1 Acanthosepion lycidas | reverse complement strand
ATCCCACAGGGGTCGGTGATCTTCCTTCTCTCTCCATATGTGGTCAACCACGCCTGATTTTTCTACTTCTTCTCGCGTTACAGCTTTCTGGTTTTCTTGAAGCCTTACCTTGAGGGGGCGGCCTGTCTCTCCTTTATATTCCTTTCCGCAGCTGCACGGGATAGCGTACACACAGTCTTTAGTCATGTTCTCCTGTATGGTTGCTGAAAACATTAGGTTTATAATACCCAGAAATTCATACACAGATGTCCTCAAGGACACATGGCACAGTGGATAAAGGCGTTGGTTAGATCCAGTGACAGGACCCAAAGAGTGTGAGTTCAATACCCGGTTAAGGTAGTGGAGAACTTTCAGAGGGAAGTTAGCAGGAGATAACTGATAACTGACATCCATCAAACATGGCACGTGGAACTAGAACAATCTACCCCAGGGATCGAAATAAAGGGTTCAGTTCGAAATTCCAAACACCTGAAGAAGACCGGAGCGTACAACGGCCGAAACGTTGTGACAAATATGAGGACAATGGTCCGCATAATGTAAATACTGTACATAATACCTCATCTCAGAAATATAGACAGATAAAAATTGCATATATATTATAAATTAATTGATTTAAAATATGGTTTGTGCCGAAAAAAAAATATTTTAAGTCAATTAATTTATAATATTAATGCTCTGTAAATTTACATTGAGCACTATTTTGTAAAAATAAAAGTATCTATAAGAACACCGGATTATATATCTTATGTTCTTTATATATATATATATATATATATATATATATATGTTTATATACATACACATTTTACACACACACAGAAACACAGAAACACATATATATATATATATATATATATTAGAATCATTCGAGAAAAAAGCGAAATAAAACAGCTTACAGTTTTACTGCTGCACTTGCATGCAATACTTTCTCCTGTAGAATTTGTGTTCTTTTGTGTAATTCTTGAGCCGGTCTCAAGAGTCATGTGCGTCATAGACATGCAGATAATTAATCATCGGAAACTCATACGTCGACCTCGACTGAAGAGTCCATCATATATATATATATATATATATATATATATATATATATATATATATATATATGTGTGTGTGTGTGTGTGTGTGTGTGTGTGTGTCTGTCTGTCTCTGTAACTCTGTGTGTGTGCACAGTTTTATTTAGTGCCTGATGAGTTGGTAAATATATATATATATATATATATATATATATATATATATATATGGGGATCTACAGATACTTGTCTACAATGTCATTCGTGCTATGGGTGAGGAAATTTTCTTTGAAGATACCGTGGAAGAAAATTCTTCTGCAATACCAACAACTTATTTAGATGAAAATGTGTCAATCCAGAATATCCACAGATATTTTAATCCAGATGGTTGGAAAGCTGGGCAAAATATTTATGGAGCCTTGACATCGCCAGCGCAGTGATTGTGTGAGCTGTGTAGACACGACTTGAACCACAACGATTATGTGGTCTACGCTGTGACTGTTATCTTCAGTCGGTGAACCTGGAGTCTACTGGCAAGAGAACCATGCAAGTTTTGGATTTACAGAGAGTTATGTCTGAAATGCCTAAACTATTCAGAGACTTGTATTAGGTTAGTGCAAAAATAATGTTGTTTTCTCACATATGTTACTATGTGAGAAAACAACATTATTTTTGCACCAACCTAATACATTTCTTTTGATAATTGACGATGAATAAATTATCTTTATGTATTAACAACTGATGATTGAAATGATTTTAAAAAAGTCTTAACAGTTGATGGTGAAAATAAATAAACTTCTGTGTTAATTCTTCGTATTGTTATTTCTAACATTACCTGCTTTCGTAATAAAAATATTTACCGGCAAATTACCCTGGTGGGTTATTTTACCGAAAACAATGAAATAAGTTTAAAAGCATATTTGTCTACATCCCGGGACCAGCAAAATAGCCTGTCCATTTTTTCTTACAAGGCTCTGGGGCCACTCGAATGACAGGGTTATATTGGCGCACCCTATGCGGATACGTGTAGAATATACTGGTTAATCCTAGACTTGAACATGTTAAGATTGTTATGATCGGGGAAGTAATTATTATTATTATTATTATTATTTTTTTTTCTTTGATTTCTGGCGTTTACACATTTCTTTCCGGGTCCCGCCCAGGGACCTAAGGTTAGAAATGGCACTTTCCACTGACAAAAAAAAAAAAAAAAAATACATAGATAAAGCCCCTCGTAAAGTGTGGGCTGTACTTGTCAGAACAATTTTTTGTATCTTCTTGAGGCATGGACTTCCAGGAATCCCTTCAATTAGTCTACTGCAATCTTTTCCAACCAGTCCTAGGGCTCCAACTACAACAGGGATTGTTGATATTCCCATATGTCACATTTTTGAGATTTCTATTTCAAGGTCCTTGTATTTTGACAACTTTTTGAATATCGTCAAAGATACATTGCAGTCAGCAGGGACTGCCATATCAACAAGGAGGCACCGTTTTTGTTTGTGGTCTTTAATAACAATATCTGGGCGGTTGGCTTTGATTGTTCTGTGTATTGTGTAGTCCCATAGAATTGTAACAGGTTCTATCTCCGTAACCGGATCTGGGTGGTGTTCATACCAGTTTCTTTCAGTTTCCTTCCCGTAGATGTTGCAGATTTTCCAGTGCAAATATTGGTCCACTCTGTCATGTCGGGTTTTATATTCAGTGGGTGCCAACATCGTGCAACCTGATACAAGATGATCAATCGTTCAAAGACTCTTCATTTTGCGCTGACACAATATTTTATTATATGTGCTTGATAATTCCTAGTTAGCAAGCATTGGTCCTGCGCAGCAAGGATAAAACCTTCAGTTTCCGTTTTCAACCCTGCACTGCTTAGCCACTGATGGGTACGGGTTTTGTCTACATCAGCTTGTTTGATACGGGCAGATTATTGGCCATGGAGTGGTTTATCTTGACATCGCTTCTGTATTTGGTCGGTTGCATTCGTCTTTGCTGTCTTTTTTAAGTATTTTGCAGTTTCAGCCGGTGTATCGTGCTGTAGTTGCATCTCTACGCCCATTTGAAACTCCTTATTATTATTATTATTATTATTATTATTATTATTATTATTATTATATTGTAAATAAATATTGAAGAAGACGAAAAATATCAAGTGTAATTTTGCCAAGCATTTATAAATTCTGAAATGAAATTCAGCATTCATAAATTGGCTTTTTTTGACAAAGAAATGTCATTCAGAATTATGTCCCTTAGGCTATACAATTTTCCATCAGTCAGTGTTCGTACACAAGTCGGTGAACTAATGTACCCTTTCTACAAACGTAACATTAAAATCAACTTCAGTACGTTTTCCCCTTGACTTTTGTCGAAATCAAATACCAAAGTTGACACAAGTGAAGCAAAATAAAAAAAAAAAAATTACTGAACTTGATTTTAATGTTCTATTTTTGAAATATTTTCTTTTGTAGCCAATGAAAAATGAATACATTTAAAACAAATTCGTTCGTGCACAGAGTATTGCTGTCACACGGTACTTTATTTAGAGATCGCTGATAAAATCTAAAGAGAAATCTGCAATATTATTGATCCTGACATGGCATCTCCCCTTCACTCATTTTCCCAACTTCGTAATGTATTAGGTTGGTGCAAAAATAATGACGTAATAATGTCGTTTTTTGACGTTAAAAAATACGTCAAAAAACGACATTATTACGTCATTATTTTTGCACCAATCTAATTGCTTACCCGTGCTTTATCTACAAATACTTTCATAGTGATTCATAGTAATTCATAGTAATATAGTAATTCATATATATATTATATATATATTAATTCATTATATTTGTATTAATTCATATATATATTATTTGTAATATATATTATTATATTATATTATATTATATATTATATATTATATATCATATATTATATATATTATATTATATATTATTATATTATATTATATGTAATATATATATATTATTCATTTGTATTAATTCATACATATATTATATAGTAATATAATAATTCATAGTAATATAGTAATTCTTCTGATCAACATTCGTCTATGGTACCTAGAATTTATGAATTGTATGAGATTGATGACACTGTGTCATCCTGTAACAGTTCATATAGCCAGATATATACGTAAGTTCTAAGCTAACAGTTTCTTTTCTCGCACTTCTCGCTTATGCAACTCTCTTCTGGTTTTTTGAAATCCAGTCAAGTCTTCACACATGTAAATGCAGTGTCAATCGTTATCTTCTGTCTTCTTAATTTCTGTTCTTTTATTGTTCTTGCTCCTTAAAAATGCTTTTCTTATATTATTTCACGTTCAACATTCCCCTATGTCTTAGTGACTTTGTTCTCTTCATTTCATCATTTATACAACTGCTGTCAACACAAACAATGTTCATCATGTGAATAATGACAAGAAATATTCTAAGACATTTCTTAATCATATATTTAATTTGTTAATCATTGGGCTAAGACCTTATATGCATCAAATTTAACTATGCTTTCTTTCATTAAGCAGAAATTTAATCTACAATATTATAAATGTGTGTTAAAATTCAAATCAAATATGGATTGGAATCCAACAAGATAAGATAAAGAACACATAAAAAATGTGTATCAATCTAACATGTTTCATTTTTATTTGGTTGGTATGGTGCAAAAATAATGTCGTTTTTTGACGTCTAAAAAATACGTCAAAAACGATACTATTTTTGCACCAACCTAATATTTAAGCTTTGTTAGAAATTGAGAGAATACAGACAGAAAACAGAACTCAGGTATTTTCAGTTTTGTTTGGAATGATTAACATTTGGTCAGTACTCCTTTGAACCTATTCTTAAAGAATCTGACTTATCTACTGCAAAGAGTATGTATATAAAAACAGCCCCAGATTAATAGAATACCACCCTACTACACAAAACATCAGACTGATGCACATAAACAATTATAAATTCACATTACCATCAGACATATTAGAATTTTAACAAATTACATATATATATAGAATTATAGTTAAATTCCCAGATCAATTCTGTGGACAAGACAGATTGGTATAAATAAAATGACAATTGGAAAAAAGATCTTAGATTTTGCCGACGCGTTTCGTCTTCCGACTTTTTCAAGGCAAAAATGAAATCGAAATGTTCTTGTTGCTATAGTTACATTAAAAAAAATCCAAATTTAAAAAGATAGACGCTTTTTCTGGTTAATGTAAATTACCTTTATAGTAAGGTAATTTATATTAACCAGAAAAAAAGGCTTAGACACAAGCTAGATTATTAAGAGGGTGGGTTGTTAGCCTACTGCACAACCACGAACCTGGAGGACCAGGGTATGTCTTTCGACTGGCTCCTACCCCACAGACCTTTTGAGGATAGTTGGGCCTGCTAAGGAGCGAAGCCCACATATCTCTGGTGGTTGTTGATGAAGGCAAGCCGTCCTATCACGTCAATGCAACACACCATGAGGACGGCTTGTTGCCTTGCTTGGAGTGAAATGATTAAAAAAATAAAAATAAGAAAATGTAAAAAAAACTACATTAAATTTTAAAATGATATCACTGAAGTAAGTTAATCTTTTAATCTTAATATTTGCGATTAACAGTTAAGTCAAACGGCTCTCTTGAGAGGCGTAATCTCCCCGTATATATAGTAATAGGACGAGTCCATTTATCCATAAAGGTAAGTCCCATAACATGTATTTGGCTTTTTAAAATTTAAGCGTTGTACTAGGCTGGCGTGGAGATCTCATCAATTTACAATTGAGCTGGCTAGATGTAGCCGTAAGTTCTATGTTCTAACAGTTTCTTTTCCCGCACTTCTCGCTTGTGGAACTCCATTCCGATTGCTTGCTTTCCAGGCGACTTTAATTTGTAAAAATCCAAATGCAATGTCGATCGTTATCTACTCTCCTCCTGTTTAATCTTTTCTCTTTAAGCTCGTTATTAATCTTTCTGTACCTAATCCTCTTTAATCCACTTCCGTTTAGTGGCTTTATGCCTTGCTTGGGGGGTACCGATTAAAAAACAAACAAACAAACAAGCCAAAGAGAATTTCCTTAAAGAATTACTGAAAAACCTTCTACGAAAAATAAATTCCTGGATATGTGGGCATACGGGCATATCACGTTGAAACACTGTTTCCCGTATGGTCACCGAAGTTAAGTTACGTCTAGCGTTATTAATACGTACATGGAGGACATCTTGAAAATACCAAGTGCTATAAGATCGGATGTGCAGTGGTATAATGAATAATGATTCAGAAATGTTAATCGGAAAGCGAATTTGAAATCAATTTGGGTTCGTTATATTCACTTACGCACAAATACAATTTATAAAGTTATGAACACACCTCTCCTCCCCCAAACTAGTAAGACTAGTATCACAAAAATTCTTATTATATAGAATAAATAAAAATAAAAATTGCATACAAATATTTAGATTTCGGCATTAAATTACATAGTTATGTCGATATCTCGCTAAACAGAAAAAAACAAGCAGACCAGATATGTAACTGGTCTGGTAGTAAAGGGTGTTTCATTAAGACGTATTATATATAAGGGTGTTTCATTAAGACAGATTATATATAAGGGCGTTTCATTAAGACGGACTATATATAAGGGTGTTTCATTAAGACGGATTGTATATAACGGTGTTTCATTAAGACGGATTATATATAAGGGCGTTTCATTAAGACGGATTATATATAAGGGCGTTTCATTAAGACGGACTATATATAAGGGCGTTTCATTAAGACAGACTGTATATAAGGGTGTTTCATTAAGACGGATTATATATAAGGGCATTTCATTAAGACGGATTATATAAGGGTGTTTCATTGACGGATTATATATAAGGGTGTTTCATGAAGACGGATCAAAGTCAGCAGTAAGTAAATCAGTGTTATCGTTGAAAATTTATTTATTTCTCTATAGGATCAAGTCATGTCAATTATGTGTGGAAAATACTATCACCCAAATGTCCGCCAAATCTGAAAGAAAAAAAAATCATTAGACGCTTAAACTTAATTCACATTTATAATCAGTTCAAGTTACAGGAACATCTTATATATTAGCGCAGGAAAGAACAAGTGTTAGTAGTTTGGAGCTTATTATAACACTTGTCATTGCACTTAATCTAATGTTACCCCATTAATCACATACGTCCTTTTTTACCTCATTCATCAGAACCATTTTAATAGTAACACTCTATCCTGAATGTCTCTTGAGTCTTATATTGTGTAAAATTTTATTCGGAAATATACTGTACATTATTCAGTAAACATTTTATAACTAATAATATCTGCAAGGTCACTAAAGCAAGGTCTATTTTATAGTAAAATGACCAACAATACATTTTATAGTAGAAGAAAAATCGATACATTTTATCTGTAGTTGAGGGCAAAACGTTCAAATATATGTAGTTGAGGGCAAAACATTATACAAAATATTTAGAGTTTGGCTTTAAATATTCCATAGAGCTTGATTGAAAGTAAACAGTGTTTTATTATGAAGGATCAATGTCAGCAGGAAATAAATTAGTGTTATTGTTAAAAATTTAATTATTTTTTTTCTATTTGATCATGCTATTTAATTCTTGGCAATTATATGTGAAGCATAATATCGGCCAAATGTCTGAAAGATAAAGAAAAAAAATCATTAGATGCTTAAACTTAATTCACATTAAAAGCTGTCCAAGTTCTGTATATTTTTCTTCAAAGTATATATTTTAATATTTGGAAGATATTTGATATAGAAACGTGTGGTAAGAAGAAATCTGATTATGTTAGGCGCATTGTGGTGTGACCCCCAAAGAAGGTTAGAAATAACAAAACTTTTCCTTATAATTGATTAGTTTTGTTTGATCTTCGCTCCAGACAGGAAAAATCGACCGAATGTTGCCATTCCAAAAAAAAAAAAAAAAAAAAAAAAAAAATTAGTACAGTCACTTGCTTCCAAAATCTGTCATACCCAAACATTAAACTGATTGTTTCGTCTGAACGAATACCATCTACATGGCCATTATACCATAAACACTGCCAATACCACTGTACATTTCACAGCCATCCACATGCACCTGGTGATAACTTAAGCATCATACAAAATTCACCACAATGGTCACGATGTCCCTCTTTCGCTTCGACTAAAACTTTATTATCGTTCCCATCACCATCACTCTCAAACAGTGATAACCTTAATATCCTGGGAAATGCAGTTGTGTGATGGCCTTATTCAGCCGCCTCGCGCCATAATCGCCCTTCTGACCATTTGGCTAAAATCGGACGTGCGGTTCAACTCGCTTGACCTCTCACAATAGAGTCGGCCAGGCGAATGGCCGTTCGCCCATTTCTTTCATCACGGACCTCATCCGGACGCTGGTTACGTTCTAAGCGAGAACGGCAGCATCAGAGAAGCTGCCAACGGCCAGAGGTTTCAACGGCAGATTACCTAATAATATCAACAACGTAATTACGACCAAAAGCACTAATATCACTATCATCTACACACGCAGATTATTACCCCTTTTATCCTCGCTTCGAATTCAATCAATATTACGTTTCTTCTTCTTCTTCTTCTGGCTCTTCTTCTTCTTCTGGCTCTTCTTTTTCTTCTTCTGGCTCTTCTTTTTCTTCTTCAGGCTCTTCTTCTTCTGGCTCTTTTTCTTCTTCTTCTGGCTCTTCTTCTTCGGGCTCTTTTTCTACTTCTTCTTCTTCCTCATCATCTTCTGCTTCTGGCTCTTCTTTTTCTTCTTCTGGCTCTTCTTTTTCTTCTTCAGGCTCTTCTTCTTCTGGCTCTTTTTCTTCTTCTTCTGGCTCTTCTTCTTCGGGCTCTTTTTCTACTTCTTCTTCTTCCTCATCATCTTCTGCTTCTGGCTCTTCTTTTTCTTCTTCTGGCTCTTCTTTTTCTTCTTCAGGCTCTTCTTCTTCTGGCTCTTTTTCTTCTTCTTCTGGCTCTTCTTCTTCGGGCTCTTTTTCTACTTCTTCTTCTTCCTCATCATCTTCTGCTTCTGGCTCTTCTTTTTCTTCTTCTGGCTCTTCTTTTTCTTCTTCAGGCTCTTCTTCTTCTGGCTCTTTTTCTTCTTCTTCTGGCTCTTCTTCTTCGGGCTCTTTTTCTACTTCTTCTTCTTCCTCATCATCTTCTTCTTCTGGCTCTTGTTCTTTTTCTACTTCTTCTTTTTCTTTTTCTTCTACTTCTACTTCTTCTTCATTATCATCTTCTTCTTCTGGCTCTTCTTCTTCAGCCTCTTCTTCTTCTTCTTCTTCAGGATCTTATTCGTCTTTTTCTACTTCTTTTTCTACTGCTTCTTTTTCTACTTCTTCATCATCTTTTTCTTCTTCTTCTGGCTCTTCTTCTTTTTCTTCAGGCTTTTTTCTTCAGGCTCTTCTTCTTCAGGCTCTTCTTCTTTTTCTACTTCTTCTTTTTCTTCTTCTTCTTCTTTTTCTTCTTCTACTTCTTCTTTTTCTTCTTCTTCATCATCATCATCATCATCTTCTGGCTCTTCTTCTTCAGCCTCTTCTTCTTCTGGCTCTTCTTCTTCTTCTTCTTCTTCTTCAGGCTCTACTTTTTTTTCTACTTCTTTTTCTTGTTCTTTTTCTACTTCTTCTTCTTCATCATCATCATCTTCTTTACTTCTGGCTCTTCTTCTTCTTCATGATTTTCGGGATCTTCTTCTTCATTATCGTCTTCCTCTTCTTTAGGCTACTCTTCTTCTTCTTCTTCTTCTTCTTCTTCTTCTTCTTCTTCTTCAGGCTCCTCTTCTGATTCTTATTCTCCTTCTCATTCTTCTTTTGATTTAATTCGTACTCTGCTTTCTTTTTTTCTTCCTCTTCTTTCATTGATACTGCCGTTACTTCTCATAAATTTAGCCAAGCCTCCATCTACTTGATATAATTATTGTCGATAGGCTCTTTTGACTTTTTTCCGTTTTTTCTTATTAGCATACTTTCTCATTTTAGGTTTCTTACTTATTATTATTATTATTATTATTATTATTATTATTATTACTGCATCCATGACGTCAAAAATTAAGGCAATTATTAGAAAGTTTTTATTGTGCGATTCAATGAAATGAATGTCTTGAAGCAATATATTAAGATTCAATAAAGCGGAGATTAAGAATACACGACTAAAACAGAGGCCAGTGAAGCAATTAATTCATTCGTTCCTTTTATATTATTTCAATGTTCAATGGTATCCATGATTTATTGATGATTCTTGGTACTTTATAAGTCACTTTTTGCTCAATAACTTTTCATATTAAAAAAAAGTTGATGTCTTTAAGACAGCATACCGAATAGAAATATCTTTCATAATAAAACAATTGGTAACAGAACGACAAAGACGACAACGAGAAAAACCCATATCAAACCAAGAAGATCACTTAAAAGACAAATGTATCTGCGTAACTCACATTAAAGGCTTGAACAAATAAGGCTGCAATCTAAGAAAAAATGGAGTTAAAGCAACTCATTAATTGAACGGTTCATTTTTCTCAAGAACAAATTTTGTCTAAATGCAGATACATATTTTATTTGAATAGTGTTGTAACATAGGGAAGTATACAGAATTGAACAATAATATTAGTAATCAACGATAATACTTAGGAGAAGAACAGCACATATAAGATTCACCAGCGGCACGTAGAAGTAATCAACTGCAGACCAACATACAGTATTTACTATTGTATTTATGTTAATGGGGATATACACATTATCGTTCATAGTTATGCTACAACAAATAGATTATTAAAAGTGTGCACAGATTATAGATTACTCATTGCCAGTGAGTTCACAAACACACTGCCCGGACCAGGGATTGAACTCGCAATTAATATAATATCAAATTCACGAAGCAACGATTTAACGAGCAATTGTCCCTTATGACCGTGTGCTCAACAACGTAGGGTAGGGTTTACTTAGTGGAAATGAGCAAGCACTAACTGATTAGTAGTAAAAATAAGATTTTTTTATTTATTTTCACATTTATGTTCACCTTTTAAAAGGCACAAGACCCACTCAAGGTCGAGGTTTACTCAATAAGAATCATGGTTTATGCTATTATGTGGGAAAGATAAGTGTTAAACCTAGACTTGAACACGTTAAGATTGTAGTGATCGGGAAAGCATCCACTTGGGAGTCGTTTCCACGAATTAGCGGTTCATGGGAAGAAGAGTGTTACGTAATGAAAGGCATAGTTTATGTAGATGCATGTGTAAGATAACAGTTAACTTGAGCAGGTTAAGATTGTAGTGATCGGGAAAGCATCCACTTGGGAGTCGTTTCCACGAATTAGCGGTTCATGGGAAGAAGAGTGTTACGGAGTGAAAGGCATATTTTATGTAAATGTATGTGTAAGATAACAGTTAACCTGAGCGGGTTAAGATTGTAGTTATCGGGGAAGCATCCACTTGGGAGTCAGTTCCACGAAGTAGCAGTTCCTGGGAAAAGATGGTTTAATTAGTAAAAGACATAGTTTATGTGGACGTGTGAGGAAGATAACGGTTAACCTGAACAAGTTATGTTTGTAGTGATCGGGAAAGCATCCACTTGGGAGTCGGTTCCACGATGTAGCGTTTCCTGGGAAGAAGAGTGTTACAGAGTCAAAGGCACAGTTTATGAAGATGTGTGTGTAAGAGAAGGTTAAACCTAGACATGAACAGTTTTAGGTTGCAGTGATCGGGGAAGCATCCACTTGGGAGCCGCTTCCACGAAGTATCGTTTTCTGGGACGAAAAGCGTTACAGATTAAGAGACACAATTAATGCGGATAGACATGAACATGTTAAATTTGCAGTGATCGAGGAAGCATCTATTTTGGAGGCACTTCCACGAAGTAGCGTTTCCCGGGCAGCAGAGCGGTACAGAGTAAGAGACACAGTAAATGCGGATAGTGTTGTTCATGATGAAGGTCGTCTTTGAGTATAGACTCCAGAGGTTAGCAGTGAATATTTCGAAAACAGTAGGGAAGCGCTGTTCAGGTTAGCAGTGGATATCCCGGTAAAGTAGCAGAGCGTACTTCAGTAGTTCTTCCTTTTGTTCTTTCGCCTGACAAGTTGGCACTGGACATTCGGAGAGAGTAAACAAAATGGCCGCCTTTATACACGACGGATTGAATGTTCTACGTCTTCTGACTGGTTGACCTTCTATTAGTGGACTATAAAGTGAGTCAAATCATTTGGGCTAGCTCACTAGTACATATATATACACAAAAAACTGCAACAGATAGAATTGAACAGGTTAAGATTGTAGTGATCGAAGAAGTATCCACTTGTGAGTCGGTTCAATGAAGTAGCGTTTCCTGGGAAGAAGATTGTTACGGAGTCAGAAACACAGTTAATGTGGATAGACTAGAACACTTTAAGATTGTAGTAATCGCGGAAGTCAGTTCCTTACAGCAGAATTTGGCCGTTAATTGAAGTGATTAAAAAGAAAGAAAGTAAAATTTGAATTGAATCAGATGTGGCTCTACCAAAGCGTACTTAAAATACCAATAAACAAAATAGGTTTCAGTTCGCTATTCAAAAAAGTAACTTTAAATTAAAAAAAAAAAAGGAATTACGAAAAGACAAACAGACACATAAAAAATAAAACTGGACGATATTCCAAACATGAACAGTGGGAGGAGTACAGCCTATCTGTTATATCGAGCGAATTTTTTTTCTTCCACGGTATGAATTCGAATCCCTCGTCGCCAAGTTGTTATGTAATGGTTTCACAGTGTGGGCTTGTGTTTGTATTAAATCGGTCCTAAAGTAGGTTCGACGTATAAAACGTTAGGAACTTGATATGACAGGTAATGATGCATAGAAATCTATTTGCGGTCGCTGATACTTTAGTATCCGACTAACAGTCGTCCGGCATCGACTGACTGACCCACTGAGCGACTATATTTAGTTCCCCCCCACGAGGGCATCAAGTAGCAGAAGGCCGGTTTAACGTGGAATATCCGAGCCGTGGGCCCGGCCAAAAATATACCCATTGAACCCGTATAAACGGGTTCAGGGTCAGTTTACCTCCCCGAAAGAGAATCTGCCCTTCGGCGTAGCCTCTTTCGAGTTACTCCCCGCCCGAAGGCAGAGAGTTCACTGATCAGCAGGTCAGCCTGACTGACCCACTGAGCGACTGACTCGTTACTCTTACTACTCCTAGTTATTATAGGTGGGACAGTTTATTAACTATAGAATAGGTGTGTTCTGCTATAACACTATACCCCGTGAATTCAAATAAGAATTCTCTGTTGGTTACCCTGATCAATATACATATGATAAAGGCCGAAAGGGCACAAAATCCGAAACGTCATAAAAAAAAAATTACTGTTTTGTTTTTATATAAATAATGTAAATAATAATTACGCATTCTAGAAATTCAGACAATGTCTGAAATAACAGAATCTTGTTTGACTGTCAGAAAGATACAATGTTAAAAGACAAAAAAATATTTGTCTATATTTCTGAGATGAGGCATTATGTACACTATTTACATTATTCGGACTATTATCCTCATCTTTGTCGCCATATTTATTACAACGTTTCGACCGTTGTACGCTCCGGCCTTCTTCAGGTGGTTGGAATGACGAACTGAACCCTTTATCTCGCTCACTGGGGTAGGCAGTTCTAGTTCCACGTGCCATGTTTAATGGATGCCACTTATCAGTTATCTCCTGTTTATTCCACAGTGGATAAAGGCTTTGGTTAGATCCAGTGAAAGTACCCAAAGAGTGTGAGTTCAATACCCGGTTAAGGCAGTGGTTAACTTGGAGAGGGTAATTAACAGGAGATAACTGATAACTGACATCCATTAAACATGGCACGTGGAGCTAGAACAGTCTACCCCACTGAGCGAAATAAAGGGTTCAGTTCAGTTCAGTTCGATATTTCAACCACCTGAAGAAGGCCGGAGCGTAAAACGGCCGAAACGTTGTAATAAATATGGCGATAAAGATGAAGACAATAGTCCGAATAATATAAATAGTGTCCGAAAAATATTTGAAAGTCTTTAGACTAAATTCGATTTTTCTTCTGTATACAAAAATAATGATTTCTTTGTATGAATAACTATTTCCTTTCCGGGGTGATGACCCATATCATCATTTGAACGTGCATATATGTCCAGGGAATCTGGCCGAGGCTTGACGATTTGATTTTGCTGGTCGTCGATAAGTCAATAACGTATCTCGATGGCATACACTGATTAACATATCGAGCTTTTCTTGTTCGCTTTCGTTCATCTGATACGGCGCAAATAAACTCGATTTCTCCTAGTTTCCACAACTTCCACGTTTTCTCGATCTTATTGCAATAAATTGAATTTGTAGTGGATCTAGGAAGGCTGTGTGAATATTTAAAAGTGTGCTGCAAATAAAATATGTAATATCCACAAACATAAATTATAAGAAATAGCCAAATGGTAACTATATTCAATCAAGACAAAAAATACATGTTTGAAACAACGGATTAAATTTTATATACACAATATACAATTTAATTGTTTATAATGATGTGTGTAAAGGTATATTTTAGAGAAAAAGTTCTTTGCTGTTTTGGAAATGTTCAATGTCTAAAAGTTGTCTGACTAAAAAGGTTCAATTTAACTTAGACAAAAGATTTTTCTATGAAAGATATTGAGTGAAAAAGTTCGTTGTGTAAATGTTTCTAATCTTTTGCAAAGGAAGTTTTTTTCTTTGGCGGCACATAATTCCTGTGCGTATCTTTCGCGTGTGTGAGTCTCAAATGCGACGAAATTTCGTTTACCATTTCTATTTAATTTTTTTAACAACGAAATCGGCTCCACGGGGCTTGGTAGCTGTTGCGAATTTTTCTGAGAAATGCGTGGGCGATTGTTATAATTTTTTTTATTTTTTAGCCAGTACCATTTATTGAAACATTTAAATTCGGGATGAATTTGAGAATGATTTTTTTTAATGTCGGTTGAGACTATATTTGCACAATTTTTTTACTGTTTTGTTATGGAAATTTCTCGAAGCGTATTTTTTATTTAACAACCAATCAAATTCAAGAAAATGTTTGAAACGGAAATGAAGTTTACTAAAAATTCGTTAGAGATGACAAGTCGGCGTTTTGGCGTCAGGCTTAGCGATATTCTGCGAAATTAAACAGGAACAATCTCTTTACGCAGTTGCTTCTTTTTAGAATTTAGGAAAAATGATTTTTCTTATCCCACGTACCGTCGCTTCAGGATAATGGCAATTATATCTCTCTAAATCGACCTGTCTTTTGTAGCACTTAGTAAATTCTGACATTTTATTACCTCCTCTAAAACCTACCACACATTTGCACAAACTAGGTATATTATGAGCTGTTTCCTTATATCATTTTTGCATTTATATTGTCCTGTGAGTATAAAATTTCCAAGATCACTTTCCTCTTTATGTTCCATAAATAGTGCCTTCCTCATGTTAAGTATAAGTTGCCTCTTTCTTTTTATTTTCTCTAAAACACCGTCGTTGCTCATACGGTCGATCTATAGTATCCTCAGCATCCTTCTGTAGAAATGTCAACTGCCTCTTCCTGATGTTAAGTATAAGTTTCCTTTTTGTTTTCAATTTCTCTAAAACACCATACTTGGTCACATGTTCGGTACATGGTATCCTCAGCATCCTTCTGTACAAATATCAACAGTCTATTCCTGATGTTAAGTAAAAGTTTCCTTTTTGTTTCCATTTTCTTTAAAACCCCATTGTTGCTCAAATGTTTGGTCCATAGTGTCCTCAGCATCCTTCCTTAGAAATGTCAACTGCCTCTTCCTGATGTTAAGTAGAAGTTTCCTTTTTGTTTTCAATTTCTCTAAAATATCGTCGTTGCTCACATGTTCGGTGCAAGGTATTCTCAGCATCATTCTGTTGAAATTTCAACTGCCTCTTCCTGATGTTAAGTAGAAGTTTCTTTTTTGTTTTCAATTTCTCTAAAACCCCATCGTTGCTCACATGTTCGGTCCATAGTATCCTCAGCATCCTTCTGTAGAAATTTCAACTGCCTTTTCCTGATGTAAAGTATAAGTTTTCTTTTTGTTTTCAATTTCTCTAAAACCCAATCGTTGCTCACATGTTCGGTCCATGGTATCCTCAGCATCCTTCTGTAGAAATTTCACCTGCCTCTTCCTGATGTTAAGTAGAAGTTTCCTTTTTGTTTTCAATTTCTCTAAAACCCCATCGTTGCTCACATGTTCGGTCCATGGTATCCTCAGCATCCTTCTGTACAAATATCAACAGTCTCTTCCTGAAGTTAAGGATAAGTTTCCTTTTTGCTTTCAATTTCTCTAAAACCCCATCGTTGCTCACATGTTAGGATACATGGTGTCCTCAGCATCCTTCTGTAGAAATTTTATCTGCCTCTTCCTGATGTTAAGTAGAAGTTTTCTTTTTGTTTCCATTTTCTCTAAAATATCGACGTTGCTCACATGTTCGGTCCATAGTGTCCTCAGCATCCTTCTGTAGAAATTTAAACTGCCTCTTCCTGATGTTAAGTATAAGTTTCCTTTTTGTTTTCAATTTCTCTAAAACCCCATCGTTGCTCACATGATCGACCCATGTTATCCTGTTATATACCATACCTATGAACACAAATAGATATATCCCCCTTCTCACAAATATGTTGGACACTATTGTAAGTGGGGTAATATTCTAAGTAGTCCACTATTAGCAGTGATTTACCTAATTCATGCCGCTGGCGAGTATTGTATTTCGTTGATGTTATAAAGATTGGCATTCTATTTCCAACATCCATTTTGGTAATTCCTCATTCACAGACCCTTCTAGGTTACAAAATATCCTCAGCATCCTTCTGTAGAAATTTCAGCTGTCTCTTCCTGATGGTAAGTGCAAGCTTTTTTAGATTTCATTTTCTCTAACACGTCGCTCACATGGTCGGTCCATGGTACCCTAGCATCCTTCTGTAGAAATTTCAACTGTCTTTCTGATGTTAAGTATAAATTTCATTTTTGTTTCCATTTCCTCCAAACCGTCAACGTGTTCACATGGTCGTTCCATTGAATCCTCATCATCCTTCTGTGGAAATTTTCTTTTTGTTTCCATTTTCTGTAAAACCCCGTCGTTGCTCACATGTTCGGTCCATGCTATCCTTAGCATCTTTCTTTAGAAATTTTAACAGTCTCTTCCTGATGTTAAGTATAAGTTTCCTTGTTGTTTCCATTTACTCTAAAACATCATTTTTGCTCGCATGTTCCGTCCATGGTACCCTCAGCACCCTTCTGTCGAAATTTAAACTGTCTCTTCTTGATGTTAAGTAGAAGTTTCCTTGTTTCCATTTACTCTAAAACATCATCTTTGCTCGCATGTTCCGTCCATGGTACACTCAGCACGTCTTACTGAAAAATTGAAATAGATAAATTTTGTATTAGTTTTTCGACTGGTGATTTTTTTAAAAACTTTTACTGTTAAATTTCTATTTGTGACACGAACTCAGTCCACACCGGGGTTGATAAAGACAGACCACCGACATTTTCCTCTGCCGAAATAGGCTATTCTCCATATGAGGTGATTTTGGATTTTACTGTTTATAATCTGCTGCTCCTGTCAGCATAGAGTAACTATTATATACAGTGTAACCCGGATATAAGAGCGTTGTCGGGACCGGAGAAGAAGTATCTTATATTAGGGTTTCTCTTATACCCGGGTCTCTTATATCCGGGTTACACTGTATATTGTAATGGAATTGGCTTAGCTAATAGATAATTAGCATAAAGAGAGCTATAACTATAGCTCACGAGCAACTTTGATTCAGTGTACGTAGAACATTTACGGCTACGTAAAGTTTGATCATCATAACAAAATGGCGTCGCCTGACGGAGCTCTGTTAAACACAGAAGAAGCGGAAAACGAAAGGATTTGGATGAAAGGCTTTGAGGCATGTGCCAGAAGAAAGCCACGAGATGACAAAACACCTGGAGGACAGAAAGAAATCATGGATTTATTTTTGGCCACTGCGGGATGCGACGCCATTAGGCAGATTTCTTTAATGATTTACCCAACAGAAATTGAAAACTTCACATTTAAGGAAAGTCAAATAAATTATACCCCAACATGAAAATAAAAAAAAATCCAAATGTCTTGTGTTGAAGCTCACTATATGAAAAAAATGCAACCAACATTCAATAAGTTTAATTAATTATGAGCATAGCAACAATGTTTTACGGCGATTTTAAAAGGAATGTATTGGGATACTCAAATAATAACTTTTTTTAAAAATTGCAGGTTGAGTATTTTAAAATATTGATAATAAAAAAGTGAAATTTAAGTTACCTGCCTTGCATAGTCTCAACTTTAATTTTTAAATTGAATGAGAAAAACTACGCCGTCTTTTTTAATCCGTTTAATGACAGCACTAAGAAATTGATCCATGAATTTAAGAGGATTAAAATAAAATAAATAGACATAATATATCTAGACTAAGAACCAGACATGTTTGAATGAAGACGTGCTGCCTAAATACGCGCACACACACAGGCATGCGCGCGCTCGTAAACACACACACACAAGCGCGCACACTCACACACACACATATATATATATATATATATATATATGTATATATAGATAATTAGACTCGTTTCGAAAAACCCTCTAATTTTTTATTTGCAAATAATCAAATCAATCTCGAGGGAAAAAAGGTTTTAAAAAAAGAAAGGGCTACAAACATGAACTACTGTCGAACAAATCGCACAGATGCAGGTCTGAAGCCCAAAGAAAAAACACCGATACGAGTAGACAACTAACTAACAAAAGAGCTCAATCCAATCTTAGAGCAGACCTAGATACACCTAGTGAGCCAGACAAACCTACCTAGGTTTTCTCCTAAACGGATCGTCAGGGAAAGTATGGCCATACTTTCCCTGACGATCCGTTTAGGTGAAATCTAGGTAGGTTTGTCTGGCTCACTAGGTGTATTTATCTATCTATCTATCTATCTATCTATCTATCTATCTATCTATATATATATATATATATATATATATACGTACAATTACGCTACAACCTTCCATTATATATATATATATATATATATATATATATATATATATATATATATATATATATATGTGTGTGTGTGTGTGTGCGTGCACGTTTCATTGAATACATACATTCAGTGATTTATTTCTTGTCAATCGTTGATATATTTAAACACTGAAAATCATTAAATGTATAGCCGAAATGGCTCGGATAAAGAATGAACAGTTTTTATATAATTTATTACCCGAAATGAAAAAATAAAAATAACAACACATCAGAAACTGTATAGAAAACTAAATCAAAGCACCTTGTCTGCTATATTCAATGAAACGTGCACAAAAGAAAGATTGATGCCCTTTGATGACCTTATACACACACACATATATATATATATATATATATATATATATATATATATAAAGAAGATAATTGTTTTGGATAATAGAGAATTTGTGCCTTATGTACTTGTTACTCATTTTATTTTAAGAATTAGTTTCCTGATCTTGTGTTTAAGGTGTAGAAACATTGTTAACGATCCACGTTCGTTCTTGCTAGCATTTAGCACTTCCGAATAACTTGAGTCGTTATCAAAGATGACAGAAATTAAATGAAATTCAAAATCCGTTTCGTGATAACGTGCCCCTTTCCGTTAATTTTGAATTTCAAATTCTGAATGCTTGAGTTGACACGTAAACGTGACCATACATTTAAGATTTAAACATTTCTAATGTCACGTGAACGTAGCGTAATGTTTAGAATTTAAATTCATTTGTTGGATTTTGTTGAGTGTCGAACGTTTTTTTAATTAATATTGATAGCTTCAAAAATATGCAATACACCTTCATAAACGAATTTAATTTCTAAAGTCTACCATTCATCCACTTCTGTTATGTACCTAGAGATTTTTGACACAATCCATAAATGATCCTCTAATAGTCTCTGGAATGTCGACGACAGGATGTTCCCTGCTTAAACGCAGTCTTCTGACCTCAGCATAGAAAGAAATGGCAATCTACTGCGGGAAAAAGTCTGCCTCCTCGTCAGTCATGTATCGATTATATGCCTAACCGTGTATCACTCATGCCACATAACTGACTGGTGTATATATATATATATATATATATATATATATATATATATATATATATATATATATATATATATATACCCGAAATATTAATGAGAAGGATATGTATGTATAATAATATATTGATATATAATATATAAATTATAACGTTCAGAGCATTAATTCAAAAGAGGGCTCAATACCGATAGTAAAGCAATAATTACTTATTATAATTTTTTTCATATGGACAAAAAACAATTTATTCACTACAAAATTGAAACTTCGTTTCAGTGCATTTAAATTACACTTCGACTGGTGAAAACCAAAATGGTTTCACAGGCGGCTTGCTTAAAAACCAGTCGAAGTGCAATTTAAATGCACTGAAATAAGTTGCATCTTTGTAGTGAGTAAATTGTTTTTGTCTGTATTAAAAAATTATAATATATATATATATATATATATATATATATATATATATATATATATATATATATATATATATATATAAAGAGATAGGTTGAAAAACTATTTTGGAGGGACTTTATCAAGGCTATGTAGGATTTATTTTGCTGCACGTATTAACAAAAACCAGTCGAAGTGCAATTTAAATGCACTGAAATAAGTTGCATCTTTGTAGTGAGTAAATTGTTTTTGTCTGTATTAAAAAATTATAATATATATATATATATATATATATATATATATATATATATATATATATATAAAGAGATAGGTTGAAAAACTATTTTGGAGGGACTTTATCAAGGCTATGTAGGATTTATTTTGCTGCACGTATTAACAAAGGCGAAGGTTTCATTGCTTTATCAAGACATTTAAATCTGTGGACGTTCGAATATATTATTCTATAAAGAAGAACATTCACGACACTTATCAGTGATCTACTCAGAGTTTCGCCATTCCTTGCTCTCCAGGACCTAGAAAAGAGCGGTCATATTGCTTACAACAGTTTATATTGGGTTGGCCAAAATTTACTTAATAAGCAGAACGAACTTCATGCATTTATCATTTCCCGCCAAGCCACGAAGATTCAACAGATTACTGCAGTTGAGAGAATATTTGAAAAAAAAAGACCAAACAATATACAAATTAAAAAGAAAAAAAAAGATTGTTAATGTATTCAAATTTTTGAAGATCAAATATGACTGGAAAGCAAGAAACCTGAAGAGAGTTCCACAAGAGAGAAGTGTAATAGAAGACAGTGTTAGCATAGAACTTACGGTTAAATCTAGCAATTTCACTTGAATAATGATGACACCTTACGCCAATCTGGTACTGTGCTAAAAATTCATGGTGTCTACGTACCATGGAGGAGAATTCACTAGCAAAATATTTATAGAAAAGGGCTCATGTAAGCTAAATTATGGCACTCGGAAAGAGACTGAAGTTGAGATGTCAGGTCAGGACCATTAACATTACAGATTCTGCAGATTTTATCAAGGATCTCTGTAAATACATAGCAAATGCACAAGACCATATATGGCTGCAATATTGTAAGCATAGATGAAATTCTGTTTGATGTATTCATTTTTTATTGACTATAAAAAGAAGATTTAAAAAAAAAAACATTAAAATCAAGTTCGGTAATACTTTTTGTTTATGTTGAATGGAAAGCATACAGCAACTTTGCTATTTGATTTCGAAGTTAAGAGGACAAATTACTGAAGTTGATTACAATGTTATGTTTATAGGAAAGGATGCAATGGTACACCAACTTGCAAAAATTAAGAAGACAGGAGATTACAATATACTTTAAATTTTTGAAGGTCAAAATTAACTGAGTAGGAATAAATTCCTATGATAAAGAAATGAGAAAGAAGAAACTGTCAGCATAGAACTTACAGTGGCATCTATTTTCTTACTGCAAAACAGCACATTTTTACTTATCATTCTTACCACAGTCACCATAATGCCTCATGGTCTCTATGAAGTCCTAACTATTTCTCATATGTATATTTTGTCTGTGTAGGTGGAGAATAAAATAACTATACCTCCGCATAGTTGCAGTATAAACCACATTTGGCTCTGTTGAACAAACACAAAATGCGCCTGAGCAAGCCTCTGTAATAGGGATTAGATAGCCCCCGTATTAGACGGGTATCGTCGAATACGAGTTGCCAGCCATTAAAGTAACTCACCAACTACAGATAAAACAAATTCAAGTGAAGTTGGGTAGACGATAGCCCTGGAGGCCGTCGATAGCTATGCTAGCACAAAATCACAAGACATCGTGGCCGAGGGCGTGAGCGTGCTGGCCTTGTTCAAATTGTTGATCACGCTAGATAACACGCTCTTTCCCAGAAACTGTAACTACAGTCTGCTCAGCATAGTTGCAAGTGGGTACTGTGGGTGTTGCATAAACACAACATGCGCCAGAGCAAGTCTCTTTAATAGGGATTAGCTCGCCGCCCTAGTAGACGGGTATCCTCAAATACGAGTGGGAAAGGAATATACGTTATGGCGGTGGGAAAGTGACAGTCAGGACCAATAACATTGCAGATACTTTTTGGGGATTTTTTAAAGAATCTCTAAACATTTCTCAAGAACACCAGACCAAAGATTCAAAACTGTTATTGATGTCTATTCGCATATAGTCTTTTAGTAGAATTCAGTTCTATTTTGTTTCCGTTACTAAAATATTATTTTTTTATTATTTTTTTAGCATTTAATAGCAGATGCTCTTTTGTCTAGTATTTTTTTTATTCGATTTTGCATTATTTATTTTTCGTATTTTGATCCGACGTCTGCATTTAGGTCACTTCATCGTAGAATCTTTTCTTGCTGTACGAATTGACACTCCACCAGTAAACACTGCTTTCATACACTAATTGACGTGATGTTAATTTAGGGTTGGTTCCTGATAACCACACCAAATTTCTTTTATTTGCTATGTTTAATTCGCATCTCAACCAGTCACTTTTTTTCAGATTCAAAACACTCCCAACTTCAGTATGTGTTCTCACTCTCACTTGGATAACATAAAACTTGATACTCTGGACTCCTTATTAATAGTTATTCTTTGTTACATTTCGATAAGTTTAAGCCTCATCTCCAACACTTTCCCCGTTCAGGGTATGACGATAAACTATGTCTGAGTCCTCGGTAAGACGATAAACTACGTCCAACAGCAAGGCCTCTGATCAGGTTTTGAGAAACGTAGAATCACCTCTTAATTGCTGGTGTTCCCAGGTCCACCCTCACCTGGGGTGGTAGCAACTGTTAGGGTCCTTGATATGGGCAAATAGTTAACCCCCAAACTTGGGTACAAAGCTTATAAAAGTGTTAAAATAAGTTTTAATACCAAAAATAATTAAAAAAAAAACGCATTATAAACATTACCAGCTATACATTTTTTGAAAAAAATTACCAGCAAGAGAAATTATTACCAGAAATAGATTTTTGGGAAAAATATTACCAACAATGAAAATTTTGTCGGCATTAAATAACCGATTGCGTTTGATATTACGTAAAACCAAACCAAACAAAACAAACCCTTACTTTCCATCGGTATCTGTTCTCAACCTGATTTGGATAACTTAACTTGATACACCAAACTCATTACTAATAGTCATTCTTATTTACATTTCGATAAGTTTATACCTCATCTTCAAATTTTGTCATTTTAAAAACTTAAGTTCAGCCTTCTATCTCACTTCGAAGCGTCGTCCTGGGTATGAAAATAAACTACAACCGGCAGCAAGGCATCTGATCAGGAAAATGGAGGTCTTAATTACTGTTGTTACAAGGTCCAGCTTAACCCTGGTTTGTAGAACCTGTTAGCGTCCCAGATATGGTTAAATAGTGACCTCCCAAACAGTACATTTATTATAACAAAATGACCAACACTACATATTAATCAAAATGATAATCACTGCAACATTACAAAAATGGAAAAATCGATTTTTACAGTAAAATTACTAACAGTACTTTTATTAGGTTGGTGCAAAAATAATGACGTAATAATGTCGTTTTTTGACGTTAAAAACTACGTCAAAAACTACATTATTACGTCATTATTTTTGCACCAACCTAATATGATATACAAACTATATGTCCAAAATAACATACCTTTACTCTGAAAGTATACAAATTATGTACAAAATATCTGTACTTGAAAGCATGAAATTACGAACAAAATATCAAGATTTCGGAATTAAATAACGCATAGAGATGTTGATATGCCGCTAAACAAAGTCATCCAACCAACCCTTGGAAATTGCTCACTTGAAGGAGGCAACATTCATTAGTGCTGCTCAGTCGTAATTGTTCTAGCGAGAGCAGCTTGCTAACCATTGCACCACCAAAATTTATTTTCTAAGCGTAGTTTATATGTGGCAAAAGGCCGGAAGTATTGGCCACCCAGTGAAAATCGAACTCACTATTCAGTGGTAATTGTTCTAGCGAGACAAGCTTGCTAACCATTACACCGGTAATATATATATAGATCATAACAGCGAAATTGTCCAAATTGTGTAACTATTCCACAAAATGTTTCATATATAAAACAGTTTCTTTTTTACAGATTTTCTGATAAGACCTTTAGCACTTTAACAATATTTGCTGTAAGAATTACTGAAAAACCCTTTGAGCAATGAGACTAGAAGAAGAACAGAATAAAATACTTTTTATCAGCCGCACTGTATATTCCAAGCTGAAAAATGTTGAGAGTAAAAAGATGATTCAGGACTTCAGTAATGGCGCCAGCATTCATAATCTGGCTTCCATCTTCAAAGTTCATTCAACAACCACTAGGAGAAAGGTGAATAATTATTAAAAAGTGGGAACAGTAGAGAGGAAAACTGGGTCTGGTTTAACAAGAGCAAGAGGGATCCTCGTTTAAACTTAGAGCGAAATGGATTCTTATTGTTCAAATTAGGGTTCATTAGTGTTATAAAAAGCATCGGAATATTCTAGTAAGATATCTTTAATCATTTCTTAGACAGAACGATTCAAATCTTAAACTAATAATTGAACAAACATTTTATTATACGTTTTGGACTACTTTGCTGTTACACACATTATATATATATATATATATATATATATATATATATATATATATATATATATATATATATATGGGTATTCAAACTGACCTAATTTCAGTTCCCTGGCTAAATGACAGACGTTAAGAATTTTTATTTATTTAGCGTTAGAAGTGTGACCGAATGGCATTTTCATCAGCGAGAGGACACACAGAAATTACATTACTATAGAAACATCTTTCCAATGATATTACTGTAGACATTCATTGCAAATAATATATATATATATATATATATATATATATATATATATATATATATATATATATATATATATGGGTATTCAAACTGACCTAATTTCAGTTCCCTGGCTAAATGACAGACGTTAAGAATTTTTATTTATTTAGCGTTAGAAGTGTGACCGAATGGCATTTTCATCAGCGAGAGGACACACAGAAATTACATTACTATAGAAACATCTTTCCAATGATATTACTGTAGACATTCATTGCAAATAATATATATATATATATATATATATATATATATATATATATATATATAGTGAAGGTGTGTGTGGGGGGTGTTAAAGATGTATGGAGTCTCTTTGTTTCTAGATAATATACTTTGTTTATGTTCAAAGCGTGGCCGAATGACATTTCCATCTGGCCTGGCACTTGAGGTCAGTGTAAATGTCACAGGAATGAATTATGTCATTGAACTGGAAGAGAGACTAATTAATCACACGGTGATTTGACTGCATCGTTAAAGAAAGAGAAAAGAAAAAATCGAGGAAGACCACCAAGAGGAAGGGAAACATTAAAGTGAGATGGCAAAAAGTTAGAGGAGGATGAAATTGGTCTCGTTGATGATGATGATGATGATGATGACGATGGGGATGATGGTACACAAAAGAAAGGCCTGAAAAGAAAGTGAAAAACACGCACAATGAAATACAAAATCAGTATAGATCAGGCTCACGAAAAAATAAAAAAAAATAAAAAACATATGTCCAATGAGACATGAAGTTAAATGCAGGAAACACGCCCAACCACAGAAAATAAAACGAAAAACTAAGAAAAGGTGAGCTGCAAAAGAATACATATGATATACACAGAATCAAACAAAATGAAGAAAACGAAGAAACCGATATCTGGATATGATAAAAAGAGCAGAAAAAAAAAACCCAAAAAAACAAAACAAATAGGAGACACACAAAAACAAGAGAGTCAGCAAAAGACACTGATCAAACTGTACCATCTGTTCTTTTCATCCCTACAGTTAATAGATATAGTAACTGTTTTCCTATAGAGAAACATTCCGAATTACATGACCGAGGAGCCAGAGTCACTCAAATCGCGATTTCTTCACTCCTTAAACATCAAACTAGGGTCAAAGTGTAGAATCTGTACTTTTCATCCCAACAGGTCATAGATATAGTAACAGTTTGCCTATAAGGAAACATTCGGTATTAATTGACCGAGGAGCCAGTGCCACTCGATTTACGCCATTCTTCGCTGCTTAAACATCAATCTAAGATGAAAGTGTAGTATCTGTTCTTATCATCCCTACAGGTCATAGTTATAGAAACGGTTTTCCTATAAGGAAACATTCGGAATTGATTGACCTTGCAGCCAATGCCACTGGATTTCTGCTATTCTTCACTTCTTACACGTCAACCTGAGTCCAAATTGTAGTATCTTTTCTTTTCTTCTGTACTGGTCATAATTATAGAAACCGTTTTCCTATAAGGAAACATTCCGAAAAAATTGACCGAGCAGCCAGTGCCGCACGATTTCTGCTATTTTTCACTCCATAAACATCTACCTTAGATGAAAGTGTAGGATCTGTTCTTTTCATCCCTACTGTTCCTAGTAATAGAAACCGTTTTCCTATAAGGAAACATTCGAAATAAATTGAGCGAGCAGCCAGTGCTACGCGATTTCCGTTAATCTTCACTCCTTAATTATCAACCTACGATGAAAGTGTAGTATATGATCTTTTCATCCTTACTGGTCATACTTATAGAAACCGTTTTCCTATAAGGAAACATTCGGAATTAATTGACCGAGCAGCCCGTATCACTCGATTTCCGTTATTCTTTACTCCTTAAACATCAACCTAAGATGAAAGTGTAGTATCTGTTCTTTACATCTCTACAGGTCATAGTTATGGAAACCGTTTTGCTGTAAGGAAATGTTCGGAATTAATTGACCGAGCAACCCGTATCACTCGATTTCCGCTATTCTTCACTCCTTAAACATCAACCTAAGATGAAAGTGTAGTATCTGTTCTTTTCATCCCTACAGGTCATAGTTATAGAAACCGTTTTCCTATAAGGAAATGTTCGGAATTAATTGACCGAGCAGCCCATACCACTCGAATTCTGCTATTCGTCAATCCTTAAACATCAACCTAAGATGAAAGTGTAGTATCTGTTCTTTTCATCCCTACAGGTCATAGTTATAGAAACCGTTTTCCTATAAGGAAACATTCGGAATTAATTGACCGAGCAGCCCGTATCACTCGAATTCCGCTTTTCTTCACTCCTGAAACATCAACCTACGATGAAAATGTAGTATATGATCTTTTCATCCTTATTGGTCATACTTATAGAAACCGCATTCCAATAAGGAAACATTCATAATTAATTGGACGAGCAGCCAGTACCACTCGATTTCCGCTATTCTTCACTTCTTAAACATCAACCTAAGATGAAAGTGTAGTATCTGTTCTTTTCATCCCTACAGATCATAGTTATAGAAACCGTTTTCCTATAAGGAAATATTCGGAATTAATTGACCGAGCAGCCAGTAGCACTCGATTTCCGCTATTCTTCAGTCCTTAAACATCAACCTAATATGAAAATGTAGTATCTGTTCTTTTCATCCCTACAGGTCATAGTTATAGAAACCGTTTTCCTATCAGGAAATATTCGGAATTAATTGACCGAGCAGCCAGTACCACTCGATTTCCGCTATTCTTCAGTCCTTAAACATCAACCTAAGATGAAAGTGTAGTATCTGTTCTTTTCATCCCTACAGGTCATAGTTATAGAAACCGTTTTCCTATCAGGAAATATTCGGAATTAATTGACCGAGCAGCCTGTGACGTCGTCCCCTGGTCGCAGCGCCAACCGTGTCTTTGTATCCTAGTCTACCACGGCACTAAGCGTGACGTCTTCGCCGCGGCGCCAGCCGTTCGCTCCTCGCTGCTCCGTTCGGGTGTCGCTGCTCCAAATGTGACGTTCTAACCTTTTGGTGATTCGGGTGGGAATCTGGTTAGATTTGATATCAGCCTCGTCGTTCCCAACTCGCTTCCAACGCCTGGTTACCGAAGTAACTACTTTGATTCCCAGTCTGCCTACCCACGTTGTGAATTGATCTTCGGCAGACGAGATCAAACAGTGGTTGGGGCCGTACTGCAAACCCAGTTCAACGGGGGTGATACCACACAAATATTCATATAAACATGACAATAAAATGAAAACTCAAAAGTTCAAAGTATCAAAGAAAAAGGTAACAAACTTTATGTCTAGTTGTTCGATACATAGGACTGCATCTATCTCCCGACCCGTTGTATGGATTGTGACACGTCGTTTTCCGCTAGGCATGTTTTAACACTTCAAGTCGTCTGCTCTCTAAGAAATTGGTGTTTCGGTGGGTCTTTGGACGAAAGTCAAAAGAAAAACTTATTTCGGTGATCTGGATCTAAGTCGCTCTTCAAAATAATTGTTCTTGGTTTGAAGATGGGTCTGGAATGTGCGTGAATCCTGGTCAGCTATCTGCGAGGCTTGCCTCAACCGGAGACTGACTCTGGGAACTACTGGGACTCGACTCATTTCTGCTCGTTGTGGCTTCGTTTATATGTGCGCCAACCAAAACCGGGGTGAGTTTGTCGGCGCCGGGGGGGTCCTCGATAATTCTAAATACATATCCACCTCTCTGGTTAGGAATTTCCACCTTTTTCCATTTATGGGAACCTTTCCTCACTCCCACCTTCTCATCATACTTCAGAGGGGCGTAAACTGCCCTCCCCACATCTTCGTGGCAACCTCTCTTACTCATCCTCCAGATGGGCGGCAACGGCCTCCCTCGTGCATCACATGATCACCACTCGACCAATGATGTCTTAGTCGGGCGTGGACGAATCTGCGGCTTTGTTTCAGGAAGAAAAAAAATATCTTGCTAAAAAAAAAAATTATCTCTTCTCTTTCCCTTTTCTTCCCCTTAATGGTTTATCATTTCTCCAGCCGCGAACGGGACAATATGACAATGGTGGTCATAACTCTTGTTCTACACGTCGTTTACGTCAGGTATTTTATCGCTAATTATCAGAATGTGTGGTCTTCTTAACACGGTCTCAAAAAGAAACACCTCCAAAGTCTGTCGCCTCGAAGAAAGAAAAAAAAACACATTCATTTTCCTTCGGTACAAATTCCTGATAACAAAATTTATTATCGCAGGCCAAGGATGTTCCGTCGGACGACCGTGGGTGGTTTTTAATTTTTCATATCTGTCCAAGTCCTTTTAGTTGCCTGTTTTTCGTCACTTAACGAAATAACATTTTCATTTGAATTTTTTTTTTCTTTGGCCAGCGGGTCTGTAGTTGATAATAAGATGTCTTCCCGTACCAATAGTTTGTTTTCATATCCTTAGATAACACAGCCAATGCCAAAACATATCTGATTCTTTCCTTCTTTCCCCTTTTTTTTTACTCAGAATTTCCTTGTCATTGTAATGACACTCTTTCGCCATCAAAATATCCTTTTATCCATTGTCTCTTAGCTGTGTGTGTGTTCTTGCTTATCACTCACGATTCGGTTCATAGCCTCTCCTTTTCTTCTTTTCTTTCTTTTCCCTTTCTGCCTCGTTAAATGGTGCCACAATCCTCCCCTAACCGATTTGTCAATTACCCGTAAATGACACCTGAACCCAAATACACCATTTAACATGCATCATGCATTTGTCCCATGCAATTCTATACTACTTTCCTACATGCAACGTAATGTTCTCTTTCAAGTTCTTCTGTTCTACATGCAATGTAATGTTCTTTTTCGTCTTCTTCTGTTCTACATGCAATGTAATATTCTTTTTCATCTTCTTCTGTCCTACATGCAATGTAATGTTTTTTTTCATCTTCTTCTGTTCTACATGCATGTAATGTTCTTTTTTCATCTTCTTCTGTTCTACATGTAATGTAATGCTCTTTTTCTTCTTCCGTTTTACATGCAAGTGTAATGTTCTTTTTCAAGTTCTTCTATTCTATATGTAATGTCATGTGGGTGCAGATGTGGTCGCTATGGCTTGTTCTTCTTGGTCAATGTTTTCCTCTCCGCTGTGGGAGGTTTTTCCGCCGCACGTGGCGGTCTCACGGCAGCCTCCTCCGCTGGTCTTCCTGCAATGTCTTCGCCGATTCTGTATGAGTAAGGAACACTGCTCGGCATCTCCCTCTCGAGTTGCTGCATGCGCATTGGATTGTCGTTCGTTAATCTCCTCTTACCCTTAATCTTCCATACTACTATACCCCCGATGGCTATAACTATGAATGTACCCATCACTATTGACCAACTTATCGCGATCTGCTCATCGCCTTCCCAAGCCATACCTTCATTTCCCAACGCACTTAACTTGTCCCTCAATTGATCCATATAGATCTTTTCTATCGGCTTCATTAGTTCTGGCATTTTATTCAAGGTAACATTGGAGAATCCCTTCACTATTGGCTCCCATAATTCTGTACAATTGACTAAGCCTCTGCCAATCATTTCTATGATTGAATCTTTCTCTTCATATCTTTCTTCTTCCTGGTAATAGGGGGGTAAGGACATAGATATCCAAAATGCCGAACATCTCATGGGTAACTTTAACAGGGATAATGGTGGCCTTACTCTTAATGTCCTTGTCGACTCTCCCCCACACACCCTAGACAAGCTGATAGGTTTCTGTGTGGCTACTGCCCACACCCCGTCTGAAACACTGATAGCTTGTGGTAATGCCGTGTTTGCTAATACCTCTACTTGGCAAGTTCTCTTATTCCCTCTCTCTTCCCTTCAAACAATTCTAGTATGCACATCTTGTGGTTACCAGTTATATAGATAGGGCTTAACGAGGTACAAGTCCCTAGAGCATCATCTCTACACTTTCTAGCTTCTTCAGCTGTTAGCAACATGAATTTCGTTCTCCCTGAATTTAAAGCTATGTATTCTGTTTCCACCTTGTACCTTGCTATCATTCCCAAACCTTGATCTCTTCTGGGGTAGGGAATGGGTAAATTTATAACCTGGTATATTTCGAATATACTTTCTCTATCTAACAACGGAACAGATATCACAACCAATAGTCGTCTATTTTCCAGCAAGGTCACACATCCCAGTGCATTATAATATTTCCACAATTCTTTGGTGGTGTCCACTGGCAGCCTTAAATGGTGGGGTAACTCGGCCTGTATTCCGAGTAGCACTTCCCTTAGGCGACCCGGGTTTACCATGCTTGGGGAGAGGTGTCCCAATGACAGCATGTCTAATTGCGCTCTCACGTGTTCCAGCAAGGTCGTCAACGACTGACTAGTTTGTCGTACCTTATTCGTAATTGTCATCAGTTGGAAATATTTTTGCATGAATCCGCTCATTTCTTGTAATTCGATCATTACAGTTTCTGTATCATTAATTACCTCTTGTCTCAACCCTGCCAGGTTATCTATTAACCAATTGATTCTGGCTCTGTTTTTGGCCACCTCTAACCTTGTCACATTTAATATTGTCACACTCTCCCTTGCCACTTGAGCAAGCGTCCTCTGGTTTACTTCCACTTCTCCTAGTTTCCTTCTTATGAATTTAACGTCATCTGTTCCAAACAGGACATTTAACGCTTTTCCTATAATCGGAACAACTGATCACTTTTCCCGCGTCTGCAGTAACTCTATTCCCTTCAGGTAATTTTGCATGTCCCTCCATTGAGTCTCATAGTGGCCTCTGATTCCAGGGAGTCTAGTAAACTAAGATACCCTTTTTCCTTGGGATAATCTTGCCCTACCTTCAACCGGGCTGCATCCAGCTGCGTTAGCTCATTTCTTAACTTATTTAGTAGCGACTCGTATGGTTTCAAATCTATCACGAATGTGATCAACCATTTAGACCTGGTTATTATTACTTCACTCGTCTTTTTAAAAATGGTGTTTCGGCTGTGCTTCCCAGCTTTCGCCATCGTCACCATCAATGTGGCTATCACCATCATCATCATCAGCCCTTTCATCTTGATCATTCCTGTAAGGTAACAAAATTCTCTTGTTGTTATTCTTCACAACCATTCAGTCTTGCTCAATACATCACTCAATTATTCCATAATTTCTTACTACGTTCAGCTCTTCCCTCCTCCAACTAACTCCTAGCAGACAGAATGGCCCGGACAGGTGTGCGTGGCGCTCACTCCCAAAGGTCGTACTTCATGACACCACTGATGGCCAGTCAGCAATGCCAATAATCTTCTTCCGTCCTTCGTGAGATGCAGCCCGCGACTCCATCCCCTCCATCCACATCCACCACAGTCAGCCAGCAGGTTTTTTTGGATGAGCCAATGTCGTCACCTGTCGACACCGAATGTTTCTATTCTGCACAGCCTTCTTTGTTCTACTGAGATTTGGGGTTCTTCACCCTTCTTGTTCTCATATTCCGAGGTGGTCCCTGCTCAACCTCTAACCTTCCCTCTGTGTTTAATTCCCATCCAGGAGGTGTTTTGTACTCTTCTTCCTCCCCTGACTCTTCCTTCTGTTTAGAGTCCTCGCCCTGGACGTCTTTAATACCTCCTGACACTATGTCTAGATCTCTCCTGTTCCTTAGCTTTTCCTTGAGCTGGGAAATGGGTATTTGATCCTCTTCCTCCCACTCGCTGGGCCCTTCGTCCTGTTCAGGGTGCCTCTTTTTAGAGCCCTTGGCTGCTTCATTGGATCTCCTTGTCTTTCTCTTCCTTTCCTTTGGGCATGGGGGGTGCGATGGCGACCTCGCAGGGTCTTCTCTGCAACGATTCAGTCGACGACTGAACACCGATGATATCTGCCGAGGGTTCCAACCCCGTCACTCGGATCGCTTCGTCTATCTGGCCAAGTCGATCTATCTCCTCATTTTCTTCGGAATCTTCCTTCGTCTCCATTTCTTCCGGCTCAACCAGAGTTACCCTCCTTGTCCTTGTCTTCTTAGGCCTCGGCTCGCTCATTTCAAGGTTAGCTATTTCAGCCTTCTTTAGATCATTGGCATGGACCCTCCTTGCTCGTCCTGGCACTTGATCCCATATTACATATGATACTGGACCCGTCTGCTCTACTATCCGGTAGTACGGTTCCCATCTTTGGTCCAGCTTTCCTTCTCTCTGGTGGATTTTGTAGTAGACAGTGTCTCCAACCTTCAATTCTACTACCTTTCTTTCAGCATTCACCCTCTCATTTCTTTTCTTCTGGGCCCTCTTTATTCCTCTTCTGGCCTGAACAAATATTTTATGTTGTTGTTCTAGGAACAGCTGATGATGATCTTCTCCCATATACTTTCTTCGGGGCTTCAATAGGTTATCAACAGGCAGGACCACGTCTCTGCCAAACAACATAAAGTAAGGAGAAAATCTGGAGGTTTCGTTTATTGTAAACCTCACGGCCGCCAGAGCCTGTGTCAAATACAAGTCCCAGTTTCCAGTGTTCTCTCTGACCAGCTTGGCCAATACATCTCCCAAGGTTCTATGAAACCTTTCCACTTTAGCATTTCCTTGGGGGTGATATGGAGATGTTTTTATATGCTCTATATTCAAACCTGTCAGCACTTCTCTCATTATGCTGTTTATATTCTCCGCGCCATTATCTGTTACCAACTGCACAGGGGCGCCATGCCTAGGGAAGATTTCACTTATTATCAAACCGGCCACAGTTCTAGCCTTCTTGTCTGGTACTGCAAATGCCTCAGGCGAATTTGTTAGCCAATCGACAAAACTCACTATGTAGTTGTTTCCCTGCGCAGTTTCCCCATATGGTCCTGATACATCCATACTCACTTTATCGAAGGGGAAGTTCGGCACGTCCGTCTCCTCCAATGGTGCCATCTCCTGCCTTCTGATCTGCGACTGGCACACTACGCAGCTCCGAACATAGTTAGTGACCTCTCCGTACAATTTGGGCCAATAGTACTTTCTTCCTATTAGATCACATGTCCTATCAATTCCCATGTGACCCAACCTCTCGTGGCACTGTTCCAATACCTCTGGTCTTAAACTTTTGGGCACATTCAACTTGGGCTTGACTTCCTCACCCCTGCCTGAGAGATAATACAGCCTTTCCTCTATTATGGCATACTTGGTGGTCTCTACTGCCTTCACCTTTTCTCTCAGGGCAGCTATTTCACTGTCTGCCTGCTCCTTCTCAATTCCTTCTGTCCAGTAGGGATCGGTTATTATCTGTGTGTCCCCTTCTTCGTCCGATTCTAACATAGGGCGACCTTTTAGCTTATTAGAGTTAATTACTCCGATTCTATAGGCTTTATCATCTACTCCCTGCTCTACTTTTACAGATGTTTCTTCCAGTTGTTTCGGTATTCTTGAGAGTAAATCTGCGCACGTGTTTTCCTTCCCTGCCAAATACTCTATCTTACAGTGGTAGCCACTTAACTTAAGTGCCCACTGTTGAATCTTATTATTTGTCCACTCTGCCTGCAATAGGTACTGCAGAGGTTTGTGGTCTGTTTTTATAGTAAAGACCGCACCATTCAAGTAGTAGTCCAGTTTTTGGAGAGCATACATGATAGCATATGCTTCTCTTTCTATTACTGGCCATCTCTGTTGTGTCTCTGAGAGCTTATGAGAGATATCGGTACTTCTTCTGGTATGCCTGGCACTGGTCCTTCTTTATCGGGACACGGCTGGGTAAGAACTGCTCCTACACACTGCTCACTGGCATCAGTGTATAGTACCATGGGCTTGCTGAGGTCTGGGTACGTCAGCAGTGGGACGGCTGTCAACTGTTCTTTTAACGTATCAAATGCCTGTTGACAATCCTATGTCCACTTGAACCTAGCGTATTTCTTCGTCAGGGCTACTAGTGGTATGGCAATTCTCGAAAATGCCGGGACGAAGCGTCGGTAGTAACCTATAGCTCCTATAAAACCTCTTACCTGTCTCACTGTCTTAGGTTCTGGCATTTCCCTTATGACTTTCACCTTATCCATGTCGGGTTTAATACCGTCTCCGTTTATAACAAAGCCCAAATATCTAGTCTCCTCCTTCAGAAACTGACACTTCGACAATTTCAATTTTAAGCCGTGTTTTCTTAACCTTCCCAACACTTGTTTTAGATGGAAAAAGTGTTGTTCTACTGTCTCCGAAAATATTAAGATATCGTCCAAATATGCCATGGCAAAGCTCTCGTATCCTCCTAACACTATTGACATCAGCTGTTGGAAGATTCCCGGGGCATTAGCTAAACCGAATGGCATCACCCTGAACTGGAACAGTCCTAGGTGACACGCAAATGCGGCCTTCTCCTTGTCAGCCTCATCAAGGGCTACCTGCCAATACCCGGACCTCAAGTCCAACGTAGAGAAGTACTTTGCCTTCCCTAATAATGCCAATATGTCATCTATTAGTGGCAATGGCATCGCCAACAGCTTCAATATAGAATTCAGTTTCCTAGAATCTACACAAAAACGGTGCCCGCCATCTTTCTTACCTACTATTACGATTGGGAAGCTCCAAGGGGAGATCGATCTTTCGATCATCCCAGCTTCCAACATCTCTTCTACTGCCTCTTCTACAAGGGGTCTTTTATGAATAGGTGTCCGGTAGGGTTTTAATTTCACAGGGGGGGGGGCGATCTCCGGTGTCGATTTTCATTTTGACTGTGTGGGTCTGGCCCAATTCCTTGTCTGATTGGGCTACCACATCTCGATTATCCCTCAGCAGACCTCCCACCCTGGTTCTAAATTGATCCGGTCCTAATATATCTTCGTTCACTATTCCTTCTGTTTGCTCTACAAGTTTTCTTCGTTCCTCTTCGAATCTCACCCGATTCAGAGTCCGTAGGGTTAGCGCTTTCCCTATCTCTTCCCCTCTCCTAACTTTTATAGTCTTTTGGGCCTGGTTCACCATCATAATGGGCACTAATTCAGCTGCCTCCACCACCGTCTCACACAGAGTTACCTCATTCTCTTCTAGGCCATTCCCCTCCACAGGGACCAACTGCAGGGGTCCTTTTTCTATTTTCTTCCCTGACATTAACCTACCCTTTCCCGACCCCGCCGTTCTAGGGGGTAGCTTTACATCTTCCTCCACCACTATTATTATATCTTCTTCCGGTGGGCATCTGAATGGCGTTCTCTCGCCATTCACTATCAGCACAGTGGGGTTGAACTCTATCTGGGCCCTCTGGCTCCGGAGCCAATCTTCTCCCAAGATTGCCTCCGTACACAGGTCGGGGGTTACGTAAAAATTTTGAGTGCTTCTTAATTTCCCAATCCTCACAGGGAGCATCACCATCCCTTTTATCTTCAGGGGGGCTACATCTGCTTGCGTGACCTCTATGTCCGCTTCCCGTAACCTACTGTTCCGTTTCACCCGCCTGTATGCTTCCTCTCTCAGCAATGACACAGATGCTCCTGTGTCTACCAGAGCTTTCATCGCCTTACCCCCTATCTCTGCTCTACAGGATAGCTCCTTCTCTTGCGTCAGCGAAGAGAACACTTGGGCTTTCCTCTTCCTGGGCCCCCACCCTTGGGTCATCCCAGCCATAGGCGCCGGCAGCAATAAATCACCTTCATTATTCTTACGGGGGGGGGGGAGTTCTGCGCTTTTCGCACCTGGGCGGGCCCGGCTGGACCTCTCACAGTCTCCCGCGGCTGTTCCTAAGGATACAGCTTCTCTTCAAGTGTCCTGGTCTCCTACAAAACCAGCACCTTCTTGCCGGACAGTTCGCCGCAAAGTGGCCCACCTGACCACATGTCCAACATTTTGCTCTTTTTCTATTCAACTGGGCTAACCTCTCGTTTACTCCCGGGGGGACCTGTCCTCTATCCAAGCGGCTCGCCCGACCACTGGTCCAAGCTTTTATTTCCCTTATTTTTAACTGGGCCACCCTCCCTCTTAATTCCGGGGTGGACCCTGGCTTTTCCCTGGTCTTGTCTCTTGAGCTCGGCCTTCATTGTTAATATCGGTGGGGCGCCTTTTCTCAGCCCGCACCACTTGGCCAGGTGTCCTTTCTTTCCACACCTGGTGCACCTGTCCTGTTCGAAGTCTGGGGGGAAACCCCACTTCGTCGGACATTCCGCCGCTCTGTGGTCCTCATGCCCACAGGTCCAGCAGACCAGCCCGTATCTACCCGGCGTGGGCTTATAAAATCCATGCCTAGTTGACCATGCCTTTCTATTGGTGTCTTCTTCCCACACCTCAGGCTGATCTACTTCTAGCTTGACCCTCCGATTCCACGCGGGGGGTCTTCCGCCTTTTCCCCTTTTTCCGACCTCTTGACTTAGTATCTGGTTCCTTCCACACCTTTTTACCTTTTCCCATACGTCCTGGCTCTCCTTGGCCAGCTCTATTGCCGACGATAGTCTCACCGGCCCCTCTTTCAGCACGTTGTGACGAACACGCTCGTCACTTAGGGACTCCACATACAGGTCTGCTAACTGGGCCTGCATGACTGCATTGTCTCTAACCACTTCTGAGAAGGCCAATGATGACAGCTTCCCCGCTCGGGCCCCCAATTCTCCAGGGGTTTCGTCCCGCAGCTGTGTCAGCTTTAAGAGGGACCTCATGGCCTCTATAGCCGTGCCCTCGTCGGTGAATTCTTTGGTCAATAGTCCCTTTAATCTGTCCAAAGACAAGTGGGGTTGACTCTCCAAGAGCTCCTTCATAAACTCAGAGTCTTTCCCCTTTGTGGCATCATATGCCAGATACAGGGTCTCCTGATCTGTGAGTTCATATATAATTCGGCTCTTCTCCAGGATTTCCAGACAGTTTTTGAAATCTTTCCCACTGCCGTCAAATGCTAGGACCCTCGGACCACCCAACAACTTTCTCAGGTCAGCCGACAAACCTTATCTAACCCCCTCTTCATCCCCCACTGCTCTATCTGAATCATAGTCCGACATATTTAAAGAGAAAAACAATCTACGCAGCAACAATCGAGTGTGGGAAATCAAGCAAAGTGCCCTATCTTACAGGCGATTCTGTTCTCGTTCCTCTCGGTCCCGGGTCGTTTTGAGTCCTATTCGAAATTTCTCAGCAACAGCGGTCGATCCAGGATCCTGTCCTGCTGTCACGGTACTAATTGTGGCAGTGGCTGTTCCAGGGTCCTATCCTGTTGTCACGGCACCAGTTGTGACGTCGTCCCCTGGTCGCAGCGCCAACCGTGTCGTTCTATCCTAGTCTACCACGGCACCAACTGTGACGTCCTTGCCGCGGGGCCAGCCGTTCGATCCTCGCTGGCCGTTCGGGTGTCGCTGCACCAAATGTGACGTTCTAACCTTTTGGTGATTCGGGTGGGAATCTGGTTAGATTTGATATCAGCCTCGTCGATCCCAACTCGCTTCCAACGCCTGGTTACCGAAGTAACTACTTTGATTCCCAGTCTGCCTACCCACGTTGTGAATTGATCTTAGGCAGACGAGATCAAACAGTGGTTGGGGCCGTACTGCAAACCGAGTTCAACGGGGGTGATACCACACAAATGTGCATAAAAGACAATAAAATGAAAACTCAAAAGTTCAAAGTATCAAAGAAAAAGGTAACAAACTTTATGTCTAGTTGTTCGATACATAGGACTGCATCTATCTCCCGACCCGTTCTATGGATTGTGACACGTCGTTTACCGCTAGGCATGTTTTAAAACTTCAAGTCGTCTGCTCTCTAAGAAACTGGTGTTTCGGTGGGTCTTTGGACGAAAGTCAAAAGAAAACCTTATTTCGGTGATCTGGATCTAAGTCGCTCTTCAAAATAATTGTTCTTGGTTTGAAGTTGGGTCCGGAATGTGCGTGAATCCTGGTCAGCTATCTGCGAGGCTTGCCTCAACCGGAGGCTGACTCTGGGAACTGCTGGGACTCAACTCATTTCTGCTCGTTGTGGCTTCGTTTATATGGGTGCCGACCAAAACCGGGGTGAGTTTGTCGGCGCCGGGGGGTTCCTCGATAATTCTAAATACATATCCACCTCTCTGGTTATGAATTTCCACCTTTTTCTATTTTTGGGAACCTTTCCTCATTCCCACCTTCTCATCATACTTCAGAGGGGCGTGAACTGCCCTTCCCACATCTTCGTGGCAACCTCTCTTACTCATCCTCTAGATGGGCGGCAACAGCCTCCCTCGTGCATCACGTGATCACCACTCGACCAATGATGTCTTAGTCGGGCGTGGACGAATCTGCGGCTTTGTTTCAGGGAGAAAAAAATATCTTGCTTAAAAAAAAATTATCTCTTCTCTTTCCCTTTTCTTCCTCTCAATCGACGTTATCATTTCTCTGGCCGCGAACGGGACAATATGACAATGGCGGTCATAACTCTTGTTCTACACGTGGTTTACGTCAGGTATTTTATCGCTAATTATCAGAATGTGTGGTCTTCTTAACACGGTCTCAAAAAGAAACATCTCCAAAGTCTGTCGCCTCGAAGAAAGAAAAAAAAACACATTCATTTTCCTTCGGTACAAATTCCTGATAACAAAATTTTATTATCACAGGCCAAGTATGTTCCGTCGGACGCTCGTGGGTGGTTTTTAATTTTTCATATCTGTCCAAGTCCTTTTAGTTGCCTGTTTTCCTTACTTAACGAAATAACATTTTCATTTGAATTTTTTTTTTCTTTGGCCAGCCGGTCTGTAGTTGATAATAAGATGATTTCCCGTACCAATAGTTTGTTTTCATATCCTTAGATAGCACAGCCGATGCCAAAACATATCTGATTCTTTTCTTCTTTCCCTTTCTTTTTACTCAGAATTTCCCTGTCATTGTAATGACACTCTTTCGCCATTTGTTACTTATCAAAATATCCTTTTATCCATTGTCTCTTAGCTGTGTGTATGTTCTTGCTTATCACTCACGATTCGGTTCTTAGCCTCTCCTTTTCCTCTTTTCTTTCTTTTCCCTTTCTGCCTCGTTAAATGGTGCCACAGCCAGTACCACTCGATTTCCGCCATTCTTCACTCCTTAAACATCAACCTAAGATCAAAGTGTAGTATCTGTTCTTTTCATCACTACAGGTCATAGTTATAGAAACCGTTTTCCTATAAGGAAATATTCGGAATTAATTGACCGAGCAGCCCGTACCACTCGATTTCCGCTATTCTTCACTCCTTAAACTTCAACCTAAGATGAAAGTGTAGTATCTGTTCTTTTCATCCCTACAGGTCATAGTTATAGAAACCGTTTTCCTATAAGGAAATATTCGGAATTAATTGACCGAGCAGCCCGTACCACTCGATTTCCGCTATTCTTCACTCCTTAAACCTCAACTTAAGATCAAAGTGTAGTATCTGTTCTTTTCATCCCTACAGGTCATAGTTATAGAAACCGTTTTCCTATAAGGAAATATTCGGAATTAATTGACCGAGCAGCCCGTACGACTCGATTTCCGCTATTCTTCACTCCTTAAACCTCAACCTAAGATCAAAGTTTACTTTTTTCATCCCTACTGGTAATAGTTATAATAACCGTTTTCCTATTAGGAAACATTCGGTAGTAATTGGCTGAACATCCAGTGCCACTAGATTGACATAATTAATTCCAGTGACATTTACACTGACCTCAATTGCCCCAGTTTTCTTCGCTCTTTAACCTGTGTAGTATCTGTTCTTTTCTATATCTGCCTATATTTCAGAGATGAAGTTTTGGAATAATTTACATTAATTACTTTGTTCGGACTGATCTTTGTTGGCATGTTCACGACGTTTCGACAGTTGTATTCTGCGGTCTTCTTCAGGTGATTGGATTTTCGAACTGAACCCTGTATATTTGTTCAACGGGGTAAATTGTTCTCGTTCCACGTTCCATGCCTCTTCCGAAAGTCTCACTTATATCTCTTTAACTTAACTCTCCAAGTTTTATTTGTTTTTCACTGCCGTAGGCACAACTCTTTGGTTAAATCACTGGATCCAACCAACGTTTTTGTCCACTGGTCCATGTATCCTTGAGTTATGGATTTTTGGGAGTTATAAACTTAATGTCACATTTATCATTTTTTACCAGCGCTCATCCTGTAATTTTGGTTATTATTGCCTTTCTCTAGCACTCTATATTACTTGTTCCCATATTGTATTCATTTCTATACTCGGCCGTTTTTTTTTTTGTTTTTTTTCATCTCTGATTGTATCAGTAATATTAGCCGTTTACCTATAAGAATACATTTGGAATTAATTGACCGAGCAGCCAGTGCTTTTCCATTCACATTTTTCCTCATATTGAGATCTAAGTGTAGTATCTGTTCTTTTCATCTCTCATGGTCATATTAATAGCTTCTTTATAAAGAAACATTCCGTATTCATTGACTGAGTAGCAAGTACTACTCGAGACACCATTTTCTCTACTCCCTAAATATCGGTCTGAGATCAATGTGTAGTATCTGTTCTTTTTATCTTTAATCTATTAAATAAAGTAATATTAGATGTTTCCTTATAAGGAAAAATTCGGCATTCATTGACTGAGCTGCCAGTGCTATTCGAGTTACGCTTTTAATCACTCCCTTATCATCAGACTGAGATCAAAGTGTAGCGTCTGTTTTCATTAGTAATGGTACTTGTAATATTAGATGTTAGCTAGTAAGGACAATTTAGGCATTCGTGGACCGAATAGGCAGTTCTACTCGAGACACACTTTTTTTTCAATCTCTTATTATCAGATCTCAAAGTGTAGTATCTGTTTTGTTCATTGATAGTAAGGGTAATATTAGAAGATTGCTAGTAATGACAATTTAGGCATTCATGTATCGAGTAGCCAGTATTGCTTCAAGGAAATATGTGTGCAGAAAAACAACCGGTGTTCGCTACAAGGATTCTTCCATTTCGTAAGAGTCGTAGAGTCTTAGCAAAGGGGGTTGCATTAGCTCCGATATCTGCTAGTATTGTATTATTAATCCCTGTGATTAAACGATTCTATCACTAATCTTGTATTCCAGTGCTTCTGGAATATTAGTAGCCCAAAGTACGAGCCTCTGCGATCATTATAATACAATGTAGCTGTTATCTCTCTTTCCAAAATTGATGGGTGTATCTTTTCTATCCTTTTATTTGTAATAGTGGGCGGGTGGGGGGCATCAGCATCTAGAGACCATGTCTATTTTTGTAAGCGTTCTGAAAGCAAAGGCATTTTTGTCTCAGATTAATTCCACAACGCAGAGAACAAATCACTCGAATATCAGGAGCAGAAAGAAGACAATATCAAGGCAAATAAAGAGAATTCCAGCAAGAATGCAGTGTTCGATAATGGAGGCAGTATACTGGCATAATATCACGCCGAAAGATGATATATCGTCGACAAGGACGCCCAACATATCAATTTGGATGCTATTCTGAAACGCCTCAAGCACAGTGGGGTGCAACGGAGCTACACCTCTTCACGGACTCCGCGTGTTTGCACCGATAGGTATTAAACATGCTCACTGGCAAAGCCAGAATATGAACTAAGGTAATAATTGAGATGCTGATCCGGAGGCGTTTGAGTACTCTTGAAAAGCTGATTCAAGAGTATAACTTATTGATCACGATAAGATTAGTAACATCGAGTGAGAATCGAGCGGACAAGCTCACCAGAGTACCGCAACGATGGTATGATATGATAAAGAAGGAAACCGAACCAACACGCCCGATATGCGCTTCCATGGTGAACGAACCCTCTACTGATCAGATACGTGCCATACATTGCCAGAGTGGACCCCCTGGCGTCAGGCGAACGCTGTAATAAGTGGAAACGTGGAAATGGCATCGCTATTTTCCTTTCAAGTTACATGTGCGATCCATTTTTGCTTCTGTTGTGGGCATCAAGTGATGTGTCTGCCATTATCGGGTACAGTTCTTTCTTTGTAGTTCTGTAGTGCCAACATACTCCGTTCGAAGAAGTGAGGTGTTTGCCAAGATCCACAAGCTTATTTCCTTCAAACTCATTTCTCATCATGGATATGAGAAAGCGCTTTCATACAACTGACAGTTTAGATATTTCTCATCGCTTTCGGTGTCATGGAGGTTATCTACATGAAAGTCTCGATCTGGCCAGGCTATTGAAGATAATGAGTTTTTACGTTTGGTGATTTGTTATTAAGAAATAATGCCAAATATAATTAAATGTTTGCCAGTATTTCTTTTAATACAAACCTTCTAAAATCACTTTCATATTTTCAACAAGGCAATTGTATGCAATTATAAGTCAGTGTTGATATGGAAACGGGATACAGCCTTCTGACCTGAAGGTAAGAATGAAAGATTACGTAAGAAAGAAAGATTACATAAATAAGATCATGTATTATCTATTTGGTTTGGTTTTTTTACGGTATATCAACCTCAATGGGTTATTTAATGTCGACACAATTGTTGTTACTGGTAAAATATATTTTTTTCTCTAAAAATGTATTACTGGTAATATTTTTTCAATCAAAAATCTATTTCTGGTAATATTTTTTTTCGAAAATCTCTTTTTTTCATAAAATGTATAACTGGTGATATTTTTTTCAAAAATATTTAGCTGTTAATATTTTTTTCTCCCCAAAAAATGTATCGCTGGTAATATTCTTTTCTTCAAAAATGCATTGATGGTAATTTTTTTTTTAAATCTGTGTTCAAGTCTGGGGAAAAGCAAGAGAAATAAGATGAAAGAGATACTAGTCAAAAATGAATAATAATTGCGAAGGCTTCATCTAAGAAATTCAGACAACTTAAGACTATTACTACTTGGTGGAAAAGCAAGAGAAATAAGATGAAAGAAATACTAGTGAAAAATGAATAATAATTGCCAAGGCTTCATCTAAGAAATTCAGACAACTTAAGACTATTACTACTTGGTGGAAAAGCAAGAGAAATAAGATGAAAGAAATACTAGTGAAAAATGAATAATAATTGCCAAGGCTTCATCTAAGAAATTCAGACAACTTAAGACTATTACTACTTGGTGGAAAAGCAAGAGAAATAAGATGAAAGAAATACTAGTGAAAAATGAATAATAATTGCCAAGGCTTCATCTAAGAAATTCAGACAACTTAAGACTATTACTACTTGGTGGAAAAGGAAGAGAAATAAGATGAAAGAAATACTAGTCAAAAATGAATAATAATTGCCAAGGCTTCATCTAAGAAATTCAGACAACTTAAGACTATTACTACTTGGTGGAAAAGCAAGAGAAATAAGATGAAAGAAATACTAGTCAAAAATGAATAATAATTGCCAAGGCTTCATCTAAGAAATTCAGACAACTTAAGACTATTACTACTTGGTGGAAAAGCAAGAGAAATAAGATGAAAGAAATACTAGTCAAAAATGAATAATAATTGCCAAGGCTTCATCTAAGAAATTCAGACAACTTAAGACTATTACTACTTGGTGGAAAAGCAAGAGAAATAAGATGAAAGAAATACTAGTCAAAAATGAATAATAATTGCCAAGGCTTCATCTAAGAAATTCAATTAACTTAAGACCATTTCCATTTAGTGGAAAAGTTAGAGAAATAAAATGAAAGAAATTCTAATCAAAAATGAATAATAATTGAGAAAGCATCATCTAAAAAATTTGGACAACTTTAGACTATTACAGGTAGAAGTATAAGCAAGAAAAGTAAGATGAAAGAAAGGATGAATAATCGATGACCAAGCATCGACTTATAAATATACATCATAATTAATATTGTTAAAAATACTTGTGTATATCCACAAAACAAACAGATTAACTATGGCGGTGATGAAGCCCCCTGGGAGAAAAGTAAGAAAATGTTTTCTTTGATTAGAATAGATCTTCTGTCCGAAGATTGTCTGGAAGGAACGGAGGTGGTGAAATAAGCAATACACAAAGGAATCAGAAGACGTACAAAATGATATCTTCGAGAAATACGACACACACACACAGTGACAACTCCAAAGATGAAGAGGTAGTAGATGCTCTGAATGAAGTCAAAAGGATAAAGATTAAAACAAAAAGAAAAGCCAAAACGAAACACAATAACTGTGGTAATTAGTTGGCCGCATAATGTTTGATAATCATCCATTTTTCTTTCTCAAACTTAAAACAGGTTTTTTCTCTGTAGTCCATCATGGGGGACGAAATGAAAGTCGTTTTAGAATGTCGATTAATCTGCTAGGTCTGTCATTATCTTTAAAGTTCTCTTCGTAAAAATTGTTCGTCTCGTTTCAATCTATCGGACTTAGATTGTTTAATTTGTTCACAGGTCTTTATTTCTTTTTCAATTCCTTTAGTTTGATTCGTAGCTATCTGTTTATTTCTTACTAATGTAAACGTTTTTTTTTAGTGGATACACGCATTTGATTTGACATTCTCTGTTGTATTAGGTTGGTGCAAAAATAATTTCGTTTTCTCATATAGTAACATATGTTAGAAAACGAAATTCTTTTTGCACCAACCTAATATTAACAACTGAAATTATTGTTAACCGAATGTGAATTCTATTAATTTTGTTTGGTTATTTAATTTAATCAAAATATTAAAATTCAAACTTTATAATTAATCCAAGATAGTTACTGATATAATGGAATATGCATACACCTGTGTTCCCCCCCACTGGAATATGATTGGCTGATGTCCGTCATAAATACTAACAGACGTGTGGGAGAGTCAAGAGACCCTTAGTCTGAGAGCTAAGTCTATAACGACGCCAAATGGACTACGCCATTGATCTACACTTCTTACCTGTGACTACGACGCGTACCAGTCGATTACTGCTACCATATTCTACTTGGTTATAGTAGCCAAAACCACTTAGCTACTTCGTTCAAATATATCCCTTTCCGTGACATATCACTATCTATCTATCTCAGGCTGTTCATATCTATCTATCTATCTATCTATCTATCTATCTATCTATCTATCTATCTATCTATCTATCTATCTCATTGGGTTCATTATCTATTTATCACAGTCTGTTCACATTTCTCTCTCTGTCTCATTGTGTTCATTAAATCTATCTATCTATCTATCTATCTATCTATCTATCTATCTATCTATCTATCTATCTATCTATCTATCTATCTATCTATCTATCTGATATAATAGAATATGTATACACCTGTGTTCCCCCTCGCTGGAATATGATTGGTTGATGTCCGTCATAAATACTGACAGACGTGTAGGAGAGTCAAGAGCCTTAGTCTGAGAGCTAAGTCTATAACGACGCCAATTGGACTACGCCATTGATCTACACTTCTTACCTGCGACTACGACGTGTACCAGTCCATTACTGCTACCATATTCTACTTGGTTATAGTAGCCAAAACCTCTTAGCTACTTCGTTCAAATATATCCCTTTCCGTGACATATCACTATCTCTCTATCTCAGGCTGTTCATATCTATCTATCTATCTATCTATCTATCTATCTATCTATCTATCTATCTATCTATCTCATTGGGTTCATTATCTATTTATCACAGTCTGTTCACATTTCTCTCTCTGTCTCATTGTGTTCATTAAATCTATCTATCTATCTGTCTATCTATCTATCTATCTATCTATCTATCTATCTGATATAATAGAATATGTATACACCTGTGTTCCCCCTCGCTGGATTACTACGAGGCGTAACAGTCGATTACTGCTACCGTATTCTACTTGGTTTTTGTAGCCAAAACAAATTAGCTACTTCGTTCAAATATATCCCTTTCGAAATTCATTCCCCAAAATATGTTTTTACTTGTGAACAACACACTGAAAAAGGAATTCGCTTTACAGCAAAAATTGTTGTGAATATATTTTACAACAAAAAAAAAACGAAAGTTTTTATCGGATGAAGTCCGAAAAAAATATTGTAGAATGGTTAAAAAGAAAAGCAAAGGTGAAAAGAAAATTGGTAAATTTTTTCCTGTAGATATTTACCCTGATCTCCCCACTGAGACTGGATATGACACAAGATTGGGTTTAATGTGGGAACCCGAGCGCGTACACTCGGGCCAAGAACAAAATTTCCCCAAGCCCCCGCCACCGTCGGTTGCGCTGCCCTCGGTGCGTGCACCGATCCCTCTTTTGTACCATGAAAGCGTTCAGCCTCGGGCATATGCTCCTCAAGGCTGGGCACATTACAGTGTGATTTTCCTCAGTTGTGCCTATATCCTCCGATGGAGGCGCAAGTGAGCAACACTCTGCTCGAAGACAGAGACTTTACTGAGAGATAATAAAAACCTACCCGGCATAGAGCAGGTAAGTATTTTCTCTTGTATTTGTTTTGTATTACTGCTTAATTCAACCTGTTTGGTATTTTGGAAGATTTTAACATGTTTCAGACGAGAGACATAAATTGACTATCAACCAAATAGGCCTGTTTGAAATTAACCTGGAATGTGACAAGTGGAGCTGTATATATTAGTGAGCCGTGATGGGACTTATTCGTTCTTCGATGTGAGAGGCATCATCTACAGTGAGTTCTTGCAACAGGCCCAAGTATTCAAAGAGATTCTGTGACGTTTGCTTTGCTCAGTGCACGAGAACGGTGGAGAGTTGTGATAGAACAAATCGTAGACGCTTCAACCCAACGATGCAACTGGTCACAGCACCCTAAGCATCCGGCAGTTACCGGCCGAGAAGAACATCTCCGTACTGGAACGACCGCCTCCCTATTCACCTTATTTTTCTCCGTCTGATATTTTTCTTTTCTTCAAACTCAAGGGCATCAACAAGAGTGGGGGGGCGTTTTGAAGGTACAGGGGAGCTGAATGGCATGCAAGAGGAGTCAGAAAATGATGAAAAAGTGAGTTAGCCTCAAAGGGGACTTATTTTGATGGGGCAACCATGGAGTTTGAAATAAATTGTTATTGACACCAGCGTCGTTACATTTCGGTCAGGAATCATATTGTTCAATTTTAATGCATTCAATGTCACTAAAAAATGTAAACCAATATATATATATATATATATATATATATATATATATATATATATATATATATATTTAAATATTATAATATTATAACATAAATATGTTATAAAATCACTACAAAAATAGCCATTTTGTTTTCCACCTCTGTGGTCTTATCAAGTGATGATGCTGAAGGTAGATTGTAGAATATATTGGTTATCGTAATTTATTCCGTATACACCAATCATATACTTGGGTATATATATATATATATATATATATATATATATATATATATATATATATATATATATATATATATATGTGTGTGTGTGTGTGTGTGTGTGTGTGTGTGTGTGCAAATATATAGAAAATAGGAAAGAACTCGTTAGGTAAATAATCCAAAGTTCTTTAGTATTTTTGTTATTATTTTTAAAAAATAGTGCTCGATACAGAAGGAGAGCATAAATATAATTATTAACTCTTATGTAGCGAGTTGGAATCATATTTTTAAATAAATAATTATATATATATATATATATATATATATATATATATATATATATATATATATATGGATATATATTGCTGTTATCTTTATTAAAAAATGAATATTAATAGTTTTATAGCATTTTGATATTCGTGTGGGTGTTTACTAATTGGCGATAGCTGGGACAATAACAGGTACCACTACCTCCGATCCGAATGTACCTGGAAACTAGAGCTATGCAAGAACTTAAAGACATTAAGACACAACATGGCTGCAGAGTGTGAAAGAATTAGGAACAGAAACATTAATAATGAGCGTGAAGAGAAAAGAGTAATAAAGAGTACAGTAGATAGCGATTGACATTGCATTTTTATGATTAAAGTTGATTAAAAAGCATGTAGCCGGAAGGGAGTTCCACCAGTGAGAAGTGTGAGAAAAAAAAGTTAGCATAGAATTTACGGTTACATCAAGCCAGTTCATCTGCAAATTTATGAGATCTCGACGCCAGTCTTGTACAGCGCTTAAATTTTAAAAAAATATCTCTAGATACCAAAACGCGAAGCTCATACGAACAATTGCCATATATGTATTTATAGAATAAGGCCACCTTAAAGGAACAGCAAAATGACTGGAGCCAAACCACCAAGACAAATAAAACTGCGGATTCTTCTTTGGGTATTATTAAGGAGCTCAAGTTCAATCGCATGGGCGCCATATCATATGTGGCAGTAATATTCTATCTGATATGTAATTGTTAATGTACTTGTATTACTGTTTGACTCACCTTGGTTTCGATGTAGATGCTATTATAGACACGAGGTTTCGGCGAACTAGCTTTCTTTTCACTATGCGTCTATTTGATTGTCTATCTATATTTAACAATCTTTATATCGAATGACAGACTGCCCGGTTGGGCCAAAGCAGCAAGAGAGCCCATTAGCGGGATTGTGTTGAAAGTCATTCGAGCAGCAGGACTCCGTCTACGTTGAAAGACGCTTTTCGAAAATTTGACGATTATCCAGGCTCGAACATAGACCCCTGCTACGACTCTAAAATGCTTAAAAACGTACAAAGCGGACATCATCATATAAACACCGTCTTAGCTTTTATTAAGCAAGTCAGTTTTTTTTTTCACAATAAAATTGGTACCAAACAACAACAGCCACAAATATGTTGGCAAATCTCTCAGACTGTAATTACATTTACCTTTCATCAAATCACGTTATGCTAATGCTATTTTTATTCGTTTCCCTTATAAGGAAATATTTTTTTACATTCATTTTCTGAGCAGCCAGTGCCGTTGGAATTTATAAAATCCTTCTCTTAAAGGAATTTTTTCCGGAAAATAGGTTTTCTCAAGTCCAGTAGCTGTTATCACTCTTTCAGTATTGATGAAAAGTTTTCTTCCTAACCTTTTGTTTGGAGTAATGTGGAAGATCAACATATTGATTATGTCATTAATTTCACTTCGAGTTACATGTGCTATCTGTTTTAGTTTGCAGTTCTTTTGATTGCTGCTGTCTGGTACGTTTGTCTGATTACGAGTGTGTAGCGCCAGACCACGATGTTCGTAGAACGGTAGTCTTCGACAAGATCCACAGGCTTCATCTATAAAAAGCTATTTTCACTACTGATCTTAGAAAGCATTCAGCTGACATATTAGATGCTACATATATAGTCGAAACCCCTCCATAACATTCCCTCCGTATTCCATTGGTGAGAAGTAAGTTCCGCTCGAACAGCTTCTTCCAGTGAACCACTTCCCTATGGAACCGATTCCTAACAGGATGTTTCCCCGATGCCTCCAATCTTAACCTGTCCATGGTTCGAGTTAATCATTATACTCCACTCCTATACACACGAATGACCTCCAAACATAACACTCTACCCCGAATAAACCCCAGGCCTTGTAAAAATTAAACCTCGTTGAAAAAGAAAAAGTTGGCACCACGCATGGTGTCCATATAAAAGTTTCGATCTATCGAGGCTATTTAAGAACAGTACTCGAGTTTTTAGTTAAAAGTTTTTGGCTTTGCAGCCATTTGCGGCGTTCAGTGAAACTATCCCTAGTGCGTCCCTGTTAAATATACTTATCTCATATACTACGTTGGCTATAACTGATCCATACAACGTCGTAGTTGAAGCCTCTTTAGTATTTACTTATTCTACATCATGAACTTGTATGATGAATTCAGAGTAGAGTGCAATCAGTACCTTAATTCCAGTTCCAGATCATAGTTTCTGTTTTTGTGCCTTGTCCCTCGGAATACTCGGGAGAGGATGTCGATTCCTTTTGTTCAAGATCATTCTTATCCCAAAGATTTTGTCTCCAAAGCCTTCAGCGTAATTCTTCGTAATGTTTTGGAGATGTCTTCTAATGATAATCATCAATGACATTCCTAATGGAATCAGTTCACAACGAGGTATATATGTTGATTAAAGAACGGTTTGCTCCCATCTTCGTAGCAAGTGTAACAGACCCGATTAAGAAGAACTGCCTCTGCTTTGGAAAAGAATCTTGCTGCCAAACTAGTACAGTGCTTAATTCCATAAAGGTTAGGTACTGTAGAGGAAAGTTCATCAGGACATTTACCATGTAAATATTCATAGCAAAGACACAGGGAAAGTGACTGAAGCCGAGATGCTAGATCGTGACCAATAACATTACTGATTCTTTTGTTTGATTTTACCAAGAATCTACGAATATATAGCAGGAGAAGCAGATCATATTTGGCAGCAATATACCTAAATATGGATGAATGGTGGACTTGTAAATAATGAAGATAGATTCGGGGGAGAAAAATTGTGTAGGACGACGGTGTGAATTAACTTTCCTAGCTTCAGATCTAGCAGTTGATTCAATATAATTCTTCTACTTCATGTAGTCAGCTGAAAACGTTAGACCGGGAAGGCGCAATGAGTCAGTTCTGGAGGATAACATCAGCCATGCAGATGGAAATCAAAAACGGTTCTCTCAGTCTATTAATAGAGAGTTTTATTTGGAAGCGTTAAAATTAAGAAACCATTCCTTGCCCCAGTTAAAGAGATTTTACGTCATTTTTATATCAGCTGCCAGTTTGACCATATTGAACCCATCAGACTTACCATTAAGACAGGAATAAAGTGTTATGTCATCAGTATTGATACCGAATTGAGATTTTTATTATTAATAAAAAAAAAAAAAAAATTCTATTACAATTATTTTATCTCTTGGACGGTTGGTTTCAGAAATATATACCGTGCGTTCCAAATTGTGATAGCAAGCCTTATTAAATATATACATAGGTACATGTTGAATGTCACGTTCTGTGATACACAATACACAAATATGTCTATTTATCTATCCATCTATCTATCTATCTCGTGCTATTCGTATCCATCTACCTATCTAGCTATCTATCGATATCTGTTCATGTCAGTCTGTATATCTATCTATCTATCTATCTATCTATCTATCTATCTATCTATCTATCTATCTATCTATCTCATGCTATTCATATCTATCTATCTATCTATCTATCTATCTCATGCTATTCATATCTATCTATCTATCTATCTATCTATCTATCTATCTATCTCATGCTATTCATATCTATCTATCTATCTATCTATGGTTGTATACTTCAATGTTTGATTTCTCTCTCTGCGAAGAGAACGTAAAAATCTTTGACATGCTAATGTCCTTGTTCACTGCATGTTCATATAATTTAAATAACGTGAATTTTGGCTGCAATAATTCAAGGACAAAGAAGATGTTTAATATAAATATTGCTGACGATATATACATATATATATATATATATATATATATATATATATATATATGTGTGTGTGTGTGTGTGCGTGTGTGTAAATTTCTAAAGAATTAATGAAATTTCTAATTTTAATACTCGAATGGATGTAAAATGGTTACTGCGAACAAAACGGAGGAAGTTGTGGAGAATTATGTTCGTTCTCGTTCTGTAGGGATTCGGTCAAAGAAACGTGTTCTCTTGTTTATCAAAAATGTTTTTCTTTCCCTCAATACCAATATTTTACGAAATTATTAATTATTGATAAAATTTCAATAAATTATCATTATTATTATTATTATTATTATTATTATTATATATTATTAATAATAATAATAATAATAATAATAATAATAATAATAATAATAATAATAAGAAGAAGAAGAAGAAGAAGAAGAAGAAGAAGAAGAAGATGAGGAAGAAGAACAAGAAGAACTAGAAATAAACGTGAAATTTTTCTGGAGAATCTTAAAGCTTCAGTTGACTGAATTATCTCATGACGAGTTTTAGGGCATTAAAATATCCGTAGAACTTCGCTTATCGCATCGTTAAATATTTGAGCTTAAAAATATGATAATAAACATCATACATTAAAAATTTCAAAAAAATATATTAGAATTAAATATTAAATAATAAATTAATATTAAAATTTAAAAAAATATATATTATAATAAACATTATAAATATAAATGCCAGTCGTTATTTTAAGAAGTATGGAAATATTGAAATGAACAAATATTTCCATTCCACTGAAGTAGACATTACACAATACTATCTTCCCTTCTTTCTTTCTTTCTTTCTTCCTTTCTTTCTTTCTTTCTTTCTTTCTTCCTTTCTTTCTTTCTTTTTATACTGAAACCAAGTAACGTCTTTGATATGTGGTAACTAAAGCAGGGGCGTAATTTATAATAATAATAATAATAATAATAATAACTTATTGATATGGCAGTCCCTGCTGACTGCAATGTATCTTTGAAGATATTCAAAAAGCTGTCAAAATACAAGGACCTTGAAATAGAAATCTCGAAAATGTGGCATATGGGAACATCAACAATTCCTGTTGTAGTTGGAGCCCTAGGACTGGTTGGAAAAGATTGCAGTAGACTAATTGCAGGGATTCCTGGAAGCCCATGCCTCAAGGAGATACAAAAAATTGTTCTGACAAGTACAGCCTACACTTTACAAAGGGCTTTATCTATGTATTTTTTTTTTTTTTTTTTTGTCAGTGAAAAGTGTCATGATGCCATTTCTAACCTTAGGTCCCTGGGTGGGACCCGGAAAGAAATGTGTAAACGCCAGAAATCAAAAAAAAAAAAAAAATAATAATAATAATTGTGATAAGAGATAAACAAAAAAGGACATGCATCATCATAGATATTGCATGTCCCGTCGAGGTTTGGTTTATAATTCCAAATCTTAAAATCTCGAATGTCGAAATTCTGAAATTTAAAATCCCGAAAATTGAAATTTCGAATTTATCAAAATCCCGAAAGTTCAAAATCTTGAAATTTAAAATCCAGTAAATTGAAATTCCGAATGTATCAAAATCCCGAAAGTTCAAAATACTGAAATTTAAAATTCTGAATGATCAGAATTTCAAAAAATATTCCTAGGGAGAAATTTAAAAAAAAAAAAAAATTGAAATACTTTTATTTCAAAACATTTATAAAATAGCATTTATATAGTGCTTATACTTTTGAAATAGTCTATTTTCATTAAAAATGTAAAACCAGAATATATGGATAATTTATAATGAAAGATTATAAGCACGAACCCTAAACTAGTCCATAAGATCTGGTTGGTTTTCTTAATCGCTAATTGTATTTTTAAGGGTTTCATTACGATAAAACATTTTTTTGTTGTTTTGGTCAAGACTCTCCTCAAAGAATGCGTTTCCATTCATTATCTACGTGTTGCTGCTCTTTTTTAAATTGTCCAATAATACGATAAACACAACATTAGCATTGTCTACTTAATTTTCTCATCGTCTATGTCATATTCTGGTTTAATATTTTTAATGAATTTTCAATGTTTCAAAATTATAAACACTATTTTAATCGCTATTTTGTAAATGTTCTGAAATAAACGTAAATCCAATTTTTTTTTTTCACTTTATCCCAAAGGCGTTTTTTTTTTGTTTTTTTTTTTTCAGGATTCGGAACTTTCAGGATTTTATATTTCGGGATTCTGATATTTTGGGATTTTATAAATTCAGTATTTCAAATTTCGGCATACTAGATTTCAGGATTTTAAAATTCGGGATTATTATCGGCACCCAACCGGTAGACAATAGAATATTCGACCATGAAGAGAAACAAGAATATTATGATAGATAAAAATATGAAATGTGCAAATTGTGGTCAGTGAAGAGGCTGGAATTCATTTTAATTGTATGTGTTGTTCTGGGAGAACCACAAGTACTAAACTTCCAAAATGGCTGGAGAAGATTGGGATCAGTGTGAAGAATAATCAGACTCTCAGAACTTATATACTTCGAATAGTTCTTGAATCCTAATGAAAATACGCCACTTCAAACCACGGGGGGTTAGACAGTTGGAATTTTGGTTCAGTTTCCGGAAAAAAAATTGGTGTGTTTACAGATCAAATAATAATAGATTGGGCAGTGTTATCATTCGCCATGATAGATGGGCCAATACCTGCACTGGAAAAGGTGCAAATTTAAGGAAGCGAAACGCCAATAAATTGGTATGAGCACCACCCAGACATAGTTTTATGTAGTGGTTTCACAGTGGAGGCTTGTATTTTTACTAAGTCGGTCCTAAAATAGATTCGACGTACAAAACGTTAGGAACTTGATATAATAGGTAATGACGCAGAGACATCTAGTTGTGGTCGCTGATACTTTAGTATCCGACTAACGGTCGTCCGTCATCGACTGACTAACACAGCCCTGAGCGACTCGTTACTTATTAGGTTGGTACAAAAATAATGACGTTATAATGTCGTTTTTTGACGTATTTTTTAATGTCAAAAAACGACATTATTATGCCATTATTTTTGCACCAACCTAATACTCCTACTTATTATAGGTGGGAGAGTCTATTAACTATAAAATAGGTGTGTTCTACTATAACACAAAGTTCCTATGTTACCCGGGTATATACGGTAAGTTATTATCTGCTTCACTGCTTTACCTACTCTTAATGTGTTTTTATTTACACTGTTCTTCACCTAATATAAGACACTCGATTGAGTGATTTTTTACGGCTTATCTACCTTTGAAGTAAATATTTTCAGATTATAAGAATGAATGAAGACGCAACATGGAGTAGTCGTGGCCGGTCGGCGAATAGTGTGTTAAGGACTCCGTTGTACGTTTACGCGAGGAAATTAACACTTTCAACCAGAAAGTTGGATGGAATTTCTCGGAAACTGTTATGGAATAGATTCACAGTGGAATCTTGTATTTGTACTAAGTCGGTCATAAAATAGGTTCGACGTACAAAATGTTAGGAACTTGATATAATAGGTAATCTAGTTGTGGTGGCTGATACTTTAATATCCGACTAACGGTCGTCCGACATCTACTGACTGACCAACTCCGAGCAACTGCTACTACTCCTACTTATTATAGGTGGGTGAGTCTATTGACAATAGAATAGGTGTGTTCCACTATAACCCTGCTTAGAGTGTTAGGATTTGTAACAATTGTATGGGATTTTAAAATCCACACAGATAGAACAATCAAGGATAATAGGCCATACGTCATAATCAACGGCCATAAAAACGAAATGTACTTTCTTATTGTAGTCTTTTCAGATTGTAATAAATCTTTGAATATCTTTAAAAAATACCTATGAGAATGTAAGGATCTTGAAATGGAAATCTAAGAAATGTCGCGAATGAGGATGTCAATAGTTCCACTTGTAGTTGCAGTCATCGAATTGATCGGAAGAGGTTTCGATAGTGTCACTGAAGGGATTCCTGGTATCCCATGACTTAAAGAAAATACAAAAAAAAAAAAATTATACTCACAAATACAGCTCAAATATTACGAAGAGCTTTATCCATCTCAGTCAGTTATGTGCCATGCCATGATACGCGCTTAAGCAGATTTTTCCGCAGCAGGTTGCCAAAAAAATGTTTATATTTCAATTTAAGTTTTTTTTTTTTTTTTTTTTTTGTTCTTTTATAAAAATTATCAACGGAAAATATTGGGGCTGGTGCAAAAATAATGTCGTTTTCTCACATATGTTACTATGTGAGAAAACGACATTATTTTTGCAAAAACCTAATATCACGAAGCCATTCCTGATCTTAGGTCTCTGGTTGGGACCCTGAACAAAAATGTGTATACAGCAGAAATCAAAGAAAATAATAATAATAATAATAATAATAATAATAATAATAATAATAATAATAATAAATCTATTTAAAATATCTTTCCTTGACTCAAATAGCTAATGCTAAACGGGAAAGAAATAAAAAATAATTCGGGATAAAACAGCTTATTAATTAGTCCTCAGTGAATATTGAGCTATATAAACGCTGTCAGCTATTACTATATCTCTCTCTCTTTCTCTTCCTGATTCACTGCTTTCTGCTGTCGCCAAACGAGATCACGTGATCAAGTCTCGAACACGTGATGCGATTTATAAAATACGGCTGCTCTGCTTATTTTTTTTTTTCTTTCGTTGTTGTTATTGTTGTTTCTCCTCATTCGCCTTTGCCAAGTGTAATCGGTACGACGCGTTGGCGCCAAATTAAATATTCATTCTCAAACTGGTATGCACAGAGGAGTCTGAAAATTGACATTTTTGGAATTGCTTTCACGCGAATTAAAGGCGCGGCATTTTTAGACATAAAACAGACTCCGCATGTCGTCACCACCACGCCATATCAATCATCATCAACATCTTTTATTGCCTGTTTTTTTTTTGGGGGGGGGTCGCACTTGTACAATCGGCTGTATCTCGGAGGAAGTCAGGTGGCAGTAGGTCTGTTCATTCCGTCCATGTTATTTAATTGTAGCCACCGCTTTCCGCGTCCTGGTAAACTACGTCCAACAGCAAGGCCACTCATCAGGAGGTTTTGAGGAGCGTGGAACCACCTCTTACTTGCTGGTGTTCCCCCGGTCCACCTTGAACCAGGGTCGTAGCACCTGTTAGTATCCCAGCTAGGGGTAAATAGTTAGCACGCAGATGATGGTCAGAACACTATGAAAGTGTAAAAATACTTTTTAGTACCTGATATACTTTTAAAAAAGTATTACCAGCAATACATTTTTGGAAAAAAATAAATTACCAGCAATAAAAATCTTGTCGACATTAAATAAACCATTGAGGTTGATATATCCGAAAACAAAGCAAAGCAAAGCAAACCAAACAAAACCAAAACCACTGCTTTTACTTCCGAATTCAGGGTACTGATAATAAGAGGGGATATGCTGAAGACGTAGGTAGTCATTGTTGGGATAAGGATGATCTATTTAGTTTTTATAGTTTTATAAGAAGTGTTAGTGTTGTGGAGTGATTTCGCAGTGGATGTTTGTATTGGTACTAAGTTGGTCCTAAAATAGGTTCGATGTGCAAAACGTTAAGAACTTGATATAATAGGTAATGACGCAGAGTAATCTAGTTGTGGTCGCTGATACTTTAGTATCCGACAAACGGTCGTCCGGCATCGACTGACTGACTGACGATATTCAGTCACCCTCCCACGAGTGCGTCATGTGGCACAAGGCCTTTTTAACGTGGGATCTCCGAGCCCACGGTCTCGGCTCAAAAATATAACCATTGAACCCGCGTAAACGGGTTCAGGGGCGGTCTACCTCCCCGAAAGAGAGTCCGCCCTTCGGCGTAGCCTCCTTCGGGTTCCTCCCTGCCCCAAGGCAGAGAGTTCAACCGATCTGTCGTTCAAGAGTTGAGCGACTGACTGACTGACGATATTCAGTCACCCCACCACGAGGGTGTCATGTGGCACAAGGCCATTTTAACGTGGGCTTTCCGAGCCTGTGGGCTCGGCCAAAAATATGCCTATTGAACCCGTATAAACGGGTTCAGGGCCGGTCTACCTCCCCGAAGGAGACTCCGCCCTTCGGCGTAGCATCCTTCGTGTTCCTCCCTGCCCGAAGGCAGAGAGTTCAACCGATCAGTCGTTCAAGAGTTGAGCGACTAACTGACTGACGGACTCCTACTTTACTCTTACTGGTCCTACTTATTATAGGTGGGAGAGTCTATTAACTATAGAATAGGTGTGTTCCACTATAACAGTTAGTGTGCAAAAGTGTTCGGCTATGGATCTTCTTTCTGGGTGAGGCATAGAAATGTTTGAGCGACTCTAGTATTAGGTTGGTGCAAAAATAATGACGTAATAATGTCGTTTTTGACGTAATTTGTAACGTCAAAAAACGACATTATTACGTCATTATTTTTGCATCAGTCTAATACAAACGAAGGTGCGAAGAAATGGGTATTAATAATTTAAACATACAATATCCCAAAGGAATTTACTAATAGAAAACAGTGTTTATACTCCCCCCCACCCACAAGACAAGTGTATTGATGATGATGTGGGCCAATGCTGAACAAACAATCAACATCCTCTATCAAGTGTTCCAAGAAATAAAGCTCAAAATAAACTATTTACAAAACAGAAACTATGACATGGAGTGGTTCAGTTATAGAAGGGAAGGAAATTTCAAACCTGCGGTGATAATGGAAAGGTATTAAGGAGACTTTATACGCCCTGAGGCACTTGGCAGACAGATATATTTTATAAACTCTAGGTTATCATCTTATATTTTTTACTTTTGATAATATTAGAACTTTTTTTATTTTTTAGGTCACATATAAGGTGTATTTAGAAATTCTACTGATATCATAGCTCTTAATTTAAAATATGGCCACTGAACAATTAACATTTAACGCTCTGCAGCATTTATAAATAGTATTTCTCCGTTTACCATATATGGAATCTCCCTCAAAATATATTGTGTTATATATAAGTTCTATATATTTGAAATTGCAGTAGCCTGGCTCTCAATTTCAGTCAAGATTGTCTTAGGTGTTGCCATAGAAGGATATGACTACACAACCAAGAAATTCAAATTCAACTTGTATCGGAAGGAGTAACATTTTACTTAGCAAAAATAGTCACCTGTAGAGTGCTAAAGGTTAATTATTCCATACCACACCACAAATGAATCTCTCAATAGAAGACTATGATCCTGCTTTCCCTCCCCCTGAGGCCAATGTACTGATAGGTAGTCATAGTTGGGGCCAGAATGAACTTGCACAGAAAATAAACATTCTCTACCAAGTGTTTCAAGAAATAAGACTGAAAATAAACATTTCCAAAACAGAAACTATGGTCTGGAATGGCTCAGTTATAACAAATTAAGTCTAGGCGAAAAGGAAATTGAACAGGCTGTGCTAGAGGTAGTTTCACTTTGAACAGCATTGCCTCTGGAGAATCACTTATACCTAGGTTTGTGAGAGGCACGTGGAACTAGAACACTCTACCCCAGTGAGCGTAATAAAGGGTTCTGTTCGACATTCCAACCACCTGAAGGAGGCCGGATCGTACAACGGCCGAAACGTTGTAATAAATATGGCGACAAAGATGAGTACAATCGTCCGAATAATGTAAATAATGTAACATAATACCTCATCTCAGAAATATAGACAGATAAATATTTTATAAATTTCAACCAAAAGAACTACCTGCTGCCCGGTCAATGAATGCCAAATGTTTCCTTATGAGGAAACGGCTAATATTACCATTACCTTTAAATAGTTTTTGTCAAGATTTTTTTTGTTTCGTCTTCATTCTGTGGATGTCAACTCTTATTTTGTGAGTGTTATTCGAGGTCTGGTCTCCGATCTGGTTAAACTGTTCTAAACACTTTCCTTGTCTGATTGCGTGTTCTATGATGTCGTATCAGTGGCCTGCATCGTCCATTTGCTTTTATTTCACTCTTTATGTACATGTTGATTAAAAAGGATGCTGGACACAGAATTGGAGTTGCACAGGGGGCATTTGGAAAAGCTAATCTAACGCTTTTTCAACTGAACTTGACTATCTATATTTCTGAGATGATAATGCGCACTATGTATATTATTCAGATTATTGTCCTCATCTTTGTCGCCATATTTGTTACATCGTTTCGGCCGGTGTATGCTCCGACCTTCATCAGGTGGTTCGAATGTCGAACTGAACCGTTTATTTCTTTCGCTGGAGTAGACCGTTCTAGTTCCACGTGCCATGCCTAATGGATGTCAGTTATCACTTATCTCCTGTTAATTCCCCTCTCCAAATTCTCCACCGCGTTAACCTACTATTGAACTAACATTCTTTGGGTCCTCTCACTGGATCTAACTAATCCCTTTATCCAATGTGCCATGTGTCCTTGATGTCATATGTGTATGAATTTCTGGGTATTATTAACCTAATGTCTTCAGCAACCGTTTTTAACCAGTGCTCATATTGCAAATTTTGCTGTTATCATTACTTTTTTTTTTTTTAACACAGCTCATATTGCAATTTTCGATGTTATTATCGCTTTTCTCTGTTTCCGTTTTATTACTGGTTCCCATATTGTATTCATTTCTATGCTATGAATAATGCAAATAGTTGACAAAAAATATCTTCTCTAATGCTGTTGTCATTTCAACCTTGCTATATGCTTGCGAAACCTGGACTCAAAATCGCTGGGATATTCACAACTTAGAACTCTTTCACCAGCAAAAGCTTTCGTAAATCTTGAATATCAAGTGGAATTACTGTGTGACCGTGTGAATAATGACGAAGTTTTAATGAAAATAGCAGCAACAGAGGCACTTATATTTACAACCGGATTTGAAATTTCTATGCCAGATAATGAGAAATGGTGGCTTAAGTATTTGTGCATGAGTGAATATATCCAACTGGAATTTGATTCTCCAAATCCAATTCTAAGCAGTTATCCATTACACCATCTACATATACAAGTTTGCAGTCACCTATTTAGACATTAATTAGGCACAGTGTTGTTTAACTTTGGTAATTATCCAAGAAATGGTGTTTCAACTTAATCTGTAATAATTCTGTCAGCTTTTCTGCATTTGCTGCAAATAGTTTTGCTTCTTCAACTTCCATTTTTTTAGAAATTCATCTTCCTGAAAAAAAAAAAAAATCTGCAAACAATGAAAATTATATTTTTTAAAAAAGGTATTAAAATATTTTCAAATTTCTTTATTTAAATCAAAGGCTTTTTTTTAGTAATCTTATTGACATTATTAGGACTATTGTCCTCATCGTCGTCGCCATATTTATCACAACGTTTCGGCCGTTGTACGCTCCGGCCTTCTTCGGGTGGTTGGAATGTCGAACTGAACCCTTTATTACGCTCACTGGGGTAGAGTGTTCTAGTTCAACGGGCCATGTCTAATGGATGTCAGTTATCAGTTATATCCTGCTAATTTCCCTCTGAAAGTTCTCCACTGCCTTAACCGGGTATTGAACTCACACTTTTTGGGTCCTGTTACTGGATCTAACCAACGCCTTTATCCACTGTGCCGTGTGCCATTTAGAAATCTTATTGAATAGCCATTTATTTGCAGTAAACAGATTGTAGCATAATATTTACAACCGAGGCTTAAAAGCTAACTTTACAGAAAATTTCTTTGTAAGGAAAGACATGGAAGCAAGAGGGAGAGAAGAAAACGACGAATTACCCCCAAAACGAATTTGTGTTAATCGGTGGCATAAGAAATATTAAGAGGTATAGTAAAAAGACAAAATTTACTAAGAACTACAAAGGAGAAGTTGTGGCGAGCCATGTCCGCTTATGATCTGTATGGATATAGAATACTTCTTTTAATGCGACGTTATCCTTATAGACATAGTTCTAATAACCACAAACCATACGCTTTTGTATTCTTGTCAAAAATAAAAGAATTCTGTGATATTTACGTTTTTTTAAACGTTTCGCTCAAATTAAGGCAATAAAGCCACTAAGATACAAACGGTTATGAGAAAGGGAACGAACTGGCAAAAAACGTTATTGGTCACAAGAAAAAAAAATTCAAAGAGATAGAAGATGATTATTAACGATCCATTTACATGTTTGAAGATCATAGGTGACAGGAAACCAATAAGCCAGACGAGAATTCAACAGGCGAAACTTGCGAGAAAAACAACTGTTAGAATAGAAATTACTGTTACACCTAGCAATTTAAACAATAAAATGACGAGACTTAACTGCCAACCAAGTTCTCGGAGTACAAAAGAGGAAGCTGATATTTATTTTCGTTATTTATGAGAGATGTGACACAAACCCAAAATGGAGAAGCATTGAAAGCTGGTTTTCATCTGTCTTATAATTAAACTTGGCTAGCCAGGATAAATGACTCAAACATACCACAGTGTTCCTTACATCAAATCAACACATTCTTACTTACCATTCTTACTACAGCTACCATAATACCTCAGAGTCTCTATATAGTCCTAACTCGTTTTAATATGTTCAGTTTGTCTGTGGTGTAGGAATTAAAAATAACAGCTTTTCAAATGAATCAGCAGTGAATTTTTTTTTAAGGATTTCACCCCAAGCAAGGCGGGAAGCCACTAGGACGCAAGGGGTTACAGAAAATTTAGATCAAGATCAGATAGGAGTGATAGAAGAAAGGATGAGAATAGGGGATAGATCAAGGCAACTAGAGATGTCGATTGACATTACACTCGAATAGCTGGAGATTATAGCTCACACGGAAACAGGAATAGGGAAGGGAGTTCCACAGGCGAGAGGTGCGAGACATGAAGCTATTGGAGTAGAAGAGACGGATACATTTAGGAGTTTCGACAGTGAAGGGGTGAGAGCAGGATGCCAGCCTCGTATGGCGCTTGAACTCATGACGTCTGGGAACCAGCGAATGCCGCTCCTCGGAGCAATTTCCATGGCAGTATTTGTAGAACAGACAGAGGGAGGCGACGGCGCGTCTGTGAGAAAGTGACTGTAGACGAGACGACAGAGCAGGGCCAACTACATTGCATATCCGCCTCTGGAGCCTATCAAGAACCCCGAGGCAAACAGAAGGGGCACCAGACCATATATGGCAGCAATACTCCATGCAAGGGCGAATTGTTGATTTGTAGATATGGAGGATCGACTCCGGGGAGAAAAACTTCCTGGCGCTGCTCAGGGAGCCAACTTTCCTTGCGATGGATGAAGCAATTGACTCAATGTATTTATTCCATCTCAGGTCAGCAGTCAACGTGAGACCGAGAAGCCGCAGAGAGTCATCATAATACCTCAGTGTCTCTATGTAGCCCTAATTCGTTCCTATATGTTCATTTGGTGTGTCCTATACAATTAACTAAACAAAATAGAAGAGCGATATCTATTCTGATATATACACAGAAACGTGGCACAAGGTCAAAAATGGGGATTGGGGAAAAGGACGGTCTTCTGTTTTAGCAATAACTTAGATAGCGACAAACACTGATCCAGTCATACAAACGATATTCCTTACACCAAAACAACACATTCTTACTTACCTTTCTTACTACATTCACCATAATACCTCACTGTCTCTATGAAAATACTAATGTATAGTCCCCATATGTAAAATTCATTGTCTGTGGGTAAGGGGGAATAAAATAAAACAATTCTAAAAACTAGCTCCAATGAGTATTTACAATATGAACATAACTATTTACAAAAAACTAAACAAAATCATGTTAGTAATAAAAACCACACAATCCTTAAATGTGGCAGAAATATCAGTTAACTGGACGAAATCAATGCGGGACTATAATACTATAAAACATCCATTCATCCCAAGCACTGATACAGACACGCACTCATTCAGACACAACAAATACGAAAACATACACGCAAAGCGAAAGGCTTCCCGCATCCACCAGCGAACTGACATCTCTGACCACCTAACAAGGGAAGGGATGGGGAATTAAACTAAAGAAAAATAGGGAGAAAAATAAAGGCGGTGAGCAAAATAGAAGAGCTCATCAGAAAAATTGCCATGAACATATTTATAGAAAAAGCACATCTGAAGATGAGATGCCAAGTCAGGACTAATAATAATGCAGATTTCGCTTTCTGTTTTGTCGAGAATCTTTAGAAGAAACACCAGAATAAATGTGCTAGTAATATTCGATGCACGGACAAGTGATACACGTATAAATATGCAACATAGCTTATGTCGGGGAAAAATGTCCTTGCACGCCACAGTGAACTGACTTTTCTAGCATCTATTTTTTTTATACACAAGCGCAACCAAATATGCTATTCAACAAACCTTTCTAAATTTTCTTTTTCTATCGTTTCTTCTCTGAAGTCTGTTATCGGATTCCTCTCAAACGGTTTACAGAATAGTCACAGATTCGACTGAAATCCTTGCTAATTGGAAGGGAGCTAGTGGATATTTCAAGTGTAGCTTTCTCTGACAGGTCAAAAAATGTCAGTTTTTTTTTTTTTTCTGCTGTACGAAAAATGTATGTCTTCCTTTAACTCGGTGACAATCCCCGTTTTATCGTATGGAGATAATGAAGTGCAATAAATCACATCTTATTAAGGCCACTCCGCTGATGTTTACTTCGTTTCAATTAGAATATGGCGGACTCTCCTGAAAATCTGGTTCATATATACGGTAAATAAAATCTTATCTTCTTATCTTGTAAATAGATACTTTCTTCAACAATGCGCACTTTTTATCAATTTTTAATTGTATTTTCTGTGAGACTTATATTCTACTGTTCATAAATAAATAAATGAATAATAATAATAATAATAATAATAATAATAATAATAATAATAATAATAATAATAGGCAAATAGGACGCGTATAGATTAGACACAGACAGAATAATGGAAGGTAACCGCCCAGAAATTGTTATTAGATAGCGCAAACAAAACAAATGCCTTCTTATTGATATGGCAGTCCATGCAAAAAGTAATTAAAATAGAAGTACCTTGAAATTGAAATCTTAACAATGTGGCACATGGGAACATCAGCAATCCCTTCTGTAGTTGGATCCCTCGGATTTGATGAAACAGATTCCAATAGACCCATTGAAGTGATTCCTGGTAGGCTATGCCTTAAAGAAATACAAAAGATTGTTCTCACAAGGACAGCCCACACCTTACGAATGGCTTTATCTATGTAAAATATGTGTTTTGATTTTGTTTTTAATTGCTCAGTAGAAAATATCATGATGCTATTTCTGACCCAGAAATTAAAAGAAATAATAATAATAATAATAATAATAATAATAATAATAATAATAATAATAATAATAATAATATCCTATCACAGTCACATAATCAAGGATAGAACTAACCCTAAATGCAAGATCTGCGGAAAATATAATGAAACTGTTGACTATATTATCTCAGGATGTCCGGATGTAACAAAAAATGAATATACCCACAGGCATAAGAAGATACCGACATAAGAGCACCGGAAGATATGCAAGTAGCACAAAATCGAAACCACTGAAAGATGGTATGAGCACCAACCAGACACAGTTAGCCAAAATAATGATGTAACTATCATCTGGGACATGCCAATTGAAAATGACAGGTAAATAAAAGCTAACAGACCTGATATTATCATAAAAACAAGAAATACAGGAAGTCTATTGACCTAGCAGTACGATCTGAGGAAAACACCTCCATAAAAATTACCGAGAAATTGTTCAAATACAAGGACCTGAAGATCGAGATGAACAGGATTTGGGGAATGAAGATTAAGACTATACCTGTAGCAATCGGATCACTGGGCCCCGTGAGCGAAGGAATGGACAATTTTACTAACAGTGTCGAAGGTAACATTGATATGAAAGTTTCCCAGAAGATCGCCTTACTGGGAACATTCCATATACTAAAAGTGCTATCAATTAAATAACAATTCTCCGATAGTGGCTAAAGACCATTGTTTGGACCCGGCTCTACAAGATACAAAACAGGGGACATATCATGCACAAATAATAATAATAATAATAATAATAATAATAATAATAATAATAATAATAATAATAATAAACAAAAGGTTTTATTCATGGTTCACAAGATCAATGCTTGTAAACTAGAAATTATCAAGCACAAATACTGAGAAATTGCGTTAGCACAAAATTCCGATACTTTGATAAATATCCAGAAACTACTGTTAGCACCGACTGAATATAAAAATTATTGCTGTACTTAGGTTTCTGGTTGCGACACGGAAGGAAATATGTATACAATCGAAATGAAAGGAAATAATAATAATAATAATAATAATAATAATAATAATAATAATAATAATAATAATAATACGCGAGTCTTCTAGATAGGCATGTAGTGTTATGACCAATATAATTATTCATTAACTGCAAAATATTAAAAAAAAAAAAAGCAAAGACAAATGCAACCTACCGGATACAGAAGCGATGGCAAGATAAACCGCTTCATGGCCAATAGTCTGCCCGTACCAAACAAGCTGACGTAGACAAAATCCGTACCCATCAGTGGCTAGGTAGTGTAGGGTTGAAAGCAGAAACTGAAGGTTTTATCCTTGCTGCACAGTACCAATGCTTGTTAACTAGGAATTATCAAGCACATATACTAAAATATTATGTCAGCCCAAAATGCAGATTCTGTGATAAATATCCTGAAACAATTGATCATCTTGTATCAGGTTTCACTATATTGGCACCCACTGAGTATAAAACCGAGCATGATAGATATATCAAAATACTAATAGTAATAATAATAATGACTGATTTAACTCTTCCAATATTTTTCAACTGTAAAGAAAAGAGCGCGATTTAAGAACTAAGAAAGGAAAACGCTGTGTTTGACAATGTTAAAGAATAACTCCGTTGACGTCACATTGCTGTGTCTGACATCATTCTTGTGTCCATTGTGCTTGCAGGGCACATTATTACAAGTGACTGTGATTTCCACAAGGATCTCAAGATACGCATTCTGAAATAATATCTAGAGTGTATCGACTTTTCGCCCTTTAAAACGCATGGGGATTATTATAGAAAGAAATTATTAACTTGCCATCCCGGGTGATTGAACAGAATGACATGTGAGTTCCAGAAGATTTATTCTAAGCTGCTTGATTAATTCCTCTTAGGCACTAATTAACTAACGGAAAATTGCAAGACGAACAAGATCGCCATCAAATTAAGGACGTTTCAGTTTCATCCCTTCACGTCGTTTTGACGCGTTAATTACCAGTACAGCCATTTTTCATTACAACTAACTTCTGTGACTATGTCGACGAGTTGATGGCTCGTATCGCTCACGAAAAGCTCGTGCTCGTTGATCGGGCATACGCTTGTGACAATGTGTCGCCCCCGTATTCTGGGGTGAAACGGATGGTGTTTCTGGCGCTTCTAGCCACGGCTAGGAAGGTGATTTCGACGACGCAGATCGAGGAAATCTTGCGATGTGATCGCTATTCTTATCAGGATCTGATCAGATTATTTGAGCATCAGCTCAGGATGAAGATTCCAACAGAAAGAAAGCGTTTGGTATTGACAGATTTCAGCGAAAGGTGGGTAACTATGGGGAGCCTGGTTCATGTGAACGGGCTAGCCTTATTAATTTCCCCAAGTCACAATGGGATGGCTTCCTGTGGAGCCCTACCCTGGTTAAGATAAATCCTTCTTGTGTACCTAGTTAATGTGAGTGTCCTTCCCGGCCGTCCACCGACTTCTCCCAACGACACAAGTCGGCATTCCCAACGTCCCCAATTTGTTTTGGCCTGCGCTTTTCATTTCGACTGGGTCAGATTTCTGAAGTTTTTAATGCCTATGTTTTTTTTTATCCTTCCTCCTCCGTTAGAGAGAGAGCCTCTTGATTTTGTCAGAAGACAGAATACAGCAGCAAGTGGCGGACATCTTTCTTTTTTAAGTTTGTTTTCGGCGTCATCACCCGCCTCATCATTTTATAACATTGAAATGTAGCCGTCTCTTCTACTCCAATAGCTTCATACCTCGCACCTCTCGCCTGTGGAACACCTTTCCCAATTACTGTTTCCCTGATAGCTATAATTTCCAACTATTCAAATGTAATGTCAATCGACATCTCCAGTTACCTTGATCTACACACTACCCTTCCCTTCATCCTTTCTTCTATCACTCCTATCTGCTCTTGCTACAAATCTTCTGCAACCCCCCTGCATTCTAGTGGCTTCATGCCTTGCTCGGGGCGCTAAGCTTAACACCCCCCAAACCATAAGTTTTATATATATTAGGTTAATGCAAAAATAATGTCGTTTTATCACATATTAACATATGTGAGAAAACGACATTATTTTCGCACCAACCTAATATTTTTGTATACACAATTGTACATATTGAAATTTTAGGTCATGGTAGTTTTGGTAGGTGTTGTATGTGTGGGAGGCATTTTGGTGTATGTAACAGGGAATGGTGACGGATAGATACATATTATGAATGAGTAAATTGTAACGAATGAATGGGTCTTGAATTTGATTAGCTAGGTATAGGATTGTTAGTGTCGACCAGACTTGACCAATCTCTCACTTTTTCGGCCTTGTACCACAATTACTTTATCCAGTCAGTAATAAGTCGTAGACAAGCAACTTTTGTAGAAAGCAAAGTTTTTTTAAAATATAACTTAAAAAAACACAGACATATTGTCGAAATAGTGTTTATTTCCTTTTCCTTTTTCTTTTTCTTTTCTTAAATCGCGCTCTTTACTTTATAGTTGTAATAATAATAATAATAATAATAATAATAATAATAATCTCTCTTGAAGGAAATATAAGAGAGAGAGAGAGAGAGAGAGAGAGAGAGAAAGCAATATATAATGGTCTTCATCTGCCTTATAATTAAACTTAGCTAACGGAAATTACTGACCCAAACATATCACAGTATTCCTTACATCAAAACAACACATTCTTACTTACCATTCTTACTACAGTCACCAAAATACCTCTGAGTCTCTATATAGACCTAACTAGTTCCCATATATTCAGTGTGTTTGTAGTGTAGAAATTAAAAATAATAGCTTTTAAAATGAATCCGCAGTGAATATTTACAACGATTACATGTTTATATTTAATAAACTAAACAAAACAGGAAAGCAATAATTATTTTCTCTTAATACAAAAATGTGACACAAGTATAAAAGAGAGTGGGTAGGGGAAAGGTTGGTTTTCAATTTACCGTACCTTCAATTTATCTAGCCAGGATACATGACTCAAACATACGACAGAACTCCTTACACCAAAACAACACATTCTTATTTAGCATTCTTACTACAGCCACCGTAATACCTCACTGTCTCTATGTAGTTCTAATCCGTCCCTATATGTACAATAATTCATTGTGTGTGCAGCGTGGGGAATAAAACACTTTTATAATGAAACTCCACTGAATATTTGCAATGATTATAATTTTCTATACACTTAACTAAAAATAGATGAGCTCATCAGAAAAATTGCCATGAACATATTTATAAAAAAAAGTATATCTAAAGCCGAGGTGCCAAGATAAGACTGATAATAATGCACGTTTCGCTTTCTGTTTTGTTGAGAATCTTTAGTCACATAGAAGAAGCACCAGAATAAATATATCAGTAATATTCGATGCAAGGAAAACTGGTACACGTATAAAGATGCAACATAGCTTATATCGGGATAAAATGATCTTACACACCGCAGTGGACTGACTTTCCTCGTGCCTATTGTTTTATACACAAGCGCAACTAAATATGCTATTCAATAAACCTTTCTAATTAGATTAAATTTTCTTTTTCTATTGTTTCTTCTCTGAAATCAGTCCGTTATCGGATGCCTCTCAACCGGTCTGAATAAAATAGGAAAGCTCGTCAGACATATTGCTATGAATATATTTATAGAAAAAAGCACAACTGAAGCCGAGATGCGAAGTCAGGACTACTACTAATAATAATGCAGAAGCCAATATCAGAGAGAGGGATTTATTATGACAGCGTAAGAAGAAATTCTAACAGTCAAAAACCATCCACCTATGATTTTCAAAATTGATCCCAGCTTCTTTATGAAGTTGTTTTCCTTGAACAGGAATGTTGGGTTCACCACTGTTATATAGGAAGAAAGTGTCACTGCCGACACTTGGGTCTCAACATAGATCGCCAGTGAGCTGATGCGGGTGATCCTATTAAAAGAAGTAGACCACGTGATCGCAAAGGAAATGTATATATATAGGAATTAACGTGGAGTCTAAATGATCATCATTTCCATTTGATCCTCTATTACTATACGAATCGCTATTCTCTATATTCTTCCCTAACATATTTCTCTATCCTATTCACTATACTATTTGTCTATATCACTATATCACTCTGATCATTATACGGATTACTATAGGATTCCCATTCGGTGGTTCCTATTCGAGCGAGTATTATCAAGCAAGTACTATTAGCGCAAGTAAAATTTGAAGGCGGCTGACACCAGAATTGTTCAACGGGGTTATTGTAATTGTAATCTGCGATTACAAAGTCTCTACTACTACTAGCATTACAAAAGTGAGAACGAGTGTTTGTTGAAATCACAAAAATGCATTGAAAATTATTTTTACTATGAAAAAATGCATTGTTAAGGATTTTTACTTAAAATGCAGTGGAAATGATTTTTATTATGAAAATGAATTGGAAATGATTTTTACTATGAAAATGCATTGTAAATGATTTTTACAATGAAAATGCATTGGAAATGATTTTTATTATGAAAATACATTGGAAATGATTTTTCTATGAAAATGCACTGGAAATGATTTTTATAATGAAAATGCATTGGAAATGATTTTTACTATGAAAATGCATTGGAAATGATTTTTATTATGAAAATGCATTGGAAATGATTTTTACTATGAAAATGCATTAGCCAATGATTTTTACTTTAAAAGTGCATTGGCCCATGATTTTTACTATGAAAATGCATTGCAAAGGCTTTTTCCTAGATACCTCCACGAGATCGCTAAATAAAAGAGCATAGCATGATGAAAAAACGCCAAACATGACAAAAATAATTTTTTATTGTCTAAATGTTTATGTTATTATTAAGAGGAAAGATCGAAGTATTTGGCGGGTATATTTTTACATTTTTTATTCGTTCCGAGCACGTCCAAAATTTTCGTTAAATATCTTGCTTTTTTGAGTCAGCAAAATTGACAGATAATCTATCATAGCAATCATTTTTTTCCATTTTATAAAAAAATGAAAATCTCAGTGTGAAATCCTTTTAAAAATCAATTATTTTTTGAAAACTTAATTGAACAACTGAAGGCAGTGATTATGGCAGCATTAACCAACTTAAACAAGGGGATCGACCATAAGAGACCGTGGTTGAAGCAAATGGTCATCTAATTGAATAAATGTACCCTTTAGCATTCCTAGATATTTTTGTATAAGTTTTGTAAATATATCTGTTAAAATGTGATGTCAATGTTATTTTCATTTTTGCGTAATTTACACGACAATTTATCTGTCATCCCACGTAAGTTAATTCTTTTACACAGTTGATTTTAGTTGGTATTTTGTTTTGGGCCACGAATTAGAGCAACTTACTTTTCTACGCTACACGGCTACTATGTCTTATTTTGTGGTAGATAATTTTCTTCTTGTCAATAACTATCGCGTCCCAAATTCTTGATTGCACCCTGACAGATAATAATGTTTCAACGGACCCAATGAGAGTTGCGAATTATGGCTTTGATTTAGGCTAAGAATTAGGCATCGAATATTACTACCATATCTGCACTAGCGTCATTTCTATGTGTCTAGAGATGCTTGAAAGACTAAAGAATAATCTGTAATATTATAGGTCCTGACATGGCATCTCGTCAACAATAATTTCCGGCCAGTATAACGTAACCTAAAATAATTTCTCAGTGCCTTTTCTATAACTATTTTCATGGTATTTCTTTCTGATGAGCTTTCCTCTTTGGTGCAAAGACGCTACGCAGTACTAGATTGGCGGTTAGGTTTAAAAATCTAACTGTTAAAATTGCTGGATATAACCGTAAGTTCTATTATACTAGTTTCTTCCCTCGTAGTTATCGCTTGCGAATCACTTTCCGGGCTTTTTTTTTTTTTTTTTGCCAACTTTGATCTTCAAAAATTTAAATTTAATCTTCTGTCTTTTTAATTTCTGTTTCTTTTATTGGATTTTCTCCTTATTATTGTTTTTCTTTTTCTTATAATTTTTCACACTGAATAACGACTTGTGTCTTAGTGGCTTTATTGCCTTGGTTAGTGTGAAATTATCAAAAATTGTCTCGAAATGACATATAACTATATTTGCCCGTCTAGGCTTCTTGAGGCTCCTTGAGGCTTCTTGCTTTCCTGTCACCTACGATCTTCAAACACTTAAATGCATCATCAATTATCTTCTTATGTCTCTCTGGATACTGTTCTTTTAAAATCCTAACGTCTTTGTCAGTCTTTTTCACGTACAGTTATCCCTTGCATCATAATCTATTTATCGTCTTGATTATGGGTGGAGGGGATTAAACAAGAAAATTTCTCATTAAACATCTGAGAGAACTCTCTATGCTTTCCGTCAGCACGGATGATGCTAACCTCCAAGAAAAAGACTCGTTGAGCATTCTCGGGCTAACGTTCTCAGCTGATATAATGACTACATTGAATCCATTGCATGATCACCTGCTATGTGCCGGTTCACTGTGTCAAACCTGACAATCTTCCCTTTCGGAATCTATCTGGAATATCTATAAGTCTACCATACGTCCGGGCTGTCATATATGGTCCGTTGCCCTTGCTTTTTTTCCTGGGGCTCCTTGATAAGAGCCAAAGAAGAATCATCAATATTATTGGTCCTGATCTGGCAACTGGGCTTCAGTTACTTGCACACCGCCGTAAGGTCGCCTTTTTGTATTAGGTTGTATAAAAAATAATGTCGCAATAATGTCGTTTTTTGACGTTAAAAAATACGTCAAAAAAGGACATGATTACGTCATTATTTTTGTACCAACCTAATAGAAAAGAGGCGTTATGGTGAAGGAAGAAGAAGAAGAAGGAAAAGAAGGAGAAGGGTGACCAGAATAAAAGAAAAGAAGAGGAAAGCAAGTGCATCGTAAATGTAGACAAAAAAAGAAGAAAAGCAAATGTTATGTAAATGTAAGCAAGTGTGGGGAGGGAAAGCAAACGTATTGTAAATATTAGGTTGGTGCAAAAATAACGACGTAATGATGTCGTTTTTTGACGTTAAAAATACGTCAAAAAACGACATTATTACGTCATTATTTTTGCACCAACCTAATAGAAAAGAGGCGTTATGGTGAAGGAAGAAGAAGAAGAAGGAAAAGAAGGAGAAGGGTGACGAATAAAAGGAAAGAAGAGGAAAGCAAGTGCATCGTAAATGTAGACAAAAAAAGAAGAAAAGCAAATGTTATGTAAATGTAAGCAAGTGTGGGGAGGGAAAGCAAACGTATTGTAAATATTAGGTTGGTGCAAAAATAACGACGTAATAATGTCGTTTTTTATGTTACCAATAGAAGATGCCTAGGCATCTTCTATTAGTAACATAAAAAAGGTTGAGATGTTGAGTGTTTCCGCGTGCCTGTATTGAAATAAGGACAAAAACATACGTAGAGAAAAATCCTGGTATATCCGAAGAGGTATTTACAACAGAGAGATTAGTAGTCAAACGAACGTAGGTTAGTCAGTAACAATCAGAAAAAGTATAAAGTCCAACTGTATCTTCCGGTAGAGAGACGGAAGTGTGATGGTCACCTGATCTCTCCCCAGAACTCTATAGAACTGTCCTATTAGTAGTAGAGAGATCAGTCCATTCTGATGAGAGGGTGGGTGCGCCCCAACAGTCACTGAAAAGAAAATGGCCTGGTTTGGACACCTTACAATGCAAGACAGCCTGTAAAGACCATCATGGATGGTACCGTTGAAGGTGGACATAGGAGTGGACGCCACTCAGAAACTAGTTGGACAATATCAAACAATGGACAAGTATGACTATACTCGTATTGATGATGGCTCCCCTTGATAGAGTGCTGTGGAGGAGATTCAATATGACTTCTGCATTCGGATGCTCTGTATTACAAAAGTCAAGGGGATGATGATTAAAAAATAATGATAAATCCTCATCCAGGAAATTCAGTCTTATATTCTTTCACACTCTGTAAGCCTCCTGCGTCTTTGTGGCTATATTGCCTTGCTTGGATTGGTGAGAAATTAGTACAATGGATATTCACAGATGTAATTTGTGTAAAGCCAGGAACAGCTTCGTTTGGAAGCGCCATGTCATTTTTAAAGACAAATGTTTTTCTTGGAGAATTTTCCTGGAATGATCATACAATGGAATAAGGTTTGACATTATTCAAAATCAAACAAATCAAGTCGAAATGCTGGGGGTCGCAGAGGCTAGATTATCTCTTACTCCAGTATAACGCGCCCGTTCAGACTACTCAAGTTTCAGTCGCTGAGGCAGTCAAATGTATCTTTGAATTGCTTACACATCCCCCTTTACCCTCAGCTTCATCTGACTTCTTTCTGTTTGTTAAACTCAAATCCTATCTGGTGGTCGGCAATTTTTAAACAAAAATGAGACCATAGGAACCCTATTTTCATTACTTATCTACAAGTTTGTCTTCCTTATTTATCCCGAAAACTCGATATACAACATTATCTCAGTCTGGTTATATACATTTATCTACCTCAATCTGTTCACATCTATCTATCTATCTATCTATCTATCTATCTATCTATCTATCTATCTATCTATCTATCTATCTTTTTAAGTCTCTTCATATCTATCTATCTATCCTTTTCAATCTCTTCATATCTATCTATCTATCTATCTATCTATCTATCTATCTATCTATCCTTTTCACTCTCTTCATATCTATCTATTTCACTCTCTTCATATCTATCTATCTATCTATCTATCTATCTATCCTTTTCACTCTCTTCATATCTATCTATCTATCTATCTATCTCTCTCTCTCTCTCTCTCTATATATATATATATATATATATATATATATATACATCTTCTTTTCTATCTTTCTCACTTTTACATCGTTTGATTATCTCTCTCTCTCTGTCTGTCTATCTATTTCACTTTTACATCGTTTGATTATCTCTGTCTGTCTGTCTATCTATCTCACTTTGGTATCATATGATTATCTATCTATCCATTTGCGTATCCTTTGTTTTTACTTGGTTCGTTCTATCTCAATATTCAAATCTATCTATCTATCTATCTATCTATCTATCTATCTATCTATCTATCTATCTATCTATCACATAGGACATAAATGAATACAAACGTTCGTTTCTCTACATAAGCAGACTTAAGTGGAGTTGCGAGTTTGGCTTTAAGTCGTGAATCGAATTAGCTAGCTATAAGATAGATAGTGACGTCCAGCATCAAACCATTCGTCTTTATTGGCCATGTGCCACAAATGTATGTTCTCTGGGCGGGGGGGGGGGGCGTTTTTTTTTTGAGAACCAGGATGCCACATTTTTCCTTGATGGCTTTGTAATGTTTAAATAACGTTGGACCAAATGCATTGATGAAGAAGGAGACAATATTGACAAATAGAGAAAAAAAATGTCTTGTTTCTCCAACTTCTTGCAGCTCAGGCTTAGAACTTTCTGAAAGACCTTCGTATATACAGGATTTAAAGTTAGAATATCACTAAGATTAAATGTACAGTTATCTAACTTCCATTTGCATGAAGTACAGTCTCTGAATGCTTCCTCTTCGTAATATTTTGAAGTCTTTTTTTTTTGTATTTACTTTTTTATTCCTTTAGAAAATCATTCATTTTTCTTTCCTTTCGTCAGCATTTTGAAACACTGTTTCACTTCCATGATGTTTAAATAGATTTCAAGAACTCAACAAAAGAAAAGAAAAACAAAGATGAAGAAGCGGTCTTTTGAGAAAATAGCTAGTTATATATGTCGTGTCAAAACACGCTTCTACGTATGTATATTTAAGTTTTTGTACAAACGTCTTATCTGAAATGTAAGTCTCTTTGAAGATTCGTGTTATTATATGTAGGTCGTCGAAAATAGTGGGGTTCTTTATCATGTTTCTTCTTTTTTGCGTTTTGTTAGAATGGCTTTGTTTTTGTTTTTAAGAGCCAAAGCTAGAAGAATTGAAAGAAAGTTTTTTTTTTTCTTGAATTTTGAACAGCTCGTACAATTTCAGCAAGCTTAAGCACAAATTGATTTCACTAGATGAGATATAAAAAAAAACACAACAACGTGAAAGTTCTGTTTCGTTACAAGTTTTTGATTTTCACCATCAATTTTGACCGGATTTATGCAAAAATCTTAAAGTCCTGGGTATGTCGATTAACTGCTGTTGTTCCAAGGTCTACCTTGACCGGAGTGGTAACACTTGTTATGGCTATCGCTATGGGCAAATACTGAACCCACATACAAAAATTGACACATTTTTATAATAAAATGACCAATACATTTTTACAGCAAAAATGACAATCAATGCATTATTAATATATATATATATATATATATATATATATATATATATATATATATATATATATATATATGGACTATTCCATACTTAATAAATACTGCGCCTCAGGAGTAGGCAAAGAGTCAGTCGTTCAAGTCGATCGGCTGATCGGTTGAACTCTCTGCTTTCGGGCGGGGAGGAACCCGAAAGAGCATACGCCGAAGGGCGGTTTCTCATTCGGCGAGGTAAACCGACCCTGAACCCGTTTATACGAGTTCAATGGGCATATTTTTGGCTGAGCCCACGTGCTCGGAGATCCCACGTTAAACTGGCCTTGTGCCACATGATGCCCCAGCGGGTGGGGGTGAGTGAATATCGTCAGTAGTTCAAGTCGATCGGCTAATCGGTTGAACTCTCTGCCTTCGGGCGGGGAGGAACCCGAACGAGGCTACGCCGAAGGGCGGATTCTCTTTCGGGGAGGTAAACCGACCCTGAACCCGTTTATACGGGTTCAATGGGCATATTTAGCCCGAGCCCACATGCTCGGAGATCCCACGTTAAACTGGCCTTGTGCCACATGATGCCCACGTTGGGGGAGTGACTAAATATAGTCAGTAGTTAAGTCGAGTCAAGAGTCGAGTCAGAGGCAGTCCGAAACATAGTCCCGTTCAGACAATTACTGCAAGACATTGGAATACTG
>OZ010609.1:53165538-53190538 GCA_963932145.1 Acanthosepion lycidas | reverse complement strand
CTGATCCGCCCCCGCCCCCAATCTAAATTAACAGCCTGCAGACACTGCCTTATATTATAGACAAACCATACCCATCTGTCACGCATTTGATTGGAAGTTGACCAACAGCCAATCGCAATAGTGTGAGCGCTATTTAAGTTGTTTATGGAGGATTTTTTACTTTTTCTTTTTTTTCTGCGGATACTCGGAAGGTACTTATGTGTTATCTGTTTTTGTTTTGTGTTTTTACTTTTTTACTTTTTTCTTAAACTTTTTTGTCAAGTTTCATTTCCCCAACTGATAATTACTGTTAGTAAAAAAAAAATAAAATAAATGAAAAAAAAAAAAAAGGAATAAAATAAAATAATAAATAATAAAAAAATGATGCAACCTTAAAATAATTAGAAATTTACATTTATTTTTAAGATTAAAATAAATAAATTACGACTTATGCAGCGATTTAAAACGAAAATAAATACATAAATAAAAGTCGTTTAAAACAAGTTGAACGAGTAAACTTGGAACATTCGATTAAATCTGTCGATTAACGTGTGAGATTAACGTGTGAGATTAACGTGTGAGATTAACGTGTGAGATTAACAAATAAAATTAAATTTACGATTTTGATCGTTACACGAAAAAAAGAAAAAAAAAAGCGGACAGAGGGGTTTACAATGTTGCTAATTAAGTCGTTTAACAAGAATTAGTCACAAATAATTCTTATTTCACATATAGTCCCATAGTTGGTGACGGAAAAGGAAAAAGAGATAGAATGGAAGTCAAAAAACTTCTATTAATAACGAAATGGTGGAAAAAAGAAAAAAAAAAGAAAAAAAATACTCCTTTTGAACTTTACGATGTTGTGTCTTTATTCTAGATGCGAAAATATCAAAATCACAGTTAATATGCAATATACCCCTACCAACATTTAAGCAACAAGTAAGAAAAAAAAAATAATAATAAAAGAATTAAATAATGATCATGACGAAAGATAAAATAGATTAGTTAGATAAACAAGTTAAAATTGGGAGATGTACAAAATAAAAATAAACTTCTGACCATACATATTTACAAACCAAATACGACATTTATAATTAGTTATAAAATGTGACATATCATTACACTATTTATAGTAAAATATTAGGTTGGCGCAAAAATAATGTCGTTTTCTCACATATGTTACTATGTGAGAAAACGACATTATTTTTACAAGGAACAGGGGAAGCTCAAAGTAATTAGATGAAACTGGCTGGACGAAACATTAGGTTGGTGCAAAAAATAATGTCGTTTTCTCACATATGTTACTATATGTGTTTTAATGCCACCTCGCGCCAATCACAGACGAGGATGTTATGGTCATATCGTCCTGTATGTATGCTCTTATTGGAGGTTGCCGTTGACCAGATCTTGTTAAAGGACCTCTGCATTCTATTTCCGCAGCTTTTCTGAGAGTATTCATGGCTAAGGAAAAGAGCGCAGCTGAGATGGTGCAGCCTGTTATAATACCTATTTCCAATCTATGCCATGCAGATGCTGCTGTTCTAATTTTGAAATTATTATAATCGTCCACTTTGGTCTCTATAATTTTGGCGGGAAAAATGGCGTTTCATGACCCGAGCTACCCACAGAGTTGGATGTGGCACAAGGTTGGTTTAGAGTCAGTAAGCCCGGGCAAAAATTCATCGTAAACCTCGTAATAACGGAGTCAGGTTTGTCTACCTCCCCAGACGAGACTCGACCCGTAGTCTTAGCCTCCTACAGATTCCTCTCTGCCCAGAGGCAAAGATTTCGACAAGCACTAAGAACTTAGCCCGCAGCTAAGACGTAATGCTAAACTGGACATTTATTGCTCGAAAATACAGCAACTGTGGCACAAGGCCAACAAGCGGAGAATAATTTTAAAGGTAGACGTCACTATCTTATAACTAGCTAATTCGATTCACGACCCATTCATTCGTTAAAATTTACACATCCGACATTCTGTCATCATTCAATCCTCCATATACTACAACACTGCATACACACAGGGGAGACTTATAAAAAAATACCCAATGACATGAAAATTTGTTTATATAAAATTATATATAAAAGTTTATCGATGATATGCAACCTAAAGTTAACTCACCTCAGCTTTGCTTATTTACAAAAACAGACGATTCAATTTATTTATATTTTATGTGACAACATCCCTTTAAGTTGAAAGTAAAAAGTGATGTATAAAATATCTGTCGCTGAAAAAATAAAATGTATAAAATATCTGTAGCTGAAATCATAAAATGTTTAAAATATCTGTTGCTGAAATCATAAAATGTATAAAATATCTGTCGCTGAAAAAATAAAATGTATAAAATATCTGTAGCTGAAATCATAAAATGTATAAAATATCTGTAGCCGAAATCATAAAATGTATAAAATATCTGTAGCTGAAAAAATAAAATGTATAAAATATCTGTTGCTGAAATCATAAAATGTATAAAATATCTGTTGCTGAAATCATAAAATGTATAACATATATGTCGCTGAAAAAATAAAATGTATAAAATATCTGTAGCTGAAATCATAAAATGTATAAAATATCTGTTGCTGAAATCATAAAATGTATAACATATATGTCGCTGAAAAAATAAAATGTATAAAATATCTGTAGCTGAAATCATAAATTGAATAAAATATCTGTAGCTGAAAAAATAAAATGTATAAAATATCTGTAGCTGAAATCATAAAATGTATAACATATCTTTAGCTGAAATCATAAAATGTATAAAATATCTGTAGCCGAAATCATAAAATGTATAAAATATGTGTATCTGAAATAATAAAATTAAGTCGTCTCTCTTTGTCTGTTTTACAAATACTTTCATGGTAATTGCTCTGAGGAGCTGAATTCACTTGTTCCCAGACTTCATGAATTCAAACGCCCTACGAGACTGGCATCCCGCTCACACCCTTTCACTGTCGAAGCTATTAAATGTAGACGTCTCTTCTACTCCAATAGCTTCATATCTCGCACCTCTCGCCCGTGGAACTCCCTTCCCTATTCCAGTTTCCCTGAGAGCTATAATCTCCAGCTATTCAAATGTAATGTCAATCGACATCTCCAGTTGCCTTGATCTATCCACTATCCTTCTCCTCATCCTTTCCTCTATCACTCCTATCTGATCTTGCTCCAAATTTTCTGTAGCCCCTTGCGTCCCAGTGGCTTGCTTGGGGTGAAACGCTTAAATAAAAAAAAAAGTAGAAACTATTTAATTCTCGGCATTAAATAAACAATAGACGTTGCTATGCCGTTCAACAAATTCAATCTAACAAACAAAATAAGACATTAGTTATTCTACATCAACAAATATCTGAATAAAAACAGAAAAAAAGACGTTATTTTTGTGTTAATAAAACAAATATAACGAATTATTATTTTTATTATTCATAATAGGACGAGAGTCCACGCCATTGATGTTTTAATCACAAAAATGAGTATAGGAGTTCGAATGAAAATAAAAATAAGTCGTCATTCAATAACTTCAGATAAAAAAATTAAAGAATAATTATAAAAACCTTCTAATGAGGAGGTACGGTGGGGTAATTCTCAAATAGACGGTTTGGGAAATCGGATAGACGGGTTCGTCTTCTGGTCGAGTTTATTATATTCATTTACGTGATAATGGATAGCAGTCTTTATATTTGTATTTTTTTTTAAAGTTCTCGTTTCTTAATAAAGTTTCCCCTTTTCTTATATAATTTCAGAGCTTTTTTCCCCCAGTTACGGGTAAAATAGCCAGCCAGACAGACCTGGCCCAATATCCTTAAGTGGCAACAGTCTAAGAGAAGAAAAGAAAAATCTGAATTCAAACGACCCGCTGCTTTTTAGGTCCTGCCTATTTAGGCAAAGGCTAGAGAAAGGTAACTTAAAAAAAGGAAAAAAAAATCCTCCTCTGAGAGGAGGGTTGTGATAACCTCAACACCACAGGTGTAAAAGGAACCGGCAAGCAGCTGAACTATACTGCATGGATATGTCACTATGAACAGCAATTTTGAGATATATTAGGAGTGCGCTAACTGAATAAAATAAATGAATATGAGGAGGTGAGTTATATAAAGAAAATGCCTCCAAAAACTAAGCAACATATTTAAAAAACTAGGAAATTTCGCTAGATACAAAGAAAAGAGTGCGGAACTGTTCTATGAAATAGATCCTGAAAATGTCCGCTAAAAACGAAACAAAACATTAAAAAGAGAAACAAATCTTTATAAACAAAGAAAAGAGAACTGAAATGGTATATGATATAAATCCTGAAAATGCCCCCTAAAAACGAAACAAAAAATAAAAATAGAAACAATTCTTTATAAACAAAGAAAAGAGTACTGAAATGTTATATGATATAAATCCTGAAAATGCCCGCTAAAAACGAAACAAAACATTAAAAAGACAAACAAATCTTTATAAACAAAGAAAAGAGTACTAAAATGTTATATGATATAAATCCTGAAAATACCCACTAAAGACGAAACAAACTTAAGAGATACAGATGATTGAGACTTGTGGAGAGAAATGGTCGTCCATGTCCCCTGGTTGTGTGGCATATAGATGATGATATAATGAGCACAGTACCTATGCTTTCTCAATGCCTTGAGAAAATCATTGAGAAATTTAACCATTGGACAACAATTGTCTCTTTTGAACTCTTCTGTTGAAGAATCAAATTCAGTAAGCAATCATCCATCATTGCGTCCACGACTCTTGTCCATTTTGCCTCAGGTTCCTTGCCATAAATCCAGCTCCCTCGTGAAGGAGTGGTTTGGTTTGGTTTGTTTTACGGAATATCATCCTCAATGAGTTATTTAATGCCGACAAGATTTTTATTAAAGGTAATATTTTGTTGTTTGTTTTACGGTATATCAACCACAAACGGGTTATTTAATGCCGACAAGATTTTTATTAATGGTAATATTTTGTTGTTTGTTTTACGGTATATCAAACTCAATGGCTTATTTAATGACGACAACCTTTTTTCCTGTTAATATTTTGTTTTGTTAAAAATCTATTTCTTGTAATATTTTCCCCTAAAAAATGTATGACTGGTAATATTATTTTTTTCTACAAATAAGTATTTCTGTTTATAATTTTTGCAAAGTATTTCTGGTATTAAAAACTATTTTTACACACTCATAATCCTTTTTAACTCAGTTTCGGGGTTAACTATTTGCCCATTGCTGGGACCCCGGTCAGGGTGGACCTGGGAACACCAGCAATTAAGCGGTGATTCCACGCCCCGACATTTCAGTTCTCTTTTCTTTGTTTATAAAGATTTGTTTGTCTTTTTAATGTTTTGCTGCCAGACGTAGCTTATCGTCATACCCTGGACGCGGATGTTGTTTAGATCGAACCCCTCTGTCAGTTAGAGTTTGTTTTATTATTCTATATAAATTTATTTTTTTAATATGCCAAATATGTTCACCAGTTTTAGTAGAGTATATTCGTGGCAGTCTGATGGGGGGTAGGGTAAGCTGTGTACAGCAATTGTTAGAAGTGCTGCCCTACTTATTCAAAACTTAGTGGTAAAGGTCTACATAAAGTCGACCACAAGAATTGGAAATATTTTTAGGCTTGAAAAGTCGACTTGTACGCCAAGATTTACGGTTAGTCTTCAGTTTCATAAAAGAGAAAAGCAACTCTGAATTTAAAACTATTGTTTAGAAATTGAAGTTCCAGCGGCAGAAAGAAATGTTAAAATCAATAATGGAATGTCCGATGTAAAAATATTGCAATACTTGTAAACGGTCAAGCATCCAACACACAAGGCAACAGTTCGTACGAACACTTATATATATATATATATATATATATATATATATATATATATGTGTGTGTGTGTGTGTGTGTGTGTGTGTCTGTGTGTGTGTGTCATTATTATTTATTTTTTATTTTAATTATGTGTCTATTATAAATAAGCGAAAGTCACATACGTAGGCTTGGGAAAGAAGTATTTCTTTTAGGAAAGGAGATATTTGAAAACCACAAACCCTAAGTTAATATTTTAACAACAACCGATACTGGCACTCTCAAGAAATTGCCGTCTCAGTAAACTATTTTCTTTTTTAATAAGTGTACCATTCTTGAGATCAAAGTTTTTATCGAATTTATTTCTGTGTTTGGCAAATGCAATTGGTTAATTGTCATTTATATAGTCTATTTCTGGTCATCAATACTTTAGTTTAAATATCTGCAAGTTTCACCAATATATTGTAAGGAACAGCTTTGACGGTTATGTGTGCTTCAGAATTATTATGGTTATTAGAATTTTTGGTTTTCTGCTTATATCCATAACAGTTTTGTATATGTTTGCATTTATTTGGATATTAAGATTGAATAGATTGTTTTCAATAGCATATTTTACGAATTTGGCAGGTAATATTATATGCCTGAGAATTCTATTCTATTTTATTAGAATAGAAGTGAGTTTTGTATCTAGCTTGTTAAGCAATAAAACATCCAGACTAACTGCTATTAAATTACTATGCTTAAATTTATGCAATCGTGGCGGAAACGAGAAAAGCTCAACAGAACGTTTCCCATGAATACGTTTGGAGAATAAACAACGGGAATCCATGTTACGTCGGTGAGAAAACCAAGATGCCAGGTGAGGATCGGTTACATTGCAGATCCTTCTTTGCATTTCGTTAAGAAACAAGTGATACACAGGGTGTAACAGCAAAATTTCCAAAATCGTGTCACAGCATGCGAGAATTGTCCGTCCCATAAAATATTTAATATCTACCAAAAAAAAAAAAAATAAAATAAACTAATAGAGTTTTTCCCAGGTTTTCAGATAAGACGTTCATCCATCTTCACATCATTTGTCATTGAATCATTCAGCTAGAAAGAGAACAGGTTAAAATCGTTTTGTTTCAACCCAACTATGTCTTCCTAACTGAACACTCGTGAGAAGAAGACCATTCAGGCCTTCAGTAATGGTACCAACATTCATACTCTGGCTTCCATCTTCAAAGTCCATTCAACACCAAGAGAACGGTGAATAAGTTTAAAACAGAAGGAACAGTAGAGAGGAAAACAGGATCAATAGGCCACAGCAGAAAGAGGGAACATCATTTTAAATTAGAGCTCAAAACATGCTTATTGTTTGAAGTAGAGTCTAATAAATCATTGGAGAGTTTTTCATAAGAATCACTGAAAAACCCTTTGAGTTATTCAGCTAGAAAGAAAATAAATTAAAATCGTTTTTTATCAGCCCCACTATGTCTTCCCAAATAGTGAGAGGAAGATCATTCAGGCCTTCACTAATGAACCAACTTCCATACTCTGGCTTTCATCTTCAATGTCCATTCAGGAACCATCAAGAGAACGCTGAATGTTTCAAAAAGATGGAATGGATGGTCACAACAGCTAGAGAGATCATCATTTCAGCTTAGAGCTAAATACATTCTTATTGTTCAAAGTAGAGTCCAATAATTTTATAAAATCCTCGAAGAAATATATTAAGATAGCTTTAATCATTTCTAGGATAAAATAATTCAAAGCTTAATCTAACAATTGGTCAATTTTGCTGATACACGATTTGGAAGATTTAGTAATAACAATCGATATATCATTAGGAACAGAACATATATGACAGCAGTAGTCGATCTAAGGAGGAATGGTAGATTTAAAAATGTGCAGGAACGATTCTGATAAGAATACTTCTATGGCACAACACGACGAACTAACTTTTCCCAGAACAGACTTTATGTAGCAGAAATATTCTAAGCATGGACTAATGGTAGACTTATAAATATTCAATCTAGATTCAGGCGAGAAAAAATGTCTAGCAGGACACGGTAAACCAACTTTGCTACCAGCAATGGAGTAAATATTATCTTTTCACATGCAGGGACACTCAAAATACCTCGATATTATGCGACTGTTAATCAGATCAGCCTCCCTAAGCGCTACCAAAGAGTTCAGGTTCCTTAATAGCAACCGGAAGTTGCAACCATAAATCGGCATTTTTATAATGAAAAGTCACAGCCACTGATTAGTCAGATCACAAAAAGTTTAAAACAATTTATTATAGTCATGGAAGAAAGCAGTGCCAACTGATTGAATATAATCACTAAACCTCATTCCAATGGAAAACGTGATCCCAAGATAGAACAAAGTGTTGTTCTCATGGGATTTAACACTATTAATTAGATCATAGTTTAGAGCAACATATCGTGACACTTACTATGGATCGAACTCTGGATAATAATGGCGGAAAAGAAGAAATATTATTTTTTGAAATATCATTGACATTTGAAAATTTCTTTCGCGTCATATGTAGTAAATATTTTTTTCTTTTGACATATACTACGTCTTTTTTCTAACATGTTTTCCTCTTGAGTTTTGTTTTTTATTTATTTTCTTGCGAACTTTGCGATATTTAATTAGATTCTTACTGAACATTGCCCAGAGGAAGAACTGTTTCAAGTGTTGGCTATTTTTAATGCGCCAATAACATTTGCGCTGATTTTGTTATTTTCTGCAATTTTTCACGGTGATAAATACGTTAGTCGCCGGCATAATTTATAGGTCATCGACTAATCTTCCTAAATTCCACCCCCACCATCAGCTTCACAAACACTAACGGCAAACTCAGCAGTCGCTCTAATAATGAGACAATTTAGTTAGAGGAAGATTGCAAATTAGCAAAAAGATATTTTGGGATACTGAAGTGCACACGTTTAACCCTCTGACGACCAGGATACTGCACTAATATTATTAGGTTGGTGCAAAAATAATGACGTAATAATGTCGTTTTTTGACGTTAAAAATACGTCATAAAACGACATTATTACGTCATTATTTTTGCACCAACCTAATAATAGTCTTCGATAAAAAAAAAAAGTTTTGCGTAGAATACATTAATGGCACTGCAGAAAGATAATATACCATATAGCTAAATACAGTGTAACCCGGATGTAAGAGAGTTGTTGGGACCAGAGACGAAGTCTCTTATATCTGGGTTTCTCTTATATCCGGGTTTGATCTATTTTGTTTACATTAACACAGACTGTAATTTGGGAGCAGAGAAAATCGCTCTTATATCCGGGTTTCTTTTATATCCAGTTCTCTTATATCCGGGTTACACCGTACTTATAGAGTAAAATACAAAAGACCAATGTTTGAAATACCCCAAACAAGAAAACGTTAACTGCGTGGGGAGGTATAATTTTTTATATTTTTTTTTTGCCTGAAGTCGTTCAACTAATCTTATGAAACCTGCTGCATTTTATTATCATAATCTCGCATAATATTAGATTGGTGCAAAAATAATGACGTAATAATGTCGTTTTTTGACATTAAAAAATACGTCAAAAAACGACATTATTACGTCATTATTTTTGCATCAACCTAATAATTACCAACATTTCATTCAGATAATTGTGTAAAAGATGAGTTTTGAGAAAAGCAAACGTTAATGGGCGTGTGATATAAGAAACGCAGATGTTCATCTTCACAGAAGATTTCAAGGATAGTTGGAGTATCCCTAAAGGTAGTTTTTAATAAAATTATTATTTTCGGTTTTTCTTTTTTAATTTTCTGAATATTTTCTGTTTTACTTTTCTGAATATTTGCTAGGATGATTCTTCAGAAGCAGATTTCACAAATATTGGAGGATAATCAATAGAAAACAGGTAAATCCACTAATCATTTTATTGTCCCTTATCCTTGTCGGAGTACTTATCCTTTATCGTATTGAAAAATCTGTTTTGCGTCCCAGGTTGAAGGAATTCCTTTGAAGTTTTCAAAATGACGGGGAAAAAAAAGAAAAGAAATTAGTACGTAACGGCTGTCGATTTGTCAAAAATGGAATTGTCCGGTCGAGTTCAAATTCGGACCAAGTCTATTTCATTAAATTCACACAAATATTAGGTTGGTGCAAAAATAATGTCGTTTTCTCACATAGTAACATATGTGAAAAAACGACATTATTTTTGCACCAACCTAATATAAGACTTTTTTTTTAAATCAATACCAAAATTATAAGTTTTTCCTCCCTACACTGTATAGTCTCAAATTTAATTGCTATTCGTTCGTGTCCGAGTATGACTGTCTGCATAGAGCTGCTTACTAATCCCTATCGCAGAAGCAAACTCAGGCACATCTATGCTTGTTCAACATCCGCAAAGCCCACCTACTATGCTACTATACTGAACCGACCCGAGTTACAGTTTCTGGAGGAAAGTGCAATATCTAGCCTGATCAACAGCACGAACAAGGCCTGTTAGCTCAAACCCTCGGTCACGATGAGTTGTGACTTCGTGCTAGGAAAAAAATCGACGTCTAGCAAAAAAGATGAGACATCGAAGAACTCAATAACAAAATAAAATGTTTTATGTCAAACATTCCCAATGAAATGTGTGTCAGGGCACTATATTGTACTGTTGATCGCTGGTTTTTGTGCATAAATCGTTCTGTTTGACAGGAGGAGACAGGTGGAGACTGTCCAGTAAATTCTGAATAAATGATTCCACTCATACTAGTGTTAACATAATTTTGATTCGTCCTCTAATACTAATGATAACAGAATTTTCACACAACCTGAATTCATCGGCCATCCTAAGATTAATTTTCAGGGACCATATTCCTCGTTCTTGATAATATTTTTCAGTGGACATTGTTGTTAAGTTACTGAAATATTGTACAGGAAGGGAAACATTATCCAGGCCGAGGAACATTTTTTTCTGTAATTAAATAATACATAGCTAATGAATAACAGTCAGAGTCAAGAAATACTAAAAGAAGCCGAAAGTTTACAGAGCCCCAGCCGCGATAAGACATATTATAGGGACCGAACAAGATTTAGAATTTTGACTATTACGTTTAAAGAATCTCATACACTCTCCATGGCGTTGAGTTAAATAAAGAACACACACCTAATTTTCGCTGACCCTTTCACAAAACACAGGGCACGTTATTAACACGTCTCGTCCGACTCTCTGTAGGCTGAGGGACTTGAAACATAATTAAAATGGCACTCTTCGGCGCGTCTTGTCTGGGTAACTTATTTTTTTTCTTCGTCTCCCCTTGTAGCACTGATTGTTTTGCAAGCTTTGTTTCCTTTCAGTACATAATGGTTGAACTTGATCTGACGATCCTTGATTTTTGAGGGTGAAACATAAGTAGCCTCGGTTTTATTGTTTAATATTTATTTATATTTATCTTACTTGATATATATATATATATATATATATATGTGTGTGTGTGTGTGTGTATATATATATATATGTTAAGAAATGGACAAAGTCCGACAATTTATTTATTAAAGACATTTTTATGTTTAACGTTCTTTTTATAGATACAAGTATTTAAGTAAATGCTCTGTTTATAATAAACAGTATTAAATAACATTTACCGGCCTGAATGTTCGAGAAATTTTCATTGACAGGATTCGAACCTGCATCCTATACGGAACCGTCATTTACGCTGACGTGCCTTAACTGACTCGGCCACAAAGGAGCGTTCGGTAGGCAAGGTCGAATTTACTGCTTATAAACTTCAATTTTCGACCTTGCCTACCGAACGCTGTTTGTTTGTTTGTTATTTTGTTTGTTTGTTTGTTTGTTTGTTTGTTTTTTTTATTTATTGTTAACGGCAAAAATTCTTACGGAATTTTTTCTATTTGCATATTTAAATATTTTTTTGGGGGGGGTGTTCAGATTAGAATACGTTTTATTTAACTACAATTTGAAAAAATATTTTCACTATTAATTTTTAATATACTATATTTCTTTTAAGAACAAGTAAATATATTAAAATCCCTTACAGTATGTAGAGTTATTTTCACATCAACTATAAGTATGTATATTATTAGGTAACATTTTTTTAATGTAAACTTGATGACAATGACGCCCAAAATAGCTAATTGACTTCACTGATTTAGTAAACTTTTATTTTTTATAAAAAACTTAGTAATATCTTGTTTCTCATGTAAGTACAAAGGACATGTGTCATTCAATGGCTTACATCTTCCAACTTTTCATATTAAATTCATTTTACTGTAGGTGTTTTATTGGATTCTTTTAAGAGCTTTTAGTACTTGGAGGGAGATCTATAGGTTAGAATACGTTTTATTTCATTACAATTTTAAAAGATGTTTAGGTTAGAATTCGTTTCAACTAAAATTTTAAATACTACTTTAAAGTATTTTCACTGTTATTTTAATAGACTTTATGTCCCTATCTAGCTTGCTATTTCAGCCTGTTCATATATATCTATCTATTTATCTCAGCCTGTTCATATCTATGTATGTATGTATCTATCTATCTCAACCTGTTCATGTCTATCTATCTCAGCCTGTTTCTATCTATCTTTCTATATATATATCTATTTATTAAAGACATTTTTATGTTTAACGTTCTTTTTATAGATACAAGTATTTAAGTAAATGCTCTGTTTATAATAAACAGTATTAAATAACATTTACCGGCCTGAATGTCCGAGAAATTTTTCATAGAAAATATTCATCCTTTGACAGAATTCGAACCTGCATCCTATACAGTACCGCCATTTAGCCTAACCGATTCGGCCACAAAGGAGCGTTCGGTAGGCAAGGTCGAATTTACTGCTTATAAACTTCAATCTTCCATGAATCTCGTACATTCATAACTGCTCATGGTGTATCTATCTATCTATCTCAGCCTGTTCATATCTATCTATCTATCTATCTATCTATCTATCTATCTACGCGTGCCCTTGCAATTTTTACGTTTGAATTCACCACTTCTGATTAATATCTATATTTACTTCCTAGTGTTTTTGTATTTTTTCCTCTTGTTCTTACCTTTAACCTTTTCCCCGTTCTTATTTGATCTTTTGTTATTGCCCAAGGTCCCGTTTAATTGCATTTTACCCCTGCTTCTCAATCGAAGTGGCAAACACCATTGCACTCTGGCCATTGTCCTGTGAAAATTCTCCGGATTCACCACTCAGACGTGACTCGTACTTAATTTGGCCCACCCTGCATACACAATTATTTGAAAATCGGTTAGACTTGAATGTCGGGTGGATAATAATTACGTGAGGGAATAGTAATTTGCTCAGAGTGTGTTTATGCTTCTATACAAATCGGAGATCACCCTAGAATGGATTTGATGGAACTCTGCGTGGTTGCCTAGCCGAATCGTGTTCGTGACCAGGCGAAAATTTGCGGGGAGTGAAGGGTAGAGAGCGAGAGCGAACCTCAGATAATGTGATTAAGGATACCGTTACCGTCTATGTTTGCATTGATTAAAAGTGGCCGAGTGGTTGAACCATGAAAATCCCTTTGCAAATTTTATGGCCGATTGATCAAAGGAGGTGTCTTCTCGGTAACACCGACTTGTGCGTGAAATTGGGACGACGAAACGATTTGGAAGACGTCGAAGATTGGGCTAGCAGGAAGGCTTCAGGCATCGTGACTGAGCTGTTCAATGTAAAACTGCAACCTAAAAGTCGAGTTTTCAAGCCTAAAATATTATTTCAAAAATTAGGTGCCGATTTATATGGAGGCTATAAAATGCAAAGATTTGGCACCGAATTGTACAGCGTCCTGGGTAAGACGATAAACTGTGTCCAACAATAAAGCCTCTGTTCAGAAGGCTTTCAGTGGAGTGGAACCACCTGTTAATTGCTGGTGTTCTCATTTTCATCCTGACCGGTGGTGGTAGCACCTGTCAGGGTTCCAACTATGGGCAAAAAATTAACCCCCGATCTGGGGTCAAAACACTATTAAAATGTAAAAATACGTTTTAACACCAGCAACAATTTTCTCAGAAAAAGTATTTCCAGTAATACATTTTTGAAGAAAAAAATATTACCAGCAATACATTTTTTAATAAAAAATATGACTAGCAATACACTTTTGTAAATAATTATTACCAGCAATAAAATTTTTGGAGAAAAAGTATTTTTTGGAAAAAAAAAAAATATTGCCATCAATAAAAAGCTTGTCGGCATTAAATAACTCATTGAGGTTGATATGCCGTAAAAACAAACCAATATATATATATATATATAACCATCAATAAAAATCTTGTCGGGATTAAATAACGCATTGAGGTTGATATGTCGTAAAACAGACAAACCAATATATATATATATATATATATATATATATATATATATATATATATATATATATATATATATATATATATATATATATATGTATACATATATATATATATATATATATGTATACATATATATATATATATACATATATATATACATATATATATATATACATATATATACATATATATATATACATATATATATATATACATGTATACATATATATATATATATATATGTATACATATATATATATATATATATATATTACCGTCAATAACAATCTGTTCGGCATTAAATAACCCATTGAGGTTGATATACCATAAAACAAAACAAACCAAATAAAGCCGAGTTGTATATTTACTGTAACTCGATACATCGTTATTGACGACATTTTATTCCCATGATGCAACCCCAGGACATACTAAACGAATAGGTATTTTTTGTTTGTATATAAGCAAGTATTGTTTAAAGAAGTCTGTAAGTACATTGCAAAAGCAATATCCATGTCTTATTTCAAACTATTGCTTTGACTATTTTCTTCTTGCAATTGTTGATTAGTCCTTTTTTCTTTCTTTCCTTCTGTAGGGGGTCTTGTAGATTCCTATTTTCGTCTACTATCAACCGTGTATCATTTGCATATGTCAGGTTGTTAAGATTGTAGCAGACAATAATAAATTCTGGTAGGAGATCTAATTTCATCAGAATCGCCTTATATTGAATAAGTCCGGTGAGAAGACATATCCTTGTCTAACACCCCTTTCAAATCTAAATATCACTAAGAGGAAAGATTACAATGATGAATTACATATTTGAAGATTATAAACACAAAATCGATACTAGTGGTTCTTTTTTTCCATGCATCAGTTCCTTTTTTTTAAAAATTCGAAACAAAAAATGTTGCATTTCGAAAAAATAATAACTTCAGAAAGTTTCAGGGCATTTTTTAACTTTACTTAATTGAAATTAGGTTGATATGCCGTAAAACAAGCAACCCCTCCATACACCCAAAAAATATCACCATTAATAAAAAATATTTTCGGCATTAAATAACTCATTGAGGGTGATATACCGTAAAACGAACAACAAAACATTACCATTAATAAAAATCTTGTCGGCATTAAATAACACATTCAAGTTGATATACCGTAAAACAAACAACAAAATATTACATTAATAAAAATCTTATCGGCATTAAATAACCCATTCAGGTTGATATACCGTAAAACAAACAACAAAATATTACCATCAATAAAAATCTTGTCGGCATTAAATAACCCATTGAGGTTGATATACCGTAAAACAAACAACAAATATTACCATCAACAAAAATATTGTCGGCATAAAATAATCCATTGAGGTTGGTATACCGTAAAACAAACAACAAAATATTAACATTAATAAAAATCTTGTCGGCATTAAATAACCCTTTGAGGTTGATATACCGTAAAACAAACAACAAAATATTACATTAACAAAAATCTTGTCGGCATAAATTAACCCATTGAAGTTGATATACCGTAAAACAAACAACAAAATATTACCATCAATAAAACTCTTTTCGGCATTAAATAACCCATTGAGGTTGATATACCGTAAAACAAACAACAAAATATTACCATCAATAAAAATCTTGTCGGCATTAAGTAACCCATTGAGGTCGATATACCGCAAAACAAACACAATATTACCATTTATAAAAATCTTGTCGTCATTAAATAACCCATTGAGGTTGATATACCGTAAAACAAACAACAAAATATTACCATTAATAAAAATCTTGTCGGCATTAAATAACCCATTGAGGTTGATATACCGTAAAACAAACAACAAAATATTACCATTAATAAAAATCTTGTCGGCATTAAATAACCCATTGAGGTTGATATACCGTAAAACATACAACAAAATATTACCATTAATAAAAATCTTGTCTGCATTAAATAACCCATTCAGGTTGATATACTAATATTACCATCAATAAAATTATTGTCGGCGTAAAATAACCCATTGAAGTTGATATACCGTAAAATAAACAACAAAATATTACAATCAATAAAACACTTGTCGGCATTAAATAACCCATTCAGGTTGATATACCGTAAAACAAACAACAAAATATTACCATTAATAAAAATCTTGTCGGCATTAAATAACCCATTGAGGTCGATATACCGTAAAACAAACAACAAAATATTACCATCAATAAAACTCATGTCGGCATTAAATAACCCATTGAAGTTGATATACCGTAAAAGAAAAAGCAAATATTACCATCAATAAAATTATTGTCGGCATTAAATAACCTATTGATGTTGACATACCGTAAAACAAACAAGAAAATATTGCCAATAATAAAAATCTTGTCGGCATTAAATATCCCATTGAGGTTGATATACCGTAAAACAAGCAACAAAATATTACCATTAATAACAATCTTCTCGGCATTAAATATCCCATTGAGGTTGATATACCGTAAAACAAACAACAAAATATTATCATTAATAAAAATTTTGTCGGCATTAAATAACCCATTGAGGTTGATATACCGTAAAACAAATAAAAAAATATTACCATCAATAAAAATCTTGTCGGCATTAAATAACCCATTGAGGTTGATATACCGTAAAACAAACAACAAATATTACCATCAATAAAAATATTGTCGGCATAAAATAACCCATTGAGGTTGATATACCGTAAAACAAACAGCAAAATATTACCATTAATAAAAATCTTGTCGGCATTAAATAACCCATTGAGGTTGATATACCGTAAAACAAACAACAAAATATTACCATTAATAAAAATCTTGTCGGCATTAAATAACCCATTGAGGTTGATATACCGTAAAACAAACACCAAATATTAGCATCAATAAAATTATTGTCGGCATTAAATAACCCATTGATGTTGATATACCGTAAAACAAACAAGAAAATATTACCATTAATAAAAATCTTGTCGGCATTAAATATCCCATTGAGGTTGATATACCGTAAAACAAGCAACAAAATATTACCATTAAAAACAATCTTCTCGGCATTAAATATCCCATTGAGGTTGATATACCGTAAAACAAACAACAAAATATTATCATTAATAAAAATCTTGTCGGCATTAAATAACCCATTGAGGTTGATATACCGTAAAACAAACAACAAATATTACCATCAATAAAAATATTGTCGGCATAAAATAATCCATTGAGGTTGGTATAGCGTAAAACGAACAACAAAATATTACCATCAATAAAACTCTTTTCGGCATTAAATAACACATTGAGGTTGATATACAGTAAAACAAACAACAAAATATTACCATCAATAAAAATCTTGTCGGCATTAAGTAACCCATTGAGGTCGATATACCGTAAAACAAACACAATATTACCATTTATAAAAATCTTGTCGTCATTAAATAACCCATGGAGGTTGATATACCGTAAAACAAACAACAAAATATTACCATTAATAAAACTCTTGTAGGCATTAAATAACCCATTGAGGTTTATATACCGTAAAACAAACAACAAAATATTACCATTAATAAAAATCTTGTCGGCATTAAATAACCCATTGAGGTTGATATACCGTAAAACATACAACAAAATATTACCATTAATAAAAATCTTGTCGGCATTAAATAACCCATTGAGGTTGATATACTAATATTACAATCAATAAAATTATTGTCGGCATTAAATAACCCATTGAAGTTGATATACCGTAAAACAAACAACAAATTATTACCATCAATAAAACTCTTGTCGGCATTGAATAACCCATTGAGGTCGATATACCGTAAAACAAACAACAAAATATTACCATCAATAAAACTCATGTCGGCATTAAATACCTATTGAAGTTGATATACCGTAAAACAAACAACAAAATATTACCATCCATAAAACTCTTGTCGGCATTAAATAATCGATTGAGGTTGATATACCGTAAAACAAACAAAAAATATTACAATCAATAAAACTCTTGTCGGCATTAAATAACCCATTCAGGTTGATATACCGTAAAACAAAGAACAAAATATTACCATTAATAAAAATCTTGTCGGCATTAAATAACCCATTGAGGTCGATATACCGTAAAACAAACAACAAAATATTACCATCAATAACACTCATGTCGACATTAAATAACCTATTGAAGTTGATATACCGTAAAACAAACAACAAAATATTACAATCAATAAAACTCTTGTCGGCATTAAGTAACCCATTGAGGTCGATATACCGCAAAACAAACACAATATTACCATTTATAAAAATCTTGTCGTCATTAAATAACCCATTGAGGTTGATATACCGTAAAACAAACAACAAAATATTATCATTAATAAAAATCTTGTCGGCATTAAATAACCCATTGAGGTTGATATACCGTAAAACAAATAAAAAAATATTACCATCAATAAAAATCTTGTCGGCATTAAATAACCCATTGAGGTTGATATACCGTAAAACAAACAACAAATATTACCATCAATAAAAATATTGTCGGCATAAAATAACCCATTGAGGTTGATATACCGTAAAACAAACAGCAAAATATTACCATTAATAAAAATCTTGTCGGCATTAAATAACCTATTGAGGTTGATATACCGTAAAACAAACAACAAAATATTACCATTAATAAAAATCTTGTCGGCATTAAATAACCCATTGATGTTGATATACCGTAAAACAAACAAGAAAATATTATCATTAATAAAAATCTTGTCGGCATTAAATAACCCATTGAGGTCGATATACCGTAAAACAAACAACAAAATATTACCATCAATAAAACTCATGTCGGCATTAAATAACCTATTGAAGTCGATATACCGTAAAACAAACAACAAAATATTACCATCCATAAAACTCTTGTCGGCATTAAATAATCGATTGAGGTTGATATACCGTAAAACAAACAACAAAATATTACAATCAATAAAACTCTTGTCGGCATTAAATAACCCATTCAGGTTAATATACCGTAAAACAAACAACAAAATATTACCATTAATTAAAATCTTGTCGGCATTACATAACCCATTGAGGTTGATATACCGTAAAACAAACAAAATATTACCATTAATAAAAATCTTGTCGGCATTAAATAACCCATTGAGGTTAATATACCGTAAAACAAACAACAAAATATTACCATTAATAAAAATCTTGTCGGCATTAAATAACCCATTGAGGTTAATATACCGTAAAACAAACAACAAAATATTACCATTAATAAAAATCTTGTCGGCATTAAATAACCCATTGAGGTTGACATACCGTAAAAGAAAAAGCAAATATTACCATCAATAAAATTATTGTCGGCATTAAATAACCCATTGATGTTGACATACCGTAAAACAAACAAGAAAATATTGCCATTAATAAAAATCTTGTCGACATTAAATATCCCATTGAGGGTGATATACCGTAAAACAAGCAACAAAATATTACCATTAATAACAATCTTCTCGGCATTAAATATCCCATTGAGGTTGATATACCGTAAAATAAATAACAAAATATTATCATTAATAAAAATCTTGTCGGCATTAAATAACCCATTGAGGTTGATATACCGTAAAACAAATAAAAAAAATATTACCATCAATAAAAATCTTGTCGGCATTAAATAACCCATTGAGTTTGATATACCGTAAAACAGACAACAAATATTACCACCAATAAAAATATTGTCGGCATAAAATAACCCATTGAGGTTGATATACCGTAAAACAAACAGCAAAATATTACCATTAATAAAAATCTTGTCGGCATTAAATAACCCATTGAGGTTGATATACCGTAAAACAAACAACAAAATATTACCATTAATAAAAATCTTGTCGGCATTAAATAACCCATTGAGGTTGATATACCGTAAAACAAACACCAAATATTAGCATCAATAAAATTATTGTCGGCATTAAATAACCCATTGATGTTGATATACCGTAAAACAAACAAGAAAATATTACCATTAATAAAAATCTTGTCGGCATTAAATATCCCATTGAGGTTGATATACCGTAAAACAAGCAACAAAATATTACCATTAATAACAATCTTCTCGGCATTAAATATCCCATTGAGGTTGATATACCGTAAAACAAACAACAAAATATTATCATTAATAAAAATCTTGTCGGCATTAAATAACCCATTGAGGTTGATATACCGTAAAACAAACAACAAATATTACCATCAATAAAAATATTGTCGGCATTAAATAACACATTCAGGTTGATATACCGTAAAACAAACAACAAATTATTAACATTAATAAAAATCTTGTCGGCATTAAATAACTCATTGAGGTTGATATACCGTAAAACAAACAACAAAATATTACCATTAATAAAAATCTTGTCGGCATTAAGTAACCCATTGAGGTTGATATACCGTAAAACAAAAAACAAAATATTACCATTAATAAAAATCTTGTCGGCATTAAATAACCCATTGAGGTTGATATACCGTAAAACAAACAACAAAATATTACCATTAATAAAAATCTTGTCGGCATTAAATAACCCATTGAGGTTGATATACCGTAAAACAAACAACAAAATATTACCATTAATAAAAATCTTGTCGGCATTAAATAACCCATTGAGGTTGATATACCGTAAAACAAACAAAAAAATATTACCATCAATAAAAATCTTGTCGGCATTAAATAACCCATTGAGGTTGATATACCGTAAAACAAACACCAAATATTACCATCAATAAAAATATTGTCGGCATTAAATAACCCATTGAGGTTGATATACCGTAAAACAAACAACAAAATATTACCATTAATAAAAATCTTGTCGGCATTAAATAACCCGTTGAGGTTGATATACCGTAAAACAAACAACAAAATATTACCATTAATAAAAATCTTGTTGTCATTAAATAACCCATTGAGGTTGATATACCGTAAAACAAACAACAAAATATTACCATTAATAAAAATCGTGTCGGCATTAAATAACCCATTGAGGTTGATATACCGTAAAACAAACAACAAAATATTACCATCAATAAAAATCTTGTCGGCATTAAATAACCCATTGAGGTTGATATACCGTAAAACAAACACCAAATATTACCATCAATAAAAATATTGTCGGCATTAAATAACCCATTGAGGTTGATATACCGTAAAACAAACAACAAAATATTACCATTAATAAAAATCTTGTCGGCATTAAATAACCCATTCAGGTTGATATACCGTAAAACAAACAACAAAATATTACCATTAATAAAAATCTTGTCGGCATTAAATAACCCGTTGAGGTTGATATACCGTAAAACAAACAACAAAATATTACCATTAATAAAAATCGTGTCGGCATTAAATAACCCATTGAGGTTGATATACCGTAAAACAAGCAACAAAATATTACCATCAATAAAAATCTTGTCGGCATTAAATAACCCATTGAGGTTGATATACCGTAAAACAAACACCAAATATTACCATCAATAAAAAATATTGTCGGCATTAAATAACCCATTGAGGTTGATATACCGTAAAACAAACAACAAAATATTACCATTAATAAAAATCGTGTCGGCATTAAATAACCCATTGAGGTTGATATACCGTAAAACAAACAACAAAATATTACCATTAATAAAAATCTTGTCGGCATTAAATAACCCATTCAGGTTGATATACCGTAAAACAAACAACAAAATATTACCATTAATAAAAATCTTGTCGGCATTAAATAACCCGTTGAGGTTGATATACCGTAAAACAAACAACAAAATATTACCATTAATAAAAATCGTGTCGGCATTAAATAACCCATTGAGGTTGATATACCGTAAAACAAACAACAAAATATTACCATTAATAAAAATCTTGTCGGCATTAAATAACCCATTCAGGTTGATATACCGTAAAACAAACAACAAAATATTACCATTAATAAAAATCTTGTCGGCATTAAATAACCCATTGCGGTTGATATACCGTAAAACAAAGCAAACCAAACAAAGCCGAGTTGTATATTTACTGTTACTCGATCCATCCTTATTGACTAATTGCCATGATGGAACCTTATAAACACTTAATTGATACTAGTGATTCTTTCTTTCTTCCGTTCCTTTCTTTTTTGTTAAATTCGAAACAATAATTCTTGCCTTTCGAATAAATAATAACTTCAGATTGTTTTTTAAACTTCTTTAAAAAAGGAAATGTGGATTCGCGGATAGTTACGCGGATTGAGAAATCGGAAAGCCGAGTTCGAATTCCGGCCGTCATCGTTAGATTCGCTTACATAGAAAAAAAACAAGCAAAAAAACGCTTTAGGAAATGTCTGAATACATCTACTTTTGCAAGAGCCAGATCAGGCGGAAAATGCTCTTGTCATATTAGGATTGGAGCTGCCCTGCCCTCATTTTCAACCCTTGATAAAGTTCATAAGCCTCTCCGACTCCTTTTGGGAGACGGATCTTTTTCTACCGACTAACTCACTTTCACCCCACCTCTCTCTCTCTCTCGCACCCACGCACACACACACACACACACACACACACACAAAACAGAGGCGAGATGTGTGAAGCCTCTTACTGCTCTATCGCCACTTCTATGGAAAGTGCTCGGTCGAACTGCATTCCTTGGTTCCTGAAGTTCTAACCTTCACGGCTATAACCACCATGACACATACATTGCAGCAAACCACCGTCAGTAGATGTGTATTCCATCGGGAAGAAGTCAGTTTCTTCCCGCGAACGACTGCTCCGTAAAACCGACTCACAAGAGGATATTTCCCAGTTTACTACAAACTTAATCTCCTAAGTTGTAGTTGAACCGTTATCTCCTCCTCCTATCCGTATAAACTGCTTCTTAATGTAACCCTCTATCACCAATGACTCTCGGGTCTTGTCCAAAATGAACGTTATTGTAAAAATATAGTAGAAGAGAATGTGACCTATAGCTTTGGCTGGGAACCTGTCTAGGAGAAGAAGAAACCTGAATAAAAAAATTAAAAAAAACTACAACAATGGCTTAAACATTCAAATACCCTGAATTGGTGAATATTGCTACATTCCTGAAACGAAGGTCAGTCAGTTAGGGGTTTCTATAAAGAGTGAGAAGACCCTGAATCTGAATCTGATTCAATGAGTAAATTTCTATCAAACGAGATTACAAGCGATAATACTACGGCGATGCAGACTGACTAAATATTAGCTTTGTCTTTGATTCGGTCGCGAAATATGAAATAATAATATGAAATAGTAAATTCATAATACAGTTCTATGACGTCGTACGACACAAAAGAACGAAACAAGAGAACTATATTCAATATATATATATATATATATATATATATATATATATATATATATATATATAAAAGCTTATCACCAGTCAAACATTTGACTCACTATCACGCAAAAAATTGAGTTTTATAATATGTATAAATTTCTATTCTTTGCTTGAAGAAGGTCGTGAAACCAGAAACTCGTGTAGCAGGATTAGAGAATATAGAGCATAATATATATATTAAAATAAAAAAAACTACACTTCAACCAAACCGCTTGCGTTTTATCTTCTTTTAAAAATATACAACTATAACCTCTTCCAGATATATATATATATATATATATATATATATATATATATATATATATATATATATATATATATATATATATATAATATAAATATAAAAGTGAACATAGAAGTCAACACTTAGAGGCGACAGTCTGTTTCATTCTATATGCAATCGTCAGGCCTGACGATTGCATATAGCATGAAACAGACTGTCGCCTCTAAGTGTTGACTTCTATGTTCACTTTTATATTTACACACGCTCTATCTCTGATATAAATATAGCACACCTTAAGACTATTATATTTACACACGCTCTATCTCTGATATAAATATAGCACACCTTAAGACTATATTTCTTTATATATATATATATATATATATATATATATATATATATATATATATATATATATATATATATATATTATAAGTTTTTCCTATAGGCAAAAACAATTTGCTCACTACAACGAGGCAACTTCGTTTCAGTGCATTTAATTGCACTTCAACTGGTGAGGAAAGAAGTTGCATCTTCTTGTGACTTAATTGTTTTTGTGCATATGAAAAAAATATAATAAATAATTATTCTCTAATATTGGTATTCAGCCCCTTTTTGAATTAATGCTGTGAACGTTAGAATTTATATATTATTTTCGTTCTCATTATATTCTTATATATATATATATATATATATATATATATATATATATATATATATATATATATAAAATTATTTATTTAAAAATTAAAACATAAATGTTATAAAATCACTACAAAAATAGCCATTTTGTTTCAACACCTCCGGTGTCTTATCAATTGATGACGTTGAATGTAAAATAAATTGTTTTAAAAGTTTCAACTTAATTAACAATCCTTCGGAAAGGGAAAACGTTGTTACAAAGGCTAGATGGACCAATCAAAACACAAGTATAGGAAAATTCAAAAAGCTTGATAACGAAGTCATGTTATAATATCTATTCAGATGTTTAAAATATGGATAGTATTAAAAAAGAATTTATTCCAACGAATAATTACTAAATTATATGATAAAATTTTATATTAAAGTTTAAAACTGTTAATTACAAAATCAAAATTTAACATTAATTCGCTATTAAGTTTACAACTATAAAATTACTGAGGAGAAAAGAAGAAATATATATGTTATTCAATTTATTTCTTCATTGAAGTTACTTTAGCTATCTTTAATATCCGGTCTTTTCACAATGTATACATTTTAATCCTCATGGTGTGTGAATGGGGTCCTAAACTCTCGCGTAAAACAAACGCAGTCAGATTCTAATACATAAGCACCAAGACATATTTATATATATATATACACACACAAAAAGAGACAAGA
>OZ010609.1:53145538-53160538 GCA_963932145.1 Acanthosepion lycidas | reverse complement strand
TTTCTGTTTATTCAAATTTTCTAAGCGTAGCGTGAATGTGGCACAAGGCCGTAATTATGGAGAACTCAGTGAGGATAAAACTCGCTACACAGTTGTAATTGTTCTCGCGAGACAAGCTTGCTAACCATTACACCACATCAAGGTATCCAAAGATGATTTTTGTAAACGTAGCTTAGATCTGGCACAAGGCCCAAGTTATGGGACAGCCAGTGAGGATCGAGGTTATGGGACAGCCGGTTAGGATCGAGGTTATGGGACAGCCGGTTAGGATCGAGGTTATGGGACAGCCGGTTAGGATCGAAGTTATTGGACAGCCAGTGAAGATCGAGGTTATGGGACAGCCAGTGGATCGAAGTTATGGGACAGCCGGTTAGGATCGAGGTTATGGGACAGCCAGTTAGGATCGAGGTTATGGGACAGCCGGTTAGGATCGAAGTTATGGGACAGCCGGTTAGGATCGAGGTTATGGGACAGCCAGTTAGGATCGAGGTTATGGGACAGCCGGTTAGGATCGAAGTTATAGGACAGCCGGTTAGGATCGAGGTTATGGGACAGCCAGTGAAGATCGAGGTTATGGGACAGCCGGTTAGAATCTAGGTTATGGGACAGCCGGTTAGGATCGAAGTTATGGGACAGCCAATGAGGATCGAAATTATGGGACAGCTGGTTAGGATCGAGGTTATGGGACAGCCGGTTAGGATCGAAGTTATGGGACAGCCAGTGAGGATCGAAGTTATGGGACAGCCGGTTAGGATCGAGGTTATAGGACAGACAGTTAGGATCGATAGTTGTCCCACGAAAAACGACCTTTTGTCACATCTTGACCTCGTGGGAGTCAAGTAAATACCGCCAGTTAGGATCGAAATCACTATTCAATCGTAATTAACCGAGCGAGACAGGCTGTTAGATTACACCATATCAAAGTACCCTTTCTTACACTTTATATGTCATGCATGTTCGGGGCACTGGCAGTCATGGCCCTCCACAAAAAAAATATATATATATATTCTGCCAATCTCTTGAAGTAGGGTATGTGTTGCATCTCCCTGTTCCGCTTGCCTTCAATATGACTAGTGAATTACCCTTTTCTCTACAGCATCGCCGTTGCTCACGAGTTCAGGGCATATTATTTTCAGCATCCTTCTATAGAAGCACATTTCTGTTGTCCCACGTTAATCTGCGAGAAGATTGTCCGACATTCTTTGCCAAAGAGAAGGACAGATATGAAATAACACTTCAGTGATCTATTCTTTGTCTTTTTAAATAATAAATTTCTTAATAATTCGCTTACATCTTTCGCTATTCGAAATTCAGATTTCACAGAACTCAATAGTACAAAAGGCCTACATCGCACAATATGTCATGTATTCTTATCTATCTACATACCCATATATTTATTTATCTATCTATCTATCTATCCATTTCACCCTTATTCTATCTATCTATCTATCTATCTATCTTTTTCACTTCTTTTATACCTATCTATCTATCTATCTATCTATCTATATATCTATCTATATATATATATATATATATATATATATATATATATATATCCTTTTCACTCTTTTTATATCTATTTATCTATCTATCCTTTTCACTCTTTTTATATCTATCTATCTATCTATCTATCTATCTATCTATCATTTTCACTCCTTTTATATCTATCTATCTATCTATCTATCTATCTTTTTCACTTCTTTTATATCTCTCTATCTATCTATCTATCTATCTATCTATCTATCTATCATTTTCACCCTATTCATATCTATCTATCTATCTATCTATCTATCTATCTATCTATCTATACTTTTCAGTCTCTTCGTATCTATATATTGAAAGGGAGAGATTTTTTTTTAATTTATTAATCCGACAGATTTGCATTACTTAAATGTTATTTTTAGTAGATACACCTATTTGAGTAGACGCTCCGTTATTTGTAATTTTCGTCTACCGGTATGAATATTTTCTTTGAGTCTTGAAATGAAACCACTGTCTTTAAATGTGATATTCCATTTTGCTTGACAATATATACATTCCGTAGCCAAGAAACGTCAAAACTAATATGCTGTTACCCTAGGTGAATGTAGGTTCAACTCCTTTCGGAGACCCCATTTTTATTGTTCCTATCTATCTATCTATCTATCTATCTATCTATCTATCTAATAAGATTTCTCGAGAATTCAGGGCAATAGACGAATCTCAATAAATAAAAGGAGCATCTACCCAAAAACGAGTATCCACCGCAAATTTGATAAAATATTCAATTATTTACTGTCTGGCTTTCTGTATGCATGTCTCTCTATCTATCTCAATCTGTTCATATATATATGTGTCGCTTTATCTCACTCTGTATCTATCTGTATATTTATCTATTTATATATGCATCTCTGTCTGTTCATATCTTTCTCATTGTATTTATCTGTCAAACATTTTCACTCTCTTCATCTATCTATCTATCTATCTATCTATCTATCGCAAGCTATTTATATCTATCTACCTATCTATCTCATCCTATTCATATCTATCTATCTATCTATCTATCTATCTATCTATTTCATCCTATTCATATCTATCTATCTATCTATCTATCTATCTATCTATCGCATGCTATTTATATCTATCTACCTATCTATTTCATCCTATTTATATCTATCTATCTATCTATCTATCTATCTATCTATCCATCTATCTCATCCTATTCATATCTATCTATCTCATCCTATTCATATCTATCTATCTATCTCCTCCTATTCATATCTATCTATCTATCTATCTATCTATCTATCTCATCCTATTCATATCTATCTATCTATCTATCTCATCCTATGCATATCTATCTATCTCATCCTATGCATATCTATCTATCTCATCCTATTTCATGCTATTCATATCTATCTATCTATCTATCTATCTATCTATCTATCTATCTATCTATCTATCTCATCCTATGCATATCTATCTATCTCATCCTATCTCATGCTATTCATATCTATCTATCTATCTATCTATCTATCTATCTATCTATCTATCTCATCCTATGCATATCTATCTATCTCATCCTATCATGCTATTCATATCTATCTATCTATCTATCTATCTATCTATCTATCTATCTATCTATCCAGAGTAGAAAGAAACCCTGCTTTATTGACACAAAATATATTCATGTAATAAGCATTATTAAAAATGAAAAATAAAAAAAAAAAAACTTATAGGATTTACAAACAAAATATTTTGTCGATGAATAAAAGCGGACATTTACTTTTTATACGTCGTGTTTTTTTTTCTTTCTACGAATTTTTGTAATATTTCTTTGTTTTATCATATTTTTCTACTTTTCCCTGCCTTCTATTTGAATTGCTGCTATTATTATTATCAATATTATTATTTGCTGTTGCTCCTGTTGTTTTTATTGTTGTTGTCACTCTAGCTGCTGCTGCTGCTGCTGCTTCTGTTGTTGTCGTTGCCGGCGCTAATGTTATTATTGTCCTCGTTGCATCCGTGGTCATGTTAGAGGCATTCTGCACCACGTCTCCTTTCCCAGGTTGTTTTCCAGTCGGTCATGCGCAGAGAGGACAAGAATTTGAAGAATGATGTTTACATCCAGCTATAATAAATGAGTTAAGGGTCTCTTAGGGGTGGGAGGGAGCGAATGCAACGGATAACAAAGAATTCAAAAAAAAAAAAAAGAAAGAATGTAAGAATGAAAATAAAGTAAAATCAGAGAAAGGAAAAAAAAAGAAGACCGAAGGCTTGAAAGAAAGAGAAAATGAGAACGAGGAAAGAAAATAAAGAAAAAGAAAGATGGAAGATATAGTAATAAATAAAACGGGGATTAAGGAAAGAAAAAGAAAGAAACGAATGAATGAAAAAAGAATAAACGAACTAAAGAAAAGAAATAAAGAAAATAAGAGAAGAAAGAAAAAGAAAAGAAAAGAAGAAAAAATGAATGAAAGACGATGTGCGATACAAAAAGAAAGAGAAAGAAAGAAAAGAAGAAAGAATGGATGAACGAAAGACGATAGAAAAATAAAGAAAGAAAGGATGAAAGAAAGAAAGAAAGAAAAATGTATGGAAGACGATGTGCGATACAAAAAGAATGAGAAAGAACGAAAACAAGAACGAATGGATGAATTAAAGACGATAGAAAAATAAAGAAAGAAAAAAAATGAATGAAAGACGATGTGCGATACAAAAAGAATGAGAAAGAAAGAAAAGAAGAAAGAATGGATGAACGAAATACAATAGAAAAATAAGGAAAGAAAGGACGATAGAAAGAAAGAAAGAAAAATGTATGGAAATCGATGAGCGATACTAAAAGAATGAGAAAGAAAGAATGGATGAACGAAAGACGATAGAAAAATAAAGAAAGAAAGAAAGAAAGAAAGAAAGAAAAATGTATGGAAGACGATGTGCGATACTAAAAGAATGAGAAAGAAAGAAAACAAGAAAGAATGGATGAACGAAAGACGATAGAAAAATAAAGAAAGAAAGGACGATAGAAAGAAAGAAAGAAAGTAAGAAAGAAAAATGTATGGAAGACGATGTGCGATACAAAAAGAAAGAGAAAGAAAGAAAACAAGAAAGAATGGATAAACGAAAGACGATAGAAAAATAAAGAAAGAAAGGACGATAGAAAGAAAGAAGGAAAGAAAGAAAGAAAGAAAGAAAAATGTATGGAAGACGATGTGCAATACAAAAAGAATGAGAAAGAATGAAAACAAGAAAGAATGTATGAACAAAAGACGATAGAGGAAAGAAAGAAAGAAAAGACGAAAGAAAGAAAGAAAAATGTATGGAAGACGATGTGCGATACAAAAAGAATGAGAAAGAAAGAAAACAAGAAAGTATGGATGAACGAAAGACGATAGAAAGAAAGAAAGGACGAAAGAAAGAAAAAAAGAAAAATGTATGGAAGACGATGTGCGATACAAAAAGAATGAGAAAGAAAGAAAACAAGAAAGAATGGATGAACGAAAGACGATAGAAAAATAAAGAAAGAAAGGACGATAGAAAGAAAGAAAGAAAGAAAGAAAGGACGAAAGAAAGAAAGAAAGAAAGAAAAATGTATGGAAGACGATGTGCAATACAAAAAGAATGAGAAAGAATGAAAACAAGAAAGAATGTATGAACAAAAGACGATAGAGGAAAGAAAGAAAGAAAAGACGAAAGAAAGAAAGAAAAATGTATGGAAGACGATGTGCGATACAAAAAGAATGAGAAAGAAAGAAAACAAGAAAGTATGGATGAACGAAAGACGATAGAAAGAAAGAAAGGACGAAAGAAAGAAAAAAAGAAAAATGTATGGAAGACGATGTGCGATACAAAAAGAATGAGAAAGAAAGAAAACAAGAAAGAATGGATGAACGAAAGACGATAGAAAAATAAAGAAAGAAAGGACGATAGAAAGAAAGAAAGAAAGTAAGAAAGAAAAATGTATGGAAGACGATGTGCGATACAAAAAGAAAGAGAAAGAAAGAAAACAAGAAAGAATGGATAAACGAAAGACGATAGAAAAATAAAGAAAGAAAGGACGATAGAAAGAAAGAAGGAAAGAAAGAAAGGACGAAAGAAAGAAAGAAAGAAAGAAAAATGTATGGAAGACGATGTGCAATACAAAAAGAATGAGAAAGAATGAAAACAAGAAAGAATGTATGAACAAAAGACGATAGAGGAAAGAAAGAAAGAAAAGACGAAAGAAAGAAAGAAAAATGTATGGAAGACGATGTGCGATACAAAAAGAATGAGAAAGAAAGAAAACAAGAAAGTATGGATGAACGAAAGACGATAGAAAGAAAGAAAGGACGAAAGAAAGAAAAAAAGAAAAATGTATGGAAGACGATGTGCGATACAAAAAGAATGAGAAAGAAAGAAAACAAGAAAGAATGGATGAACGAAAGACGATAGAAAAATAAAGAAAGAAAGGACGATAGAAAGAAAGAAAGAAAGAAAGAAAGAAAGGACGAAAGAAAGAAAGAAAAATGTATGGAAGACGATGTGCGATACAAAAAGAATGACAAAGAAAGAAAACAAGAAAGAATGGATGAACGAAAGACGATAGAAAGAAAGAAAGGACGAAAGAAAGAAAAAAAGAAAAATGTATGGAAGACGATGTGCGATACAAAAAGAATGAGAAAGAAAGAAAACAAGAAAGAATGGATGAACGAAAGACGATAGAAAAATAAAGAAAGAAAGGACGATAGAAAGAAAGAAAGAAAGAAAGAAAGGACGAAAGAAAGAAAGAAAAATGTATGGAAGACGATGTGCGATACAAAAAGAATGACAAAGAAAGAAAACAAGAAAGAATGGATGAACGAAAGACGATAGAAAGAAAGAAAGGACGAAAGAAAGAAAAAAAGAAAAATGTATGGAAGACGATGTGCGATACAAAAAGAATGAGAAAGAAAGAAAACAAGAAAGAATGGATGAACGAAAGACGATAGAAAAATAAAGAAAGAAAGGACGATAGAAAGAAAGAAAGAAAGAAAGAAAGAAAGGACGAAAGAAAGAAAGAAAAATGTATGGAAGACGATGTGCGATACAAAAAGAATGACAAAGAAAGAAAACAAGAAAGAATGGATGAACGAAAGACGATAGAAAGAAAGAAAGGACGAAAGAAAGAAAAAAAGAAAAATGTATGGAAGACGATGTGCGATACAAAAAGAATGAGAAAGAAAGAAAACAAGAAAGAATGGATGAACGAAAGACGATAGAAAAATAAAGAAAGAAAAGACGATAGAAAGAAAGAAAGAAAGAAAGAAAGAAAGAAGTAAAGTCAGATAAATGTATGGAAGACGATGTGCGATACAAAAAGAATGAGAAAGAAAAAAAAACAAGAAAGAATTGATGAACGAAAGACGATAGTTAACATAAAGAAAGAAAGGAAGATAAAAAGAAAGAGGTAAAGACAGAAAAAATGAATGGAATACGTAAACGAAAGAAAGGAAAGGTAAAAGAACAGCTTTAAGAAAGAAAGCAATAAGAGCGAGTAAAACAATGAAAGAAAGAAAAAAGGGAGGAAATTGAATTTCTCCGTACTTTCCTTCTCACCCGCATTGTATCTCCAAAACGAGGAGACGGAATGAGACTTCAATTATATAAAGGATAAAATATTGCGTTAATAGAAGATACAGGATATTTTCCCAAATCAGAAACAGATTTATATAAATCCTAATACTTAAAAAAAAATATATTGTTTATCTTTTTCTACATCTTGAATTTTATGCTTCTTTCCCCAAAAATTCAACAACACATATTGTTAACATGGATATATTCGATATATCTCGTAATGTCGTTCAATGAACAGACATAACAATATTCGTCTGGATTGTCTTAATATTTATTCTATATACAATGCCAAAAGGCAAGTCATTCAGTTATACTCCATGCGTGAAACACACTTAGGCGGTCATGTATCTTCCGATACATGACTGACGGGGCAGATTTTTTTTGTCCAGCAGTAGGTTGCCATTTCTTTCTGCGGTAGACCAGTTACCACCCAAGGCTATAGAACCCGGTCTGTCCTGCTATTTACCCATAGCTGGGGGAGAAGAAGAAGATGATTCATACCTTTCCCAAGGGTATTAATACGTAAGTGAATGTAATGCCTTCGACTGGAATTCGAACTAGGCTCTCCGATTCCTCGATCTGAGCCGCTATCCATTACTGTCCCTATTTGTGCTATGTTATAATGCTTTTTCCCTAAACAATAATAATAATGGATAATTTTTTAAAACATTAAAACTGACATCCAGACGCCGGCACATATGATTTGATTAAAGGTTTATAATGGATTTGTGTAGAACCATTGACTCTTTGAAGGGCCGATTTCAGAGACCAAATGTATTATATGCGACAAAATCTCCAAACGAACCAATGCAGGTTTGGAATTCAGAATTTTCCTTCTCCTAGACGAGTTGCCATCACACGTCTATAGAACACGGCCTGTCCTGCTATTATCCACAGCTGGGGGGAGAAGAAGAGGATTCATAGCTTTCCCAAGGGTATTAGCACGTAAGTGAATGTAATGCATTCGACTGGAATTCGAACTCGGCTCTCCGATTCCTCAATTCGAGCCGCTATCCATTACTTCATCGTGTCTTCTCTCCCAGAAACTGTAACTATTATCTTTGATCATGAGCCGTTCTAAACTTCGTATGGTTGCTTTTACTTCGGTAAAATATAAAGACAAAATTTGGGTTCTGTTGTTTTATATTTCGGTCTCTTATATGGTAGCACGTAATAGAATCGTATCATGAATGTACGATCTGCGTCTGCTATTCCACGGCCGTTATCAGTTTTCTATGTCAACATAACATATCATCATCTTCGCTGGTGAATATCTTTAAGTGTCCATAATATTAGATCAAGGAACACCATAATGAAAAAAATATCCAAATGTTGGACAACTTTTGTCTATTTTCTTTCGAAATTAAAGCAACCATACAAAATTTAGGACAGATCATGATCAAACATAATAGACATTCGTTAGCTGTTATATTTAACAATATATGTTTGAATAACGATATGCTGCCCCAATATATATATATATGTATATATATATATATATATATATATATATATATATATATATATATATATATTGAAAATATGCCTCCTCCGACAGGGATCGAACCTGTATCCTATACGGAACCGTCATATTGCCTGATGTGCCTTAACCAATTGAGCCACGGAGGATTGTTCGGGTAGGAAGGTCGATTTTACTGTTTTTAAACTACTATCCTCCATGAATCTCTCACATACATTCATATCTGCTCAATGAGTATCCAAATGTAAACAAATGACGTTACATATGACATAGACGTCCCTCTCTTTTTTCTTATATATATATATATATATATATATATATATATATATATATATATATATATATATATATATCAAACAATTATCTTATGACATTTTTATGTTTATACATTTTTTTTATAGATACAAATATTTAAGTAAATGCTCTGTTTATAATAAACAGTATTAAACAACATTTACAGGCCTGAATTCTGTGAAAATTTCTCGGACATTCAGACAGCGTTAGGTGTAATAGAAGAAGAGGAGGATACGAAGAAGGAAAGAGAAAATGAAGAAGAAATGTGGGAGAAGGAAAGGAAGGTTATTATAAATATATCGATGGGGTGTTAACTAAAATGTACATATTTCTTTATCCAACCTAATATGAGGATTATATATATATATATTAAAGACATTTTTTATGTTTAACGTTCTTTTTATAGATACAAGTTTTTAAGTAAATGCTCTGTTTATAATAAACAGTATTAAATAACATTTACCGGCCTGAATGTCCGAGAAATTTTCATAGAAAATATTCGTCCTTTGACAGGATTCGAACCTGCATCCTATACGGAACCGTCATTTACGCTGACGTGCCTTACCGTTAGGCTACAAAGAAGCGTTCGGTAGGCAAGGTCGAATTTACTGCTTATAAACTCAATCTTCCATGAATCTCGAATATTCATAACTGCTCATGGCGTATCAAATGTAAACAAATGACGTCATACATTAAGAAATGGACAAAGACCGACAATTTATTTATTAAAGACATTTTTATGTCTAACGTTATAGATACAAGTATTTAAGTAAATGCTCTGTTTATAATAAACAGTATTAAACAACATTTACCGGCCTGAATTCTGTGAAAATTTCTCGGAGATTCAAGTCGGTAAATGTTGTTTAATACTGTTTATTATAAATAGAGCATTTACTTAAATATTTGTATCTATTAGGTTGGTGCAAAAATAATGACGTAATAATGTAATATATATATATATATATATATATATATATATATATATATATATATATATATATATATATATATTATGGATTACATTGTTATTTGCTGTTTATTATTATTACATTTACTTTTATTCGTGAATTCGTAATTTTTTTTAATTATTGTGTTTATTTATTTATTGATTCAGAATGTTTTTTGTTTATTTAATTTAATTAATTTATTTTTTTATTTGTTTTTATATTCATATTATTTAACATTATTTTCATTATTAAGCCTATAGTCCTCATCTTTGTTGCCATATTCATCACAACGTTTCTGCCATTGTACGCTCCGGCCTTCTTCATGTTGTTGGAATGTCGAATTGAACCTAAGACGTATAGGCAGTTATCGTAGCGTCACACCAAGCTACCTCACATATCCAGTCTCCCTAAGATTCCCAAAGACGGTATTCCGTCCAGGCCGATTGTTAGTTAAGGCCTTGTGTGCCACTATCTGATTTGCTTCCTTGTAGATATAATTGGCCCATTGATCGGAAAGTCTCCTTCATATGTCCGAAACTCCGCCCAGTTCGTGGAAATAATCAAAGATGCTCCCATCATATCTAACGAGATGGTGAGCTTGCACGTGGTGAGTTTGTTCACCAAGTGTTGAGATGTTGAGTGTTTCTGCGTGAGTGTATTGAAATAAGGACAAACACATACGTAGGGAAAATACTGGTATATTCGAAGAGGTATTTACAACAGAGAGATTAGTAGTCAAACGAACGTAGGTTAGTCAGTAACAATCAGAAAGAGTATAAAGTCCAACTGTATCTTCCGGTAGAGAGACGGAAGTGTGATGGTCACCTGATCTCTCAAGAACTCTCCAGAACCATCCTATTAGTAGTAGAGAGATCAGTCCATTCTGATGAGAAGGTGGGTGCGCCCCAACACCAAGGTATCCACAGAGGAGGCACTCTCAGTAGTCAGAGACATATTGGCCTCTGACTCATCCTTAGCAGAAGGGACCAGTATTCCAATAGATAATCTGATGGAGATGTTGACTACAGAAACAACACTTCTGAATAGGATCACACATATATCGATAGGATGAGGGCTTAGCAATGAGCTCGCTATTATCACCATCAATGACGACTATATACATGGAATACTTTGAGGAAATGGCATTAGAATCTATATCTCTAAAGCCTACTATATGGTTAAGGTACGTAGATGACACCTTCATACTCTGGTCACACCAGGAAGATGTTCAAGTTCTACTGGACCATGTGAACTCAATAAGACCTTCGATACAGTTCACGATGGAGTAAGAGAGTAACAACACACTCCCATTGCTGGATGTGCTAATATCTCCAGCAGAGCGTGGGTTCAAGACATTCGTATACCGTAAACTGACATTCACCAGCCATAACGCCCTCCCTCTCTAAACTATATAATTACTGCCTCAAGAAATCCTGTTTTCCTGACTGCTGGAAGTCCTGATCCATTGTTCCTGTCTTTAAGAACTCTGGAGACCACTCTGACCCTTCTAATTACCGTCTTATCAGTCTCCTACCCCTCTTCGGCAAAGTCTTCGAAGCCCTAATCAATACCGAAGTGGTTAACCACCTTACATCCCATGATCTGCTCTCAGACAAGCAATATGGTTTCCGCTACGCCCGATCTACAGTTGATGTGCTTACGGCCATCACTGAAACCATATAACAAGCCCTTCAAAATAACGGTGAGGCTCGTGCCGTGGCCCTAGACATCTCCAAAGCGTTTGATAGGGTTTGGTATGCCGTCCTTCTTCGTAAGCTCCAGTGTTATGGTATTACAGGTCGATTGTTTGATCGAATACAATCATTCCTGTCAAACCGTGAATTGAAGGTCGTTCTCAAGGGATTCTCCTCCAGTTCCTATCTCACAAACGCAGGTGTTCCCCAAGGCCCCATCCTTGACCCCAATCTATTCCTTATTTTCATCAACGATCTTCCTGACGCCATAGGTTCCCAAGTTGGCATCTACGCGGACGACACTACAATTTACTCCTGCCTCAAAAACAAATCTAGTGTCGGTGACAAAACTAACCTGGCCGTGCGTCTTGAAATGGACCTCCAATCGGTTGTTAACTGGGGCAAGAAGTGGCTGGTCAACTTTAACGCCTCAAAAACTAAACTACTTTCTATTAATCACCATAGAGATCCTTCCATGACACCCCCACACCATCTGATAGTCAACTTCTTGAGAGCAACTCTCTGCGTCTGCTCGGTCTCACGTTGACTGCTAACCTGAGATGGAACAAATACATTGAGTCAATTGCATCGTCCACCGCGAGGAAAATTGGCTCTCTGTGCCGCGCCAGGAAATTTTTCTCCCCGGAATCGATACTTCAAATATACAAATCAGCCATCGCCCTTGTATGGAGTATTGCTGCCATATATGGTCTGGGGCACCTTCTGTTTACGTCGGAGTTCTTGAAAAAATCCAGAGGCGGATATGTAATATAATTGGCCCTGATCTGGCATCTCGTCTACAGTCGCTCTCTCACAGACGCGCCGTCGCCTCTCACTGTCTTTTTTACAAACACTTTCATGGTAATTGCTCCGATGAGTTGCTTTCACTGGTTCCCAGACTCCATGAATTCAAGCGCACTACGAGACTGGCATCCCGCTCTCACCCTTACACTGTAGAAACTTTTAAATGTAGCCGTCACTTCTACTCCAATAGCTTCATACCTCGCACCTCTTACCTGTGGAACACCCTTCCCAATTACTGTTTCCCTGAGAGCTATAATCTCCAACTATTCAAATGTAATGTCAATCGACATCTCCAGTTACCTTGATCTATCCACTATCACTCTCCTCATCCTTTCTTCTATCACTACTATCTGCTCTTGCTCCAAATCTTCTGCATCCCAGTGGCTTCACGCCTTGCTCGGGGCGTAATGCTTAAAAAAAGTACCCCAATTTCAACTCGTGACATCTATACAGCGTAAAGAGAGGGATCGTGCGCTGCTTACAACACTGAGTAAAATATATTTTCATAAACGGCGACCGAGAGACATTAGATAAAGAATTGGTCAGTATAAGTAGGGTACCTACAACTTAACAACTATCCTGTGTCCATGGTAGCAGACCCAATAAACCGAGATAGGCGGGTATAAGAGGAGGACGACAACACTCAGAAAACAGCCGGCTTGCTTTATCAGAGGAAATACAAAGGATCTGCGGTCCATATAACATCAGGACAACCTTTAAAAACTTGACGACAATTCGCAGATATCTCTCCCGAGTAAGCCCCCCCCCCAGAGGAGAACATGACTAAAGACTGCGTGTACGCTATCCCGTGCAGATGCTGAAAGGAATATAAAGGAGAGACAGGCCATCCCCTCAAGGTATGGCTTCAAGTACACCAGAAAGCTGTAACACGAGGGGAAGTTGAAAAATCAGACGTGGTGACCACAAAATGGAGAGAAGATGGAAATCATTGCACTCTGTGGGATCAGGTTGATATCATAGACAAAGAACATTAGAAAATTTGTAAACATAAGGAATCAGCACATATGCTATGCTACAAAAATAGCCATTTTGTTTCAACACCTCCGGTGTCTTATCAAGTGATGATGTTGAATGTAAAATAAATGGTTTTAAAAGTTTCAAATTATTTAACGATATTTTTACTTTTAATTTAATATCAAATTTTATCCTATAATTTAATACTTATTGGTTAGAATAAATTCTATTTTAGTATAAACCCAACTTTAAAGCTCTTAATAGTTATTATAACCTTACTTCGCTCTCAAGTTTTTTGAATTCTCTTATACTTGGGTTTTGATTGGTCATTCTAGCTTTTGTAAAAGCGTTTTCCCCTTGCGAAGGATCGTTAATTAATTTGAAACTTTTAAAACCATTTATTTTACATTCAACATCATCACTTGATTAGACACCGGGGGTGTTGAAACAAAATGACTCCTCTTGTAGTGATTTTATAACATATTTATGTTATCTTTTTTAAATAAATAATTATATTTGCTCTACTCTGTATTGAGTACTCTTTTAAGAATAGTAATTGTTGGTTGTTAGAATTTATTCCGTATACACCAATCATATACTTGTATATATATATATATATATATATATATATATATATATATATATATATATATATATATATATATATATATATTATGAAATGGAGTCCATAAATTAAAATATATATATAAGTATAAAAAAGTAACGTAAAAAGAATTTTTTTCTTTAAACCTTATTTTTACATATTTTTTAAAATTTTGTGGACATTCCATTTTATTATTTATCTATCTACCTATATATATATATATATATATATATATATATATATATATATATATATATATATATATATATATATATATATACAGACATGACAGAATTAAATAGGCACTCACAGAAACCGTTTATTTTATTAAACAAGTAATTTATACAAATGAAGTAATTATAAATGCTCATAAATTTAGTAACTAATACTTGGTTGACATCCCTTTTGCTTTTTTTAATGCTAGGACCCTTCTAGGCATGCTAGCGATGAGTACACGAATATCATCTTGAGGGATTTCTTGCCATGTTTGACGCAATAATCCTAAAAGTTCGGGCTTAAAAGATCGCTTCCTGTTCTTTTTGCGGATTTTTCGATCTAATATGCCCGAAAGGTGTTCAATAGGGTTAATATCCGGGGACTGACTTGGACATGGAAGTTTATTGATCAAAATGAGATCAATGTTGTGTTGCTTGAGAAGTGTGACATGGAGCTCCATCTTCCATAAATAGGCAGTCAACTTTGCTCATTCTAATACTTGAGAATATTGGAAGGAACCCTTTCTTTAATATAGAAACATATTTGGTTAAATTAATGTTTCCTTCACACTCCACAAGCTCTGAGCGACCATCACTCCAAATTGCATCCCATACCATTACTGAAAAGCCCCAATGTTACATCGTTGTCTGCAGTCTTTTTAAATCAAACTCTTGACTACAGAGTCTCCATACCCATACTCTTCCACTGTTGGAAAATAATGCAAATCTTCACTCATCAAAGAAAATTACAGTGGTCCAAATGGTCACAGATCTCTCCACCATCTCATGAGCCCAATACTTTCTGCGTTTGATATTGGCTGGACGGAGAAGTGGTTTCCTTCTCGCAGTTCTGGCATAGTAGCCCAGCTTGTGAAGATACCTGACAGCTGTTCTCGGACTGACATCAATGTTGCTA
>OZ010609.1:53138038-53140538 GCA_963932145.1 Acanthosepion lycidas | reverse complement strand
AATCCTTATAAATAACTAGCAGTAGAGCCCGGCGTTGCCCGGGGATGTAACAGTAAGAGATAGATCAAGTATCGACCTTCATAAAGACTGAAAAATAAAATTGACAAAGATTATTGTTTAAGGTTGACGGACACGCATTTATTTTATTTTTTTACGAATTGGTCAAACCCAAACTCAGGCAAAAACATTGTTTTCAATCGTTATGAGTCTACCGATTGAATAGAATTTTATTATAAACAATTGTCTTGTAAATGGGATTTTTAAAGCATTCTGAATGTAAAAATAAAGAAAAAGGTGTGCAAGACAATAAGAAACACTATCTGCCAAAAAAAAAGTGAAGTTTTGTTGAAATCGGTTGAAAAATGTAGGAAATACGATCCCATATATAAACGGACACACACACACACGCACACATGGAATATTAGTGTTTAAGCCTTTTTATTATATATATATATATATATATATATATATATATATATATATATATATATATATATATATATATATGGTGTCCATAAATTCGTGTGCACTTTAAAAATTTGTATTTGCGATAGAAACAATTTGTAAAAAGATTAGAAAGATATAAATCTATATTTTTTAAGGTTTTATTGAAATTTTATGTAAGTTTCCAGATGTCTTCCATCAATAGCAATACAAAGGGTAATACGATTTTACAGTTCACGGAAAACATTTACCTACTGATTTACAGTAATGCCTGAAATCACATTAGTTATTTTAGCTATACTTAAAACTAGGTACATTAAACCTTATAACATTTTTTATAGATTATTTCTATCGCAAATACAAATAAAGTTATAAATTTTTTAAAGTGCACACGATCTTTATGGACACCCTGTATATTGTTCTCATTTACACACACACACACACATATATATATATATATATATATATATATACATATACATATATATATATATATATATATATATATATATATATATATATATATATATATATATATATGTTAGGGTGGTGCAAAAATAATGACGTAATAATGTCGTTTTTTGACGTATTTTTAACGTCAAAAAACGACATTATTACGTCATCATTTTTGCATCAACCTAATAGATAGATACTGATATATTTATATATACCGAGATATATATATATATATATATATATATATATATATATATATATATATATATATATATATATATATATATATATATATATATATATACTGTTAGAGTAAAGTTCCGTATTCGGAGTAACATGACAACATGTCATTTTATTGTGTTTTTTCTTGTACATTGTAAACGAATATCTTTACCGACAAGAAGACAGAAAAGAATGTCTGCTTTCTTTTCTCCTTTCGTTACCTTCGCTGTTTTAACATTAATGTGTCCCCAGCGTATTAAGCGAGACATTCGTTACACTGTAGACATTGTCATCATTGTTGCTTCCTCGCCGTTCGAACCGTGTTTCTCATGTTCATCTATTGTGAATCACATACTATATGCAGACAATACACACCCGCACCTACCCCCATATATATATATATATATATATATATATATATATATATATATATATATATATATATTATATATATATAAATATATATATATTATATATATATAAATATATATATATTATATATATATAAATATATATATATATATTAGGTTGGTGCAAAAATAATGTTTTTTGACGATTTTTTTTTGATTATCGTTCACCCATTTATCCAACTTTTTTGACTTCCCTATTTGCTTTAAATGGCGAACGACTGTTGAGTGGTCGAACTCAAGTTCAACAGCAACTTCTCGTGTGTTTTTGTGAGGATCAGCTTCAATTAAGGCTTTCAAATGTTCGTTATCAACCGCAGTCGGCTGGCCGCCACCGTCTTCATCTTCGAGACTCTCGTCACCATTGCGAAATTTCGCTAATCACCGTTGTGCCACACGATCGTTAGTGGTTCCTGGGCCAAACGCATCATTGATATCACGAGCTGTCTCGGCAGCTTTTCGGCCTAGTTTGAACTAGAACAAGAAAATCGTGCGGATTTGAATTTTGTCCATGTTGTCGAAAAGCCTGCAAAAACATGAATGAAGAGATTGAGAACGGTAACGAATAACACGATTCGATAGAGCGAAAAACGAGCTTCAAAATGATATATAACATGGCTATATATATCAATGAATTAATTCAAAAATCATATATAAATGTAACAAAAGTGAGAAAACGACATTATTTTTGCACCAACATAAATATATATATATATATATATATATATATATATATATATATATATATATATATATATATATATATATATTCTCGGTAGTTAAATCTTATTAAAAATCATTAAATCTTATAGTAATGTAAATATAAGCCCGGTTTCTTACCAATCTCAGCTTTCCTGTATTAATTACTACTTTTCAAGCCACAAAAAATATTAAAAAATAAATAAAAATCCTTTATTTTTTGTTTTTGAATATATGCAGTATATACTTCCATCTCAAATCATAACAATCTG
>OZ010609.1:53058038-53133038 GCA_963932145.1 Acanthosepion lycidas | reverse complement strand
AAATAAGTCAAAAAACGACATTATTACGTCATTATTTTTTCACCAACCTAATATATATATATAGTCTTAAGGTGTGCTATATTTATGGGATAAAGAGCTCAATATCAGAAATAAAGCGTGTGTAAATATAAAAGTGAACATTGAAGTCAACACTTAGAGGAGACATATATGTATATGTATAAAAACTTTGTATTTATGATAATTATTATATATAATGAATAAAGACAAAAGGTGAACGTCAGGGCAAATGTAAGGATTTCATATTGCAACAAGTATTTATAACCAAATGAGGAATTATTCGTAGTTTTTTTTCGAAATTGTTAAATTTAAGAAACGCTCAAAAATCTTCATAAATATTCAAGATGCTAACGGAAAATAAAGCATGCTAAGTGATGTAAATTAATGTTTAAGGCCGGAACGTTGTAATAAATAAACGTACATAATACCTACTCTCAGAAATATAGGCAGATTTTGCAGACGATATTTAAAACAACATGCTCAGGATTTGCTAAAAGCTATGAATCTAATTGTTGGTGTCATTACTTATAATATCCAACCCCAGATTTGACATGTTGATTTTCTATAAATAATTTTAAAAAAATCAACATCCCCTCCATAGCTTGGAGGGGGAAATGAATTTCATTTATGCATTTCCAAGGTTATAAGTACATCATTGAATGTGATGAACACGACTGGAAATCGAACTCGGCTCTCCGATTCCTCAATCCGACCGGCTTCCCGGTGTTCATTTTTCTAACGGGCCTCTGGTATAATAGACCGGCCAAATTCCATTTTTCTTTTTCGATGTTCTTCCTAATGTCTGTGGCTTCGGGTTCTTATGTAGGAGAAAATCCTGTTTTTTTTGTTCATATATATAAATAAATTATACACACAAAACATCTTTCACAAATAGCAAATATGCGAACAGTACAATGCTTTCTAAGTATATCTGGGGAATTAAAAACAAAACGCACATCACATCAAACATATCTTGGAAAATAAGGAAAAGATCATCAGCCTACAAACAACCAATCAAAAACTTGCAAACTTTGCTTGGAGGAATTAATAGCTATCATTACTTTCCCAGACCAAAATAAATTATTAAATAAAAGATCCGAGCTTATCTCAAAATGCAGAGATGAAAACAAATTTTTACTACGTTACTTAAAAAATTGAAAACGAAAAAAACAAAATAAAAACAAATAAATAAACAAATAAACCAAATAACAATAAAATAAAATAAATTAATTAATCCAAACAAATTACCAAATCACATCTGTTAGAATAGACGAAAAAAAATAATAATAATAACAACCCAAATAAAGTAAATAATAAACAAATTAGCATACCATTATGACCAAAATATTAGTTAAACTAAAAAATCGAGCCAAAAAAATCGGACGAAAAAAATATCTAGAACTCTTATATAACGATAAAAATAATAATAATAATAATAATAATAATAATAATAATAATAAATAAATAAATAAATACTACGTTACTTAAAAATCGAAAAACCGAAAAAGAGAAAATATGCAAGTAAAATAAATTAACCCAAATTCATCCAAGTAAATAAATAAACAAACCAATCCCGATAAAGTTACCGTTAGAAAAAACAAATAAAAATAATCAACTAAGGTAAACACAAATTAAAAACTGTTCCTGCCAAAATAATAGTTAGAACAAACTACAACAATCAACCCCAAAATTGAATAAATAGCTTTAATTAAATTCTCAAACCAAACCAAAACTATTAAATAAGTGACATAAACAAATTTTTACTACGTTAATAAAAATATCGATTAAAAAAAAAAAAATAAATTAAATAAGAAACAAAAAATAAAAACATGTAAAATAATTTAACCCAAATAAATAAATAAACGACTTCCGATAAAACAACCGCCATAATAGACTTCCCACAATGCACCACTGACCCGTATATATATAAATAGCCGAGAAAAAACAGCACATGTGGCCTGACGATTGCATATAGCATGAAACAGACTGTCGCCTGCAAGTGTAGACTTCTATGTTCACTTTTATATATATATATATATATATATATATATATATATATATATATATATATATATATATATATGATCGTAGGTCACTTTCCGGTCAGACTTTATGTTGCAGCTAGTAGACGTATAAATCCGCCTCTGGTGATTCATTGTGCTTTTAGAACTCTACATGAATAATATCTCAACGGACCCACAGCACGCTCTACATTCCAATTTTTCCCTGGAGTTCAGCTGTAGTTGTGTAGTTGTAGAGATTTATCATTGTCAAGCCATTACTCATTGCGTTAAAACAAAAAATAAATACTTTTTTGTACCATACACAAGTGTCATATGTAGCAGGGCAGGTCGATTTTGGAAGCGTGGTATTGAACTCAATTTAAAAATTGGGGCTTGACGTAATAAATATTTACACAAAAAATAAATACTTACTTTTTTGTACCAAATACAAATATCATATAGAGTAGGGCAGGTCGATTTTGGAAGCGTAGTATTGCACTCAATTTAAAAATTGGGGCTTGACGTAATAAATATTGACACAAAATATTTTTGCCGAATCGTTACCGTTTTCTCAGGAAAGAAGTTTGAAGATTAAGTTTAAGTTCAGAATTTTAGCGTTCGAAATTCATTTCGGTAATCAGTGAAATCTTTAGAGCACAGCCTTATAAAATTCATCATTGGCTGATACTTCACAAATTATATATATAGACAAAGACATATGGCAGAAGCACATTGATACTAAATCATTGTGACATCAAATAAGTCTTTTATTTATTTCAAAGGGAAACTATAATAATACAAATCAACTTAGCTATATTATAGTGTAATATATTATCTGGTGCAGTAGTTTAAGTATGATTTTCAATAAATAGAAAATTAAATCATTTTGTCTTATAATTTATTCCCAGAAATATTATGCTGTTACAGAGATTTTAATTTGTTTCATTAATATGATCTATCAAATGATGTAAGATCTTTTTCATTGAATATCTGTCTTTTTTTTTTTGTAATATTTTACAATTTTTTTATATAGTGTTACGTATAGAATACAGTAAAAAAAATCGCATATTTTGCTTTTGGTGTGAATATATTTGTCATTCACTGTATCTAATACAAAAGATATCAACTTTATTTGTATTTATTCTTGAATTAGTAAAATTTTAAACTCAGTTTAAAAGCAAAAACCTGCGGAAAATTAGTATATTTCCAGACGATACTGTATTTAAATGATTCAGACTATTGTCCACATTTTTGTCGCCATGTTTATCACAATGTTTTGGCCGTTCTACACTCCGGCCTTCTCCAACTGAACCCTTTATTTCGCCCTCTGGGGTTGCTGAAGACATTAATTTTATAAGTCGCAGAAATTCATACACAGATTTCCTTAAGAACACATGACCCAGTGGATGAAGGCGTTGGTTAGATCCAGTGACAGGACCCAAAGAGTGTCAGTTCAATACCTGGTTAAGGGGGTGTAGAACTTGGAGAGCGGAATTAACAGCAGATAACTGACATCCATTAGACATGGCACATGAAACTAGAACAGTCTTAACCAGTGAGAGATATAAAAGGTTCAGTTCGACATTCCAAGCACCTGAAGAAGGCCGGAGCGTACAATGCGCGAAACGTTGTGATAAACATGTCGCTAGGTCAAAGTGTAGTACGCTACCTTTGTGAGCTTCCGAGTCGGCGTTCTGTCGAACTCTCTGCTAATGCAGAGAGGAACTCGGACGAAGCTTTGCCGAAGGGCAATGTTTCGTTCGGGGAGGTAGACAGGGCCTGAACCCGTCTAGGCGGGTCCAAAAGCTATATTTTTGGCCGAGCCTACGGGCTCGGAGAGACCCACATTAAAGCGGCCTTGTGCCACATTCGGTCCTCGTGGGTGGATTGATAAATACTGAACGTTGGGATAAACATGGCGACAAAGATGAGGGCAATAGTCCGAATAATGTAAATAGTGTACATAAAACCTCATCTCAGAAATATAGACAGATTTTCAGACGATCTTTAAAATTACATGATCAGGAATTGCTAAAAGCAATGAATTTCTTGATAACGGTTAACCCCAGACCTGAACAGGTCAAGATTGTAGTGATCGTGGAAGCATCCTCTTGGGAGTCGGTTCCACGATGTAGCGGTTCCTGCTAAGAAGAGTGTTACAGAATAAGACGCACAGTTTATGCGTACATCTGTGGAAGATAACGGTTAACCCCAGACCTGAAAAGGTCAAGATTGTAGTGATCGGGGAAGCTTCCTCTTGGGAGTCGGTTCCACGATGTAGCGTTTCCTGCTAAGAAGAGTGTTACAAAATAAGACGCACAGTTTATGCGTACATCTGTGGAACATAACGGTTAACCCCAGACCTGAACAAGTCAAGATTGTAGTGATCGGGGAAGCATTCTCTTGGGAGTCGGTTCCACGATGTAGCAGTTCCTGCTAAGAAGAGTGTTACAGAATAAGACGGACAGTTTATGCGTAAATCTGTGGAAGATAACGGTTAACCCCAGACCTGAACAAGTCAAGATTGTAGTGATCGGGGAAGCATTCTCTTGGGAGTCGGTTCCACGATGTAGCCGTTCCTACTAAGAAGAGTGTTACAGAATAAGACGCACAGTTTATGCGTAAATCTGTGGAAGATAACGGTTAACCCCAGACCTGAACAGGTCAAGATTGTAGTGATCGGGGAAGCATCCACTTGGGAGTCGGTTCCACGAAGTAGCTGTTCCTGCTAAGAAGTGAACAGGTTAATATTATAGTGATATGAGAAGCGCCCACTTGAGAGTCGGTTCCGTGATGTAGCTATGAAGAGTGTTAACTAGTAAGAGGCACAGTTTATACAGAGATGTGTGGAAGATAACGGTTAACACTAGACCTGAACAGGTTAATAATATAGTGGTCGGGGAAGCATTCTCTTGGGAGTCGGTTCCACGAATTAGTGGTTCCTGGAAAGAAGAGCATTACAGAGTAAAAGATATAGTTAATGTAGACATGTGAGGAAGATAACGTTGAAAACAAGACCTGGGATATACTTCATCTGAACACGTTCTATGGAAATAGCAATAAAGTAACTTGAGGCTTGCAATGTTTCGTCTGTGGGTTAGGGATTGTAGGGTGGTAAATATTTCATCGCCCACAATGACGCGTATACACTCCCGGACATATTAAAAAAAAAAAAAAACTCGAGCAATACACAAGGCTAAGCAAATGTATTTGAATATATGTACTTGGAAAAGCTTGTAAAGAAATAAGTATAGCTGAGTTTGCTTAAATTCTAAAACATCATGATATAAACCCTTATGAAGACAGAACGAGAGAGAGAGAGAAAGAATTTGTTTTATTGTTGTTCACACATTAAAACGCCCTAGAGCCACTCAAGGTAGAGAGTTACCAATTGAGTTTCTTGAAGTTTGATTACGGTTGACCAGAGACTTGAATATGTTATGATTCTATTGATAAGGGAAGCATATTCTCAGGATTCCGTTCCACAAAATGCAGGCTCTTGCGAAGAGGTTTTTCGAATGGAACTTCCATTAAAAGGAAGATGGATGATTCGATCCTCTGTCCGTGACATTTCGGGTCTAAGCAGTAAAGGTCTGAACTGGTGAAACAAGTAAATGTGTCATGTCCGAACGTTCTCCATAGAAATAGCGATATAGCATCGAGAGATTTGCGACGTTTCGTCTCTAGCGAAATGTGCTTGTAAAGTGAAAAAATAACACTGGTCAACAAAAGATTTTTTGAAATGGTGTCGAGACACCAAACATCTTCTTTTTTTTTTTTTTATCTAATTTGAAGGCACCGAATCTGAAAATGACGTTCCTTTTTCTTGGTTACCTACCATTTTTGCCTCATTTTTGAAAAAAAAAAAAAATTTTTTTTCTGTACATATGATATTGACCAATGGCAATATTTCTAAAAATAATTCATAGAAACCTCTCATTTCGTATTTAAGCCAACAAATATTGGTCTGCTTATTGAGAAATACTATTTTTGCAATTACAATCAGACCCTACGTCTTTAAAATTAACACGATTGCATATACCAAGACCAACAAGTATTTTCATCAAATCATTTAATAAACTCTAAGCAGAAATAAAACCTTCGTGACCATATGGTCAACTTTTTCTCTTTCTTGATTGGGTGTCATGTTCAATTTTATTCAAGTGCATTTTGATACTCTAGCTGTATCATGTACAATGGAATAAGTGCATTTAATTGGGATGTCTTTAGTTGAAGTTTATTTCCAACTGCGAAAACAAAATGCAGTCAATGTGCTTGGTTTTCTTCCGTAGTGAAGGGATAAAAGTGACTGGATAAATTTATTAATATCAAACAGAAGATTTTAGAATTTCATCTTTTTTCTTTGTTGTCACATTAATTATCAGGCTAACTAGAGAGTATTACTAATACAGTTATCAGCTAATTTGAATTTGGGCGATAAACTGGAAAACTTCGGTTTAGTCTAGTTTAAAGGTTTTAACTTAAAAACACATTTTTTTTTTATAAAAAATAGTTTATTTCAGGTGGCTGACATACATTGCTCGACCAACCTTAAAATTGAAGGCATTCTACGACCTTTATTAACTAAATTTTGAAATCATCCATGAATGTAATTTGACCTTTTTTTTCTAAAAATGAAAAAAATTCAGTACCGCAAAAAGGGTAGCTAACCATGAAGAACTAATATCATTTACGGAATCGGCAACATCAAATTAGCTAGAAAATGTGTTTTGTTTTATGGCACCAAAAATCGTGTTGAGTAGTGTAAGCCATTAACCACAAGACAGCGTAAACGTATTCGAATTCTTTGATGACTAGATTCTGAGAATTGAGCAATTCTGTCCTGGATATGAATGTACTTTTAGTCTGATCTGACTTTTGTTAAGACAGCGAAAGGAATGAGGAGACAAGTACTTTCAAGAACGGTACAAGGAATCGACCATTTTTTTTTAACAATCTCTTTACCGATTAACCGTATATAGCATTCCATTCACGGTCCGGGGAGAACTTTAATCTTAATAGACATTTAAAAACAGACAGAACTGTGAAGCCGAAATCTTAAACTTGTTAGGGTCGTTCTTGTCTGTTGAAGGAGGATTCTGCTAATTCACTATACTTTCTTCATAAACCAATTAGGAGGATTGGAATTTCCAGGAAATATTTCAATCATCTCAACGACAGTATTATTAAAATCCCCGAGAATAGGGAGGATGATACTGGATTAATAACTTTCACTTAATCGTCAGAGAGAACCACGATATATTAAGCTCACAATAACTCAGAGTTCATAAGAATAATTTAAAATTTCAGTGACGTCTGAAAATATGGCGCCATTGATTTCTAATGTCTGCAGCAACATGGCCGCTAAGAATTCTCATCGATACCCTAAGTGGTCCAAGTAGTTATAGCGGCGCTGGCATTTTAACTGGGCGGAAAATGATTAAAACTTTTCAATGTTGATTGGAACTAGTTGGATATATAGATTTGTTATTTTTTTTTTGTCTATATATGTACATTGTTAGGCTTATTGTTATCAGTTTAGTCAGATAATCTAACCAATGCAACGGGGCGTGGAATAAGTAACAAGATTTGATATATTAGTCAGATAATCTAACCATTTTCAACGAGGCGTGGAATAAGTCACAAGATTTGATATATTAGTCAGATAAACTAAACATTTCAACAGGGCGTGTGATAAGTCAGAAGATTTGATATATTAGTCAGATAATCTATACTTTGCGACGGGGCGAGGAATAAGTCACAAGATTTGATATATTCATTCATTTTCTGTTTTGCGTATATATTTCTTTTTCATTTTTAAGTTAAATTGTAACATGGCAGCTGGGTTGAGTTAATCATTCGAAAAAAAATTAGAATAAGTCACAACATATTATACGCAGGTGTTCATCTATGGATTCGGTAAGAAATTCACGTATTATAATGAAAAAATGCGTCAAACATAATAAAAATAAAATTTTAGAATCAAAATCTTTATGTCATTATTAAGAGAAAAGACCAAAAGATTTTTTGATTATTAAAATATATTTTTCCAATAATGTGTATTTTTTTTTTTTTTTTTTTTTTTTTGCGTGTCAGCAGTTTATGTGTGTGTGTTTTAGTATAGGAAATTTTAGCCTCTTTTTTGCGGTGAAAAAGACATTGATTTGGAAATTCTTGGAAGAATCAAATAATTCTCGAGGTTTTATTGAACTTTAACTTTCAAGATTTATTCAAAAATGAATGAAATTAATTTTGAATTTTTTTTTTTTATTAGAAAATCTCGGGGAAAATATTTTTCTTTACATCTGTTAATTTCCACTTATTTAATTTCATGAAATTTAGAGAAACTTCACTTTCTTCAGCTTATCGCTTATATTAGTTAAAAGTCGAACTCTCTGGAAAATTTAAATTTGAATTTCTTTTTGTTAAACAGGACCCCAAATTACCCAAAATCTGAATCGTAAAATAAAAAATGCAATAAATCTAAAACATTATTTAATTAGACAAGCTTTTAATTACTTTTATGAATGGCATATATTATGTTCAACATTGTCTTGAGAAAAATAATCGATAAATGATGAATTTTTACAATAACTGATTTTATTTTTGAACATTTTAATCAGAATAATATATAAAGTATAAAATATTTTAAATTTCTGTGTTAATTTGTCCCAGTTATATTATAATATTATTAAGTAAAACCTATATATACTAATCATCAATGAAAAACCTTAGTACAATTCATTGACCATCATTATTTAAAAAAGAATTTTGAAATATTTTTGTGTGTATAAACGTACAGATATTGTAAATACGGAAGTCCATATACGATATTATCAGAAAATAAAAGCGATAATTATTGAAAATTTAAAGCCAAAATACCTGAAATTCAATAAAACATTAGATTACGGAGAATATTTTCCAACATTTTAAATTACATAAAAAAATTTTTTATGTTATATTTCTCATGTAAATTTTACAGAAATAGATAAAGCTCCGTCTTCATCTATGGACTTGTCAACACCTTAAATAAACAGCTATTAAAGATTTCTACGGCGTTTTACCTTAAGTAATACCTGTTTCACATCAGATTAATTAAACTTTAAATCAGCTAATATTCCTCAAGTAAAATTTCAGAAAATTATTTCTAAAGACTTTTTTTTTTTACTAAAGAGAACTACATTTTGATGAAATATGGCATCAGTTATTTTAGCACTGTCAAAATGAAAGTTACTTCCAGTCAATTTAAATTAGTTTTCAAATACAGCAACATCTTTAGATTTAATCATTTGGTTTGAAATTAAAACTAGAAGAAATTTTCAAAAAGAATTTTTCATTTTTTAAAAATTCATTTTAAATATTTGGTATTGTTTTTCTGTGGCGGTAACTATGTTTATCGTTTCACAAATATATTTTTACATTTTTAGGCTACATTTTAACAGGGTTCTATGTTAGATTATGTTTTCATTCGAAAATAAAGTCTAATATATTATATACGCATGTATTTATAATTTTTATGCATACGAAATCTATTCAAAACAGTATGTAGACAGTTGATATGGCAACGGAGCTAAAGGACGCAATATTAAAACGTTTGGCACAGATTGATCTTGAATTCAAGCACACTAATTTCGCCATTTGTTTATAACAGTCCGTGGAAGGAAAGTGTGTAGAGTGTGGTCGTTTCGCGATACCACAGAAGTTGTATTAGTGATCATGGCTACCTCAGCAGATTTTTTCTAAGGACAGAAATAAAAGCAGTTAGGAAGAAGACACGACATTTTATACGCACATTTGTTTAGCAGTTTAACTAAATTTAATAATATTTATATTTTTGGGTTTAATTCAAAAGGCATAGTAAGATCTTTTAACTCTTTGAAGTTGACCGGGGGAAATTAGAACATTGCATACACATACCGTAATTCCCCATGTATAATACGCATCTTTTTCTAAAAAAAAATATTTTTCTAAAAAAAATAATAAGCAAAATTAGGGGTGCGCATTAGGCACAGGTAGAAAAATGTTAAAAAAAATTGCCACTTCAGAGGTCGATTTCAGTTGTGAAATGACTACTCACCACAAACAAAATTAACGAGTGCTTATTTACAAGTTTTTTTTTTACGTTAAATTCTATTTAGTGATTTAATGGGTTTGTATATTCGTTCAGATTTAGTCAGATTCCTGTTACCGACTTTTTCTCCAAGAGCTAACAGGACCCCTTACTGTGTACAAATAACCAAGGGTCAACCTTATTCTAATGCTTACCAATTTAAAGAATATTTTTCAGACATATTCTATCTTAAAGATCAAGCTATTAACTTTCCACCATCACCGAACTGACGCTGACTTCTCAGAAGTCCTGATGCATGGTTACAACCTCAAAGTGGATCCTTGTTTTGAGAGTTTTCGGGATTCAAATTCATTTCAAATATCAGGGTAGACTTGTATATAGGATCCATCGCTACTGACGCTGGACAGAAAGTCGGTGACTTTTGCGGCCTCAGAAAGGAATTTAACCCACCAACTATTTTCTCTTTTTAGAAGAGTCAGTACAAACTGAAATTCTATGAATTACCTTTAACAATCCGTGATGTTATCCATCCTGATGTGGCATCTCACTTTCAGCCATTTTACCGCTGATGGATTCTTACTTTTGTTGAGAGTATTTGCGTGGAATGTGAACTCGGTCCTCTGACATGTCATTCTGGATCACTATCCATTTCAACACTCACAGCACATGCACACAGATATATGCACAATGTATATATATATATATATATATATATATATATATATATATATATATATATATACATATGAAGACGTTAACATATAAAGACAGAAACATAATCAAATATATTTATATATATATGCATATATATATATATATATATATATATATATATATATATATATATATATAGATAGATAGATAGATAGATAGATAGATAGATATAGAGAAAGAGAGTGAGAGAGGCATGTATAAACTGAAATATATACTGATTAATACTAATTCTATGTCGGTTGCCTTTCGAATGCGAAGATTACGCGTCATTTTCCGCCTCTCATCTGTGAACTCGGAAGTGGCTCCGCAATTCCAGGCTGGAGGCACCGAGCCTGCAACAGTGAGAAACAGATAGGTAGATATTAAGTTGCGGATATGATAAGAGTAGAAACACAATTAGATAGAGAGATAGATAGATATGTATATACTGAAATAGATATTAAGATGCTTGCAAGTTGTAAGAATAAAAAGAGAATTAGATTGTGTTATGGGACCTTACCCATAATAACATAATGGACTATTCCATACGTAATAAATACTGCGCCTCAAGAGAAAGGAGGGAGTTCGGTGATCCCATGTTAAACCAGCCTTCTGCCATATGATGCCCTCGTTGGGGGTGACTAAGTACTGTTCAGTCTGAAGTCGGGCGACAAGCTGACCGGCTGATCTGTTGAACTCTCTGTCTTCGGGCAGGGAGGAATCCGAACGTGGCTACGCCGAAGGGCGGAGTCTCTTTCGGGGAGGTAAACAGACCCTGAACCCGTTTATACTGCTTCAAAAGGCATATTTTTGGCCGAGCTCGGAGATCCCACCTGCTCGGAGATCCCACGTTAACCCGGCCTTGTGCCACATGATTCACTCATGGCGGGTGACTAAATACTGTTCCGTCTGAAGTCTGGAGTTCAGTGTTAAGTCTGGAGTGAAGTCAGTCAGAGCGAGCGAGACAGTCAGTCGAGTCAGAGGCAGTCAGAAACAGAGTCGCGTTCAGACAATTACTACTAAACCTTATTGTTTGTACTAACAGTTTCTACTTCTCTGTATATATTCCTGTTCGTAATATATCTGTGTTATTCCATATTCGCCTTCGAGTTCTTCTTCATTGGTTCTACCTTGGACTATCACCGTGGTACAAGGAACCGGACCATAACAGATAGATAGATAGATATGTATAGACTAAAATAAATAGAGATATTAAGATTCTGACATGTAGTAAGAGTACAGAATTAGATAGATAGAGAGAGAGAGAGAGAGAGAGAGAGAGAGAGAAAGAGAGAGAGACGTATAGACTGAAATAGATAGATATTAAGATGTTGGCATGTAGTAAGAATAGAAAGAGAAATATATATATATATATATATATATATATATATATATATATATATAGAGAGAGAGAGAGAGAGAGAGAGAGAGAGAAAGAGAGAGATACGTATAAACTGAAATAGATAGATATTAAGATGCTGGTATGTAGTAAGAATAGAACGACAATTAGATAGATAGATACATAGATAGAGAGAGAGAGGAGAGCGAGAGAGAAAGAGAGAGAGGTACGTATAGACTGAAATAGATAGATATTAAGATGCTGGCATGTAGTAAGAATAGATAGATAGATAGATAGATAGATAGATAGATAGATAGATAGATAACAGACTGAGATAGATAGATAGATAGATAGATAGATAATTAACAGACTGAGATAGATAGATAGATAGATAGATAGATAGATAGATAGATAGATAGATAGATAATGAACAGGCAGAGATAGATAGATAGATAATGAACAGGCAGAGATAGATAGATAGATAGATAGATAGATAATGAACAGGCAGATATATATATATATATATATATTATATATATATATATATATATATATATATATAGATATAGATAGATAGATAATGAACAGGCATAGATAGATAGATAGATAGATAGATAGATAGATAGATAGATAGATAGATAATGAACAGGTATAGATAGATATATAGATAGATATATAGATAGATAGATAAATAGATAGATAGATAGATAGATAGATAGATAATGAACAGGCATAGATAGATAGATAGATAGATAGATAGATAGATAGATAGATAGATAGATAGATAGATAGATAAGGAACAGGCATAGATAGATAGATAGATAGATAATGAACAGGCATAGATAATAGATAGATAGATAGATAGATAGATAGATAGATAGATAGATAATGAACAGGCATAGATAGATAGATAGATAGATAGATAGATAGATAGATAGATAGATAGATAGATAGATAGATAATGAACAGGCATAGATAGATAGATAGATAGATAGATATATAGATAGATAGATAGATAGATAAATAGATATATATATATATATATATATATATATATATAGATAGATAGATAGATAGATAGATAGATAGATAGATAGATAAGGGAACAGGCATAGATAGATAGATAGATAGATAATGAACAGGCATAGATAGATAGATAGATAGATAGATAGATAGATAGATAATGAACAGAATTAGATAGATAGATAGATAGATAGATAGATAGATAGATAGATAGATAGATAGATAGATAGATAGATATGAATATACTGAATATATAGACAGATCGCTGTTTCACTATTCTGCGTTACAGTTATTTAAACTATGATTACCTTAGATATCGCTGTTATCCAATGGCTAATTAAATGTCATTTCTTCAGTTTCATATTCAATACCTAATGAATAAATAATTGTAAGGAAATCCTTTTACAAGTACAATGCAATATTACAGTGAGTTTTAAGTCATTTCAAATGAGCATTCTAATTATAAAACATAAAATATACAAGTTTAATTTAAAAAAAAATATATGATAAAATAAGAATTTTTCGAATAATATATCTCTTAAGAACGTAGAACACAATTCTCCATGTGTTTATCTTCTGTGAACAGCCATGATTCCTGGATTAAAATACGGCTTTCGTATTGCCTCTTGCCAGTTTATAAATTTAAAGTTTACTATCGTCAGATATGACTGGGACAAAAGCTCTAGAAAATAATACGACCTATTTAAAAGAAAAACTTGTAGTTCCAACGAATGATTTACTTCCTGGAAATATTTCGACTAGCTTTTGCTACCCTTGGTCACTCCTTTAATTTGAATAAAGTGCAAAGAAACTAGAAAAGCTTACGGATTCAAATCACGGGGAAAAAACGTTCTTTGTGTGGGTTTTTGTTTTTTTTAACCGTTATGCGGTGGGGTGTGTATATATTATATGAGGATGACTCACATGCGACAAAAGCTTCGGTCCCAATTAATAAATATATATATATATATATATATATGAAGAAAAAAAATATATATATGAAGAAAAATATATAATCAAGGCTAGCCCCGTTCATTACGAACCATGCTCGCCTCAGTCACTGGGCTTTCGCTAAAAACTGTTGAATGCAAGCTTTTTCTATCAGTTCTAATCTTCATCTTGATGTGTAAATTTCAGATGTGACGAAAATTCGCTTACCGTTTCTATATAGGCTATTTTTACCAACCAAATCGGCTCCACGGTGCTTGGGAGCACTTGTAAATTTTTCTGAGAAATCTGTTGGCGAATGTTGTATTTTTTATCTTTTAGCCAATATAGGATTTCTTGAAACATTTGAGAAAGTGTTTTTTTTTTTGTTTGTTTGTTTTTTGTTTTTTTTTACGTCGGCTGAGCCTACTTTTGCACAAAATTTGATTGTTTTGTTATGGAAATTTCTCGATGCTTGTTTTGTATTTAATAACCAAATTCAAGAAAATGTTTGAAATTGAAATAACGGTTACTAAAACATCAAATATTTTATTTCTGAAGTTATTGAAAAGATGTTTTCTCACTCTGTATATATTAACATTCTAAATTATTGTAAATAAAAATTTTCAAAAGAGTTTTTAATTAAAATAAAAATTTGTAGTTCCAACGAATGATTTACTTCCTGGAAATATTTCGACTAGCTTTTGCTAGCCTTGGTCACTCCTTTAATTTAAGTAAAGTGTAAAGAAACTAGAAAAGCTTACGGATTCAAATCACGGGGGAAAAATCGAGTTGATAACGTTTACAAAGTAAGAGCATACGCTTTTTAGTGAGATCCATGCCTTATTCGTATCAAAGTTAGGATGTCTGTCTCCGTTGGTAGTTGCATAATTAAAAGAAAAAAATTGTAGTTCCAACGTTAAATTTTTTCATGGAAATATTTCGACTAGCAGTTGATAGTCTTGGTCAATCCTTTAATTTAATTCAACAATACAACTTGCTCTATTGTTTTTTTCAAAAGTGTTCAACCCGTACAAGGACCGAGATCCCCTCGAGGTAGAGGGTCACAGAGTAAATAATATTATGCAGATATGTTGAGAAGATTACAGTTAACCCTATATCTGAAGATGTTAAGATTGTAGTAATCGGGAAACATCCACTTTGGAGTCAGTTCAAGGAAATAGCGAATCCTGAGATAAAGCGTAAAAGATTCAGTTCATGTGGATATGTGGGAGAAGATAACGATTAATGTTAGACCTGAAAAGGTTAAGATTGTAGTAATCACGGAAGCAACCACTTGGGAGTCATTTCGAACAACTAGCGGTTCCTCGGAAGAAGAGCTTTACAGAACATGATACACAGTTTACGCGGATAATTGGGGAAGATAAAGGTTAAACCTAGGCTTTAACCGGTTAAGATTGAAGTGATTGGGAAAGCATCCACTTGGCAGTTGATTTTAACCCCTACAGCTGCGGATTTATTAGATACAGGGCATAGGGAGAGAAGAAATGGGTTCCTGTATTTCTAGTTAATCGAAAGGAACTTAAGAGATTTGTTTAGAACAGGGGGTTTCAAACTGTGATCCGCGAAACACAGGGGGTCCGCAAGGACAAGATAGGGGGTCCGCAAGGACAAGATAGGGGGTCCGCAAGGACAAGATAGGGGGTCCGTGGACAACAAACACTTTTTATGGGTGACGTGCAACTTATAAGCGCTTATAAGTAACTTATAGGCCGATCATAATAAATTGATTCAATAAACTATTTAATAGATTTGATATACTAATATAATTTGTATCTTAAATTGATAAACCTAATGGATTCTATTCGTGCAGAGGACCCAAAGGATTTGAATTTTGGATCTCTTTTGCGATTTCCGGCTTTCTCATTGGCTGTTAGGCGTCACGTGTGCAAATCTTCAAACGGGAGACATTTTGTGAGTAGAAGTGCAAGGCTGTTGGACGAGTAAACAAGTAAGCAGGATTTTCGGTACTAACCAATCTGAAAAATACAGATCCAGACTTGCTCCAGAAAGTGACTTACTTGTATGTTTATGAGAATTGACAGTTTGTGCAAAGCCAAGCAAGCACATCCTTCTCCCTAAGTGTGTATTAAAAAATCCTGTGTGTGTAATTGACAATAAAACTATTTCTTAAATACTATTACTGTTTTCATTTACATGTAAAATTAATATTTTAATATAACAAAATTTAATTTTGATTACATTTTGAAGCAACATGCAGCATTAATTTATTTGAACACTTATGTCTAAAGTAAGCTTTAAATCAGCTTTTATTGCATTAATGCAAAATTATATGTTATATTCAGCAAATATTTATGTATAAATTTCATAAGCATTTATAAGGGGTCCCTAAGTTAAAGCCTGAAATATAAAAGGGTCCACAAGTCAAAAAGTTTGAAAACCCCTGGTTTAGAATTTGGAGTGGGCTCATTTTATCCAAAGTCGGCACCCTTTGCCGTTAGGCTATTAATATGAATTTTCTTTTTTTTTTTTTTGGCTTTTGTTCACCCAATACGAGACCAAAAACCCACTCAAGGCAGAGTGTTACTGTTTTATAGGCGTACAGCGAGTGAGCAAGGGAAGCATATTCATGTTTATGTAGGTTAGATAACAGTTGAGACTTAACGGGACATGAAATGGTCAATACTAATGTGATCGGGGAACCATCTTGTCGGGACCTGTTCTATAAGGCAACAATTATAGAGAAGAAACTGAGTGGAATTTCCTTCTCCCCAGTGAAATAGGAAGTTGATGAGGATTTTTCGACCCTGTGTATTGGCATTGCGTGTTATAACTGTGCAGTTTGAACTGGCGGCATTAGGGAATGTAGTTCTGCCATGGAAATCATCATGATCATTGTTAAGGGGTTCACCCCTTTTTATACAAGTGGACTCGCCCAGTGTGTACTTGTACTGCTGCCGGTGAATACTCGGAAGTGAGACCAGTGAGAGAGTGAGTGGTAACCGCTTTGTAGGAGTCACAGTTGCGAGCGCATAGACTCAGAAGGAAGTCATACATCGATACTGAATTTCCCATACTGTATATATATTATTATTGTTACTAACCGCATTTCTGGATCTACTAACCGTATTACCAATTGTATTATTACATCAATCCATTTATTTGCTATATTTCATTCCTGCGTTTGTCATTCATTTGAGACCGGATTTCATCCCACAATCCACAACAATCATGATCATCATTCGTCGACCTGGTATGTCTGACCTCCATTGGCAATCCCTTTCCACACTGTTCGGTCCTGCATTGCTGTCCCCAAATCCCCAGTGTCCAGTCATGAGTCCCGAGAAGATATTCTAGAAGTATGACATAGGAGTAAGGGTGAGATGATTTTGCTCTCCGTTTGGTGGCAGTGGCCGGCAAACTGTAATTTTTTTTTGTTTGACCTAAGAGAGATTAGTTTCAGTTTTCCGTAAATTGTGTTAAGCGTTGCATGGGATTTCCAGCTGATGTTCTGGATTTTTCTAGGTAGATTTTTATATGTTCCATCCAGTCGTCTTTCAAGACGAACAAATTTCTGATCCATACAGTAGGACTGGTTGAATCAATGTTTGAAAGGTTTGAAATTTTAAGGAAGATGGAAGTTTCGAGCGCCAAAACTTGTGAAGAAGGATTCTACGTCGTCCCTCGAGTCTCCGTCCTCTTCCACCCGTCCAGGCTTCGGCGTCGTCTTCGATGGTTCGAGCACGCAGCTCGACGCCCGGAGGGAGAGCTCATCCGCGATTTACTTCTCTTCCTGGGCTGGTATCGGATCCACAAGTAGTTGGTCCTTCGACGATGGAAATCGTGATTGTTTTCGCCATTTGCTGGCGAAAACGTGTCGGTGGGCAGCTGAGGACGTGGGCTAGCACAATCAGGGATGACCTAGCAGTACTATCGGATCCACAAGTAGTTGGTCTTCGACGATGGAATCGTGATTGTTTCGCCATTTCGTGTGACCTGGCTCAGGATCGGCGAGCGTGGGCAGCGATGGTCCGTAATGCTCGGGAGGAAGCCGGTTCAACCCGACCAGGGTGAAAACCGATACAAGACAAGTCAAATAAAAGAAATCGGTTTTAGGTTGTTTTTTTTTTTTTGTTTTTTTTTGTAAATCTATCGATGTTGCAAAGATTTTGTAGTTCCATCTCAGATTTGGAAGCACCCCAAGCCCGAACCTATAGCAACGACATCCTTTGCTCACTTGAAAACATTTCAGTATTCTCCGAATAGATGCCAGAATATTTGTCGCCTTTTTGAATATTGGTAAGTGAGTCTAGGCTCGAAATTTCAAGATATTATCCTTGATATAACCGCTTTATTTTTTTCCTTGATCTCATCCACCTCGATCTCCTGGATATCTTAAGAACCCAATTTTATATGACGTCTTCCTTACCCTTTGTCAAAAAAGATTCCATTCGAAACTATTCATGTCTTTTACGCTACTTTACGTCTTAGGTATTGCCATTTGTTGTCTGTCCTTGCTTTTCTGGCCTTCCAGGCATTCCTTGTCTGGAAATTCCTTTGTGTAAGTGCCATTTTCTTTATTCATTGCTTTTACTCTGATTGTATTTCTTTACCAGCCAACGAAACAGGTCCTTCCATACATTCTTGAATCTTTTCATTTTGGGTTTTATTTTATTTTTTAGTTTCATTTGCCAATTATTTGGCTTTACGCCCTTTTTTTTTTTTTTTTTTTTTGAGTAGAAAGCCGGGACATTGCGATCTGTATCTTCTGCATTTTTTTATTTTAATGAAATCCCTAAAGAATATTTCAATGTTGCAAAGACTAATATGATCTTCTCTCTCTCTCTCTCTCCATCTCCCTGGCGAACACACATACACACACGAAAAGATAAAGAACAAATAGGGAAGATTTATCAATCCAAAATGTTTCACTTTTATTAAAGCTTCATTAGAGAAGGAGATATGGAGAAAAAGAAGAAAGACATTCTGATATTTTTTTTTACTTTCGTGTTGTTTTCATTTTTATTGGTTGATCGGATTTCGCGTACATTCCACTTACTAAAGCAACATTAGTATAATTTTGGGGCTTCCGAATTCCAGGCCACGTAATGTCATGTGCACAGAATTTTATAAAGCTATAAAAAAAAAAGTTTTTCCTTTCTTGAAATGTGTTTATATTTTTGGCTGACTCTCTCTTTTTCTGTCTTTCTCTCTCCCCTCTCTCTCTCTCTCTATCTATCTATCTCTCTCTCTCTCTATCTATCTATCTATCTATCTATCTATCTATCTATCTATATATATATATATATATATATATATATATATAGATAGATAGATAGATAGCGAGACTCTTCGCAAGCCGAATTGAGTCACTGTCGGTCACTGGGCGTGTTTCCAAAAATAAATACGCTAAAAATCCACCTTCATCCCGACCGTGCGCCGACAGCTTAGTGATAGAATATCCGCCTGATACCAATTCAGTCGGGTTTTGATCCTAGCTAGAGGCAACCGGATGTCTAGCCGCACTGATGAGCTGCGAAACAGTCTGTCTGTGGATGACATTTTATATATATATATATATATATATATATACGAAATGTTGAAAGTACTAGGTTCGTCAAGTCCAACTGAAACATACAACAACTCAAATATAAAGATAGTATTATTAAAAAAATTGATAGTAAGTTAATTTCTTGTTAGCGAAGTGATTTCCCCATTAATCTTTTTAACATTTCTAAGTAGTTCTTTGAATAAATTACTACTTTATGATATAATATAAATGCTGACGATTTTAATATATATATATATATATTTATATATATATATATATAATTAATTTTTTAAATTATGATTCCTTCGCTACATATGAGTTCTCATGTTTCAAAAACGAAAGACGAAAACCTCAATATAATTATTAAAATTAAATTGAATTAAAGTATCAAGCCCTGTTTCATCCTCAAGTGAAAATTTAGGAATAACCAATCTTGAAATTTACGCAACTTTATAAGCATGTTCATTCGCAAAATTAATTACTATGGAAACGGCAGGGGTGACCATTTTGATAAAAGGGGCCACATTGCGAATGAACATCCTTATAAAGATGCGTCGATTGGTTATTCCTAAATTTTCGCTCGAGGATGAAACAGGACTTGATACTTTAATTCAATTTAATTTTAATAATTATATTGAAGTTTTCGGCTCTTGTTTTTGAAACATGAGAACTCTTATGTAGCGAAGGAATAATATTTTTTAAAAAATAATTATAATTTAGGCTCTACTTCTGTATGGTGCACTGTTTTTTTTTTTAAATAAAAACAAAAATACTAAAGAACTCCGGATTATTTACCTAAATTATTCTTTCCTATATATATATATATATATATATATATATATATATATATATATATATATATATATTGAACAATAAAAAATATTAAAAAATTAAAATCTTCAGACACACTGGGTTGAAGATTAATATTCTTTCGTTTTTCTTATTATGCCCATCATCAGGAAAAGAAATATTTCTGCTTGCTTGTAGCAGTGGACTACAGAAATGAATGTCTTGATGGAGAAAATTAATTTTTGTCTGTAGTTTTTTTTTGTCTTTTTTTATCTTTTTAACATGAATCTTTTAACATTCCTTGTGTTGGTCAAACAGTCTCTTTTAAGTTGTTATTTGAGATAAGAGCTGGATGGATCCATGCTGCTCTGAATTCCCCTAGTCAGTTTGACAGCTTTATTGGTCCTGGAGAGGGGATGTGTCTCTGCTGTGTGTGTATGTGTGTTATTTGGTTCTTAGGGAGTGAGTGAGTATGATGTGTGTAAGTGTGTATTTTCGCGTGGGTGTGTGCATAAGTGTGAGGCCTCAATACCTCCGTAAGCATGTCTGTCTTGCGTGGGTGAGAAATGTGGGTAGGTTTTGATTCGTAGGGTTATATATTAATACTATCTATATTGTTAAATTTATGGTTTAGCCCGGCTGGATAGTGTGTTTTTAGACGTTGTATCCACTTATTTCCATTGGAATCTAAACTCTTTCTAATGTTATCTGCTCTGAACTTTTCTATTCTCTCAATTATAGTGAATTTGGCATGGGTTTTGAAATCGTGTTTTTCCAGGCGGAAATGTTGTTCTACAGGTAATAATTTTTCATGGGGAGTCGACTTAATTCGTTTACGATAATTGTTAATTCTGTAGTGAAAGGGCCATTCAGATTTTCCTACATATTGTTTCTGGCATAGTGTGCATTCTAGGAGTTAAATTATGTTATGACTTCTACAGTTAGAATCGTGGTAGATTTTGAAAGTAGATTTAGTGATTGAGCTAGTGAATGAATTCGTGTGTATAATATGGTTGCAGCATAAACTTCTTTTGTTGTTACATGGTTGGGAAAATCCTGTTGTTTTTGTTGTTAGTTTATTACGGATTACTTTGTCCCCTGAAATGTGGTTACTACCTATGAGTACTTTTAGGTTCTTAGGTCTACGATATGCTAGAAGGCCGGGTTCCTTAGACAATTTTTTAGGTCTGGTTTGAGATGTAGTATTTCCCAGCGACTTTTGATTATTTGGGATAGTGGAGGCAGAGTGGGGCTGAAAGTTGAAAATGGTTACTAGAAGAATGCGGCTAGATTTATTTTTATTCTTGTACACACACACACACACACACACATATATATATATATATATATATATATATATATATATATATATATATATACAAAATCCTACTCATATATATATATATATATATATATATATATCGCCCGTTGTGTAATTGTTATCACGCTTGTCTCGCTAGATCAATTACGACTGCAGTACCTCACAAGGTACTCCATATTTGCGCTTTTGCGCCACAAATAATGTTCGCTTTCTAAATTACTATAAGGCACATCGAAGTCGTGTAATTCTTAGCAAGGTTGTCTGACATGATTAATGATGATTGAATAGTGAATTCAATCATCACTGGGTGCCCCATACTTTCGTCCATGTGCCAAACCTGAACTATGCGTAATAATTCACTCTGTGTGTTTCTTTGTGTGCATTTTTATGCGCCTTTATATATGAATTGTAAATGTTCTTTTTTTTCTGTTTAAAATGAAAATTGAGGAAGAATCAGTTTCGATATTTGATGATGTTTTAATTCCAGAAAAGAAAGAAACCTCTCAGAGACCTTTAAAATAATCCCATTCTAGGGAAAATCATCACAAAGTGTATTGTGTAGTGAATTTATTATCCTACGAAGTCTAAAATTCCTTATGCTTTGATGAAAAGAATAATGACAGCACTTGAATGCCCATCTTCAAACGAAATAACCATGTTATTTTTAAAGTGCTTATTATACGATGAAAAGTGCATTGTCTACAACAATGTGGGTAAAAACATTGAGCCACCATTAACAACTCAAAAAGCGCTATGTGTCCGAATAAACCTGAAGCTGGGCATTCAAGAGGATGCTCATTTTTTTTCATGAGAAAGAGAGTGTGTCATTTTATGACTCCTTGTAGGATAAATTTTTCCTTCCGATAAGTCTGTGGCCATGATGATATTCTCCTAGAATGGGATTAATTTTGTAAAGTTTCTTCTATGAGAGGTAACACTTCTATCGTCTGTCGAAATTGAACCCAAATAAAATGTTGGTATTTCTTGAAAAATCCAAAATGTTAAAAAAATAATTAAAAATTCAAATCTAATGCCATAAGTGACCCTTACATTGGGTTCTTTATACTATATAAACTGACTTTTATATGTATTAGATATTCACATTATACGTGCCGCCGGGGAAGATCAGGAAATCAAGTGTGTGGGTCACTTTCGGGCAAGTTGGGGTCACGCCATCGTCTCTTTTCTTTACTGTGATTTTCTTTCTCCTCCCACCAACTCTTGCAAAGCCAAACGGCGATAGGGAATGGATGACGGGAGCAGGATTTGGTGAAACTGGAACCTTGTAGTCCTGAAATAGCAGGTGAATGCAATCATCAACACAATCATCATGAAAGATGCGAGTAGCAAAGAAGAATTTCAATTCTTGGATACGAGATAAAGTCGACGACGACGACGAGATATTCATTCAACACAACAACAACTACTGCTACCACTACTACTACTAGTAGTAATATTAATAATAGATGTTTGTATGCACATACACACACGCGCTCGTGCACACATACATACACACATATATGTATATATGTATGTATGAATGTGCCTCGATACTGTCACTTTCCTCAATATCTTCCCTCAAAAACACAGACAATGATGTTCATCTATAGTTGTGTGTGTATTGATTTTGGAAGCGGTGAATTTGGGGATAAAAATATTCACTTTATGTCGGTAAAAGCTAATTAGATATATTCTGGATCGTATTATGAATACTTCAATAGCTATTTATTCAGTGTTATGAAAAATGCGCTGCTAATAACTAAAAATAATTATAATAATAACTAAAATAACTGTAAATGACTAATAATAATAACAATGATAATAACAGTATTAATAATAATAGCAATAGCATAATAATGGAAACAAGAGATTTAAGTCTCAGAACGAGGCTCTTTTGGAACGACACGGCAGAAGAAGGCTTTATTGATTGCTTTTTACGGCTTTTTTTTAAACATTTTGCAGGTGACTTAAAGCCAGAAAATATTTTGTGACTGTAAGAAGATTTTGTTGATAATAAGGGTTTCACTGATATGTCATACGATTTAACCTGTAGCTGCGGGGAGAAGACGTGGATTTATTCCTTTCCCGATGACTGTAATTAAAGCAAGTTCATTTTTTGTCTCTATTTCGGAGCTGAGGTATTATGTACATTATTTACATTATTCGAAACATTATCTTCATCTTTGGCGTCATATTTATTACAACGTTTCAGTCGTTGTACGCTCCGGCCTTCTTCAGGTGGTTGGAATGTCGAACTGGACCCTTTATTTCGCTCACTGGGATAGACTGCTCTAGTTCGACATGCCATGTTTAGTGGATGTCAGTTATCAGTTATCTGCTGTTAATTTTCCCTCTGAAATTTCTCCACTGCCTTAACCGGGTATTGAACTCACACTCTTTGGGTTCTGTCAATGGATCTAACCAACGCCTTTATCCACTCTGCAATGTGTCCTTGAGGACACATGTCACAGTGGATAAAATGGCACAGAGGGAAATTAACTTATTGATATGGCAGTCCCTGCTGGCTGCAATGTATCTTTGAAGATATTCAAAAAGCTGTCAAAATACAAGGACCTTGAAATAGAAATCTCAAAAATGTGGCCTATGGGAACATCAACAATCCCTGTTGTAGTTGGAGCCCTAGGACTGGTTGGAAAAGATTGCAGTAGACTAATTGAAGGGATTCCTGGAAGTCCATGCCTCAAAGAGATACAAAAAATTTTTTACATTTATCTATGGAATTTTTTTTTGTTTTTTGTCAGTGGCAAGTGTCATGATGCCATTTTGAACCTTAGATCCCTGGGTGGGACCCGGAAAGAAATGTATAAACGCCAGAAATCAAAGAAAATAATAATAATAGTAATTTGAAAGCTTTAATCAAATTTTGGCAAGTCTTTAACTTCTTTACTTGCTTTACTGTCTTTTGGAATAATCTTATGTGTACCAGCCATCATTCTTTGAGTAGTTTTCGTGCATCCGATAATATTCGATAGAACATCTGATGGTGGAAAAATGTGTGAGATTTTAGTCATTTTTTTTTTTAGTAGGCAACAGAAATCAAAGAAATTATTTTTATTATTATTAACAACAACACTAATAATAATAATAATAATAATAACAATAATGATAATAATTTTATCTCCAGCTATCCCTCTCGTGGTTTCGAGTCTTCGTTGATTGGACGTATTAACATGAATATATTGTCCTGTTAAATTACGAAAATCCACAGTAAATACCACATGAAACACCGATCTTCTCTTTCTTTCTTGCCTGCCTGTTCAGGGACCACAGCCCAAATGAATAACGACAGATATGATTATAGCAGACGCCTCTTTGTAACCACTTGTAATGAGTGTAATCGTGTCCTGAAAGAGATAAAGACATTATTCACTGATACAATGTGACACTGTATAGCCTCTAATAAAATTGGTTCTAGACATTACTGGCGGCCCTGAAAGAGTGTACTGAAACAAGAGCAAATTTTAAATCTCTCTTCACTTCAAGCAATATGAAGGACTCCCATTTACTACGGATAAATCAGAATTCTTTTCTTCGTAAATTCTCTTCCAACTCCAATCTCGACTGAGCTGGAGTAGCTTCTGAAGATTACAGGTAAACAATAAATAGGAATGTATATTTACTACTGAGAAGTGCGAGAGAAAAAAAATATAACAGAATAGATATTGAGATCTTATTTTCTACCTCGAATAGAGTATTAGGTTGGTGCAAAAATAATGACGTAATAATGTCGTTTTTTTTTCGTATTTTTTAACGTCAAAAAACGACATATATTCTACTGAGAAATATGCAGATAATTCCGTCCATTATTTCTGTTATAATTTCTAAACTAGATCCCTGTATGTCATACGAATTCGGTGTTATTCTTGGAATTGTCCTAAAGCAATGTGATCTTGAAGTATCTCCTGTCCTATCAAAACTATACAATAAATCTATAAATATTAGGTTGGTGCAAAAATAATGACGGTTTTTGACGTATTTTTAACGTCAAAAACCGACATTATTTTTGCACCAACCTATATACCTTGCTGCTATTTTGCTTTCCAGCATGTTGAAAGCGTTCCTTTGAAGTTAGTCTCTAGGCGCCTTCTGACACCTCGAATTGCCGCACTGTTAGTCTCTTACAACTTTTTGGCAAAGTACTACAGGTTCTATTCAACGCCGAATTGATTAGGCGTCTCATATCACGCGGTTTCCTTTCGGATAAACAATAAGCCTTCCGTGGTTTCTACAGTTTTGCTGCTGATGTGCGATAACTGAATCTTTAGCTTTAGATACGAAATCGGGATGTGTCTCAGAGGTATTTAACGGGGTTTGGCATGCATTTTCCACCAGCTTAAGGGTTACGGTCTCCCCGGGTGGATATTTGGCTTAATCCAATCGTTAACCAAATCGTGCAATGAATGTGATGTTGAACTGAGCTTCTCGTTCATTTCACACTAATGCTGTCTCAGAGAGCTCAATACTTGGACCTATGCTGTTTCTTCAACGAGCTTGACGATGTCATCAATTCCCAGCTAGGTATGTATATTGATGTCACAACTATTTGCTTATGTCTTACTAGTAATTTCGACAGCTTTGACTAAGTGAAACTGGTAACTGCTCTCGAAATGTACAACCAATCAGTGCTTAAAATATAGAAAGCAAAGGCTTGTAAATTTAAACGCCCCAAAACAAAATTGCATTCATTTAATCACCACAGATAAACCTTTCTGCATTCCATCAGGATGGCTGATGCTAGCCTCCAAGGGAGTTTCATGGCGACTATATTAGCTCACGTTTTCCATTGACATGAATTGGAGTAATTATACCCTTGTGCAAATTAATTGAAACAAACGCTTTAGTTTCCTTTTTTCAACATCCGGTCAGTTTTAGATCCACTAAAATAACAGCGTGTAATCGATTTCTATGTTTTCCTCAGATTGGGGAATTTGCAGTGGTGCAATTTGAATCTATTTTCGGGGTTTATGATGAAATTTATTTGACCTTGAAAAATATTGCATTATCCGTGATTGCATCAGATTTTCATCACGCACATACACTATTGTCTCGACTGTTGGTTACTTGTCCTACGGCCACTATCTGTGATGGACGTTACTCCAAAGAAACATACGAAGATTTGTAACGTTGCACAAACACACTGGCAAGCCTTACTAGTGAGCAAACCAAAGTCTTATAGATTGGCTTGGCAACTCTTTTGATTTAAATTCAATCGAGAATCTCTAGTCAATCTGCAAGGAACGACTTCGTGGAATGGACATACGAAGTACTAATATGTGCATTGAGTCATGTTTCATTGGAAAACTATGAAAAAAAAGTAAATAATAACGGAATTATTCGTTTTGTCTCAATTTACATAAGAATGTAGATTCAAACAATTGCTAGGTCGACTGCTAGGATAATTGGTTCACTGTATTGTACCAGACAATTTTTATCGTTAGAATCCATCTGCACAATCATAAATCTAGTTTAATGGATATTGCTGCCGCATCTCGTCTGGTTTGTTCTCGAAATTCTTGACAAAATTCATCGAGGTTCTTGAAATGTTTGTAATGTATCGATACTGACCTGACATCTCGGCTTCAGTTACTTTCTCACCCTCGTCTTTTCTACAAATATTTCATGGCATTCATTTCTGATAAACTTCTCTCTCGAAGTCTCGAATGCATTAATTTAAACGTGCTACTTGATTGGCAATTAAGTCTCATCATTTTAACGTTGAACTAGATAGTTGTAACCGCCAGTTCTATTGCAACAGTTTCTTTTTTTACATGTCTCGACTATAGAAATTTTTTAACATGATACTTTTGGGTGTTTGGTGCAATCATTTTCATATTTTAAAATTGGTTATTAATGGTGTATATTTATAAGACTTCATGAATTTAAAAATCTTGAATACAAACTGGTTTTGTTTATAAATACTTGTTTCGAAATGAAAACCTTTACATTTCCCTTGAGGTCGAAACACGTCAGATAAGATATTTTTTCTTGTCTTAATTGATATCGTCCTTTTACAAATATTTTTTCATATCGGCTTGACAATTGCCATTAGCATGAAAAAGACTTCACCACTGGGTGTTGACTTCAGTGCCCACTTTTATATTCACATAGGCATTAACCTATAAATATAGCATACCTTAAAGCTATATTCTATCATTATAAATGTCTATCTCTATATATATATATATATATATATATATATATATATATATATATATATATCGTATGTGTGTTATTATATTTTCTCAAATCCTTCTCCCTCCCTCTCTCTCCAAGCATAGACCCACATATATGCATATATTTTATATTCATATTTATTTTGCATATATATATATATATATATATATATATATACACACGCGCGCGAGCACGCACACACACACACACACACACACATATATATATATAGTGATAGATAGATAGATAGATAGATAGATATGTATAGACTAAAATAAATAGAGATATTAAGATTCTGACATGTAGTAAGAGTACAGAATTAGATAGATAGATAGAGAGAGAGAGAGAAAGAGAGAGAGGTACGTATAGACTGAAATAGATAGATATTAAGATGCTGGTATGTAGTAAGAATAGAACGAGAATTAGATAGAGAGAGAGAGAGAGAGGAGAGCGAGAGAGAAAGAGAGAGAGGTACGTATAGACTGAAATAGATAGATATTAAGATGCTGGTATGTAGTAAGAATAGAACGAGAATTAGATAGATAGAGAGAGAGAGAGGAGAGCGAGAGAGAAAGAGAGAGAGGTACGTATAGACTGAAATAGATAGATATTAAGATGCTGGTATGTAGTAAGAATAGAACGAGAATTAGATAGATAGAGAGAGAGAGAGGAGAGCGAGAGAGAAAGAGAGAGAGGTACGTATAGACTGAAATAGATAGATATTAAGATGCTGGCATATAGTAAGAATAGATAGATAGATAGATAGATAGATAGATAGATAGATAGATAGATAGATAGATAGATAGATATCCTATCTTCATGGCAACTGAATTGTTTTAATGAGCATTTCTCCTTAGCGCCTCGAATGCATGAATTTAATCGTGCTACTGGATTGGTAATTAGGTCTCACGGTTTTCCTCTCACTTCTATTCTAAGTGTTTCTTTTCTCGCCTGTGGAATTTCCTTCCAATTTCTTTCTTCCCTCCCACCTAAAATCCTGAAAATTTAAAATGCAACTTCAGTTGCCATCGTCTTTCTTCCTAAAAAGTGTTCTTTTATTGTACTTTCCACCATTTCTCTTTTCTAAAATTTCCTCATTCTCTTTCATTCCTAGTGAACCCTTTCGTCTTAGTTGTTTATTGCCTTGCTTGGGGTGTAAAAGATTTTTTTTTAAATGTTACTTACCGTATTTGACGGCATATAAGACACACGGTTGTATAAGACACACCCCAATTTCAGTAGGGCTAATCAAGAAAAATTTTTAATTAGTAAAATTAGTAGTAAATGGTACTGATTAGGTTATATTTATGGGTTATTATTTTGGTTAAAGAAGCCATGATTACAATTAAATGAAAAATAACAGGAAAAAAGAACATGAGCCTATAAAAACTTTATTATAAGGTTGGTGCAAAAATAATGACGTAATAATGTCGTTTTTTGACGTATTTTTAACGTCCAAAAACGACATTATTACGTCATTATATATATATATATATATATATATATATATATATATATATATATATATATATATATATATATATATCCTTTATATGATCTGTACAACCTGCGTTTTGTAAACGTCTTATTGAAATATTAGATTGGTGCAAAAATAATGACGTAATAATGTCGTTTTTTGACGTTAAAAATACGTCAAAAAACGACATGATTACGTTATTATTTTTGCACCAACCTAATAATTAGGATACTAAAATGCTGATTATATTTATACCATTGCAACCGGAAGTTACCGCAAGAAAAGTATTAAGGAAACAAATATATTTTACAAATATATAATTTCAATTTATTGCCTATAATTTTAGTGAAACAAATAATTATATATTATGAAATGGACAAAATACTAATATATTATAAAATGGACAAAGTCCGATAATATTAGGCCCGTAAATGTTGTTTAATACTGTTTATTATAAACAGAGCATTTACTTAAATATTTGTATCTATAAAAAGAATGTATAAAGATAAAAAAAAGTCGTAAAATAATTGTCGGATTTTTTCCATTCCATAATGTGTGACATCTTTTGTTTACATTTGGATACGCATTGAGCAAATATGAATGTACGTGAGTGATTCATGGAAGATTGTATTTTTAAAAGTAGTAAAATCGACATCGTTAACCGAACGATCCTCTGTGGCTCAATCGGTTAAGTCACGTTGGGTTATATGACGGTTTCTATAGGACACAGGTTCGATTCCTGTCGGAGGACGAATATTTTCTATGAAAATTTCTCGGATATTCAGGCCGGTAAATGTTATTAATACTGTTTATTATAAACAGAGCATTTACTTAAATATTTGTATCTATAAAAAGAAACATAAAGAATTTCTTAAAGTACTAATATTAAACGTGATGTAATTAATGTTATGAATGATAACAGTTTTAATCTGCATAACAGCCTTTTAAATAATGACCATAGGTATATGAAAATTACTCTAAATTCTAAGCTAATAAGAGTTGGCAGGTAGCTAATTTCGGCCGACTGTCGTGAATTTTAAACCTACATATGGCATATAAGATGCAAGGGAATTTTAAAAGATATTTTTAGTAAAAAAGAAGTTCGCCTCATATGCCATCAAATAGTTTATATCACAAACGCAGAGACTGTATGATTCATACTGTTTGTAGGGCGTATGTATCCATCGATATATATGTATATCAGAGAGTCGTATAACTACGTCCAAAGCACTGAAATTTGCAAGTAGATTATAGGCTGGTTTAACCTGCTTTCACATTTCCTATGAGGGTTAAATTCTCCCATACATCTTGCCTCATCCTATGTCTAAGGCATTTCATCATAGTATACATCAAGTATAGAACACAGATTGTACTGTTGTTGATAGAATGGGAGAAAAATGCGAATTACAAATTTCAAATGCTAAAATTAAGCAAGTAAAAAAAGTTAAGTATCTGGAAAATATTTAAACTGACGACAGGAAATGTAAATATCTAGAAAATGTTTTAACATAGGAGAGAAAATTTAAATCTCTAGAAAGTGTTTTAACAGACGACAGAAAATTTAAATGTCTAGAAAGTGTTTTAACAGAAGACAGAATATTTAAATATATAGAAAGAATTTCAAGAAAAAACAGAAACTTTAAATCTCTAGAAAGTTTTTTAACAGAGGACAGAAAATTTAAATGTCTAGAAAGTGTTTTAACAGAAGACAGAATATTTAAATATATAGAAAGAATTTCAAGAAAAAACAGAAAATTTAAATCTCTAGAAAGTTTTTTAACAGAACATTTAAATATCTAATAATTGTTTTAACCAGAAAATGCAACATCGAAATCCTTAACGATAAATGATTTCCAAAAGGTAAGCAAAGTATTAAGAAAGAAGAAAATTTCATAAAAAAGAATGAAACTAGTCGTCAATTCTTATGTCATACGAGATATTTGAGATTTATGGCCCTACAGCAGGTTGATGAGAATACCATGTCCTGAACAGGTGAGCAATGATGTAGATCTAGTGAATCTAGAAACAAAAATGAAACTTATATTTAGCGTTAGAGAGTGTTGAAATTTATAGAGCTGATAATAAGAAAAGAGGGCTTCGAAAACTTGACACTCACAGTACCGATTTTAAAGGAGGAGAGACAGGGGAAAGTAGCTTGTGTAAATCAATGGCTGGACAGGGATTAGGAAAGATAGCGAAAAGGCACAATTTATTAGGTTGGTGCAAAAATAATTTCGTTTTCTCACATAGTAACATATGTTAGAAAACGAAATTATTTTTGCACCAACCTAATACTAAGACCTACAAACGATAAAACATTTCGGAGAGCTATGATTGGCCACGTTGTGAAAGAAACACGACACATAAAAGAATAATTTTTTCTCTGATACTTTCATAGAGTTGTCTATCATAGTCAGTAACTCCCGGAGCTGTTAGTAGCTTTATCGCCTTGTTTGGTGAGAAATGATAAAAAATAAAAAAAAATAACTGCGTCACAAGATTTAAAAGTTTCAATATCGACTAGTCTCCAGTTTCATATTCCCGGTCTTGAGTTCTTGTTTTTTTGTCTTTTTTTTGTCTTTTTTTTGTCTTTTTTTTTTCTCTAAAATTTTATTAGCTACGCGTTCGGGCGTAAATTCAAATTAATTGTGTAAGGTTCACAGGACAAATATAGCGAAACATGCCTGATTGAATCCGACTATGCTCGCCCAAAATAAATTGCTTCTTGAATGTGGGAACGTAATAAAGTCATATTGACTTGCGTTGTAGGTTTCGTACTGTTTTTCAATAATCGGGTATCTCTTTGGCCTCAACTTCCACTTGTCTCTTCTCAAGCGGTTAATGTTATTTGGATGTTGAAAATTTTTTTTGAGATGTGAGATCTCGCGAAAATAACTATTCAATTCTAGAGTAAAATAAAATAAAATACACACACATATATGTGTGTGTGTATATATATATATATATATATATATATATATATATATATATATATGTATGTATGTAAAGAAATAAGAACAGGTTAGGGACATGATATTAAAGCGTCTTAATTGGGTTACCGTGCGTTACATTCGATCCACTTAAAAAAAAATTGATTTAAACGTTATGTATTCATTTCTTCAAAGACAACATGATACATCAAAATTCATTATAGACTAATGCATTCACTCTAAATATCCTTCTCATCATGGATTTTATAAGCACAACCTTCCGGACATTGAACTATTAGGCTGGTGCAAAAATAATGTCGTTTTTTGACGTTCACCTTCAAAAGAAAAACGACATTTTTTTTTTTTGCACCAACCTAATACCTGCCTGCTATAAGTGTCTGGACCGGTTTTTCTCAACGTTTTTAAGCAACGGTACACTTAGGAGCAAACTGGTATCTACGCTGATGACACATCTATTTAATTTTACCGGCATGACAAAGATGATTAGTCCAAGTTCAAAATGGCAGCCGATATCTAAAACGGACTCACGTCCGTCGTTACCTGGGACAAAAGATGGCGTGTTAATTTTTAACGCCTCCAAAACGAGAAGTCTCTTCTTTGATCATCTCAGAGACCTCACACTGCCTTCCATCATTATAGCTGATGCTAACATCCAGGAAAGTGACTCGTTACGCCTATTCGAGATCACTTTCTCAGTTGATGTGAAGTGAAAAGATTATATTGAATCGATAGCTATGTCAGCTGTTAAGAAACTTAGTTTACTGTGTCGAGCGAGAATGTATCTTAGATATCTATAAGTCTACCATTCGGCCAGGCTTAGAATATTGCTGCCACATTTGGTCCGTTACCCCTGGTATTTACGTTGAGATCCTTGAGAAATCACACAGAAGCATCAGCAATACTACTGGCTTTGATCTGGCATCTCGGCTTCAGTCACTTTCCTATCGTTGTAAAGTTACCTCTCTGTGCCTTTTCTATAAATATTTTCATGGTAAGTGTTCGGATGAGGTCTTTCCTATGGTACCAAGACTTTTTGAATTTAAGCGTGGTACTAGACTGACATCGAGATCTTATCATTTTAAAGTCGAGCTGGCTAGCAGTTTCTTTTCTGGCACTTCTCGCTTGTGGAACACACTTCCAACACCATGCTTTCCAGTAAACTTTAATGCCCAAAACTTTAAAGTTTTGTTTCTGTGTTGTTTGATTTATTGAAATTATCATCTTTGATAATGGCTTGTGTAAGCCGAAAGCTTAGATAGGATTAAAACGTATATCAATATGGTGATTTCCTTTCGTCTTTCAACGATAATGTGATTAAGCTTATCAGACAATATGAATGGAACTTACTTAAAATAAATAGACAAAACTTGTCTATATTATTTAATGAAACACGCATTAGAGAAAAATTGCTGCCCAAATATATACAATATATATATATATATATACAGTGTAACCCAGATATAAGAGGGTTGTCGGGACCGGAGAAGAAGTCACTTATATCCGTGTTTCTCTTATATCCGGGTTTGGTCTATTTTGTTTACATTAACACAGGCTCTAATTTGGGACCAGAGAAAATCTCTCCTATATCCGGGTCTCTTAAATCCGAGTTACACTGTATATATATATATATATATATATATATATATATATATAGATATAGATATATATAGATGTATATGGCTTTTTGACTGTTTCACTTTCAATAGGACCCCATGATCTGAAGGTTTTCTCTGTCTCATGGTCATTCCAGATGTCAACTAGTTGACTTTTCTACTAACTATTGCTAAAGATGTGAAAAAAATGCTCATCTAATTCTGCCCATCAAGGATTGGAATGGAGTATGGCTGCATTATCTGGACTGGAGCTGCTGAAACCTCACTCTCCCGTCTTTATAGAGCTCAGAACATCACGAGTAAGAATTTTTCCAATCCGTATCCTCTATTCGACAGTCACAACATCACATGCCTATCGCTACGTTGCCGCTATTTCCATGGCAAATGTTCAGATTCAGTACCATTCTATTGTTTGACCAGTTCGGACATTTATCATCCATTCTTTTGCTCCACCAGACATTTACACCTTGGGCACATCAAGCTACTTCCACAGATTCGAATTACACTCACACACTCTGTGAGTGACGTAGCTAAAGAGTATGCCGCCCGAGGCAGAAAGTTTGCCGCTCGGGGAAAAGACTGTGCCGGCCTCGGAATTCCTTAAGCTTTCCACCACACACGTACCACCTGATCTCCACAAAAATACATTGCTATCACTATATATTCACTTATGTATACACGGATCTACACAATCAGTTGAAGAAAGATTAGATTATATCAACTTCAGATCAAAAGCAAAGGACATGTTACATATACAACTGGAAAGACTGAGTAAAAGTGTGAATCAGAGACTGAATCAGAGACTGAATCAAAGACTGAATCAAAGACTGAATCAAAGACCCAATCTGAGACTGAATCAGAGACTGAATCAAAGACTGAGTCAAAGACTGAGTCAAAGACTGAGTCAAAGCCCCAGTCAGAGACTGAATCAAAGACTGGATCAAAGACTGAATCAAAGACACACTAAGAGACTGAATCAAAGACTGAATGATAAAACCAATCTGAGACTGAAGTAGAGACTGAATCAAAGAGTGAGTCAAAGACTGAAACAGAGACTGAATCAAACAGTGAATCAAAGACCCAATCTGAGACTGAATCGGAGACCCAATCAGAGACTGAATCAAAGACTGAATCCGAGACTGAATCAAGGACTGAATCAAAGACCCAATCAGAGACTGAATCAAAGATTGAATCAGAGACTGAATCAGAGACTGAATCAGAGTCTGAATCAAACACTGAATCATAGACACATTCAGAGACTGAATTGGAGACTGAATCAAAGAATGAGTCAAAGACTGAATCAGAGACACAATCTGAAACTAATGAGAAACTGAAACAAAGACTGAATCAGAGACTGAATCAGAGACTGAATCTGAGACTTAATCAGAGACTGAATCAAAGACTGAATCATAGACCCAATCTGAGACTGAATTAGAGACAGAATCAAAGAGTGAATCAAAGAAAGAATAAAAGACACAGTCAGAGACTGGATTAGAGACTGAATCAAAGACTGAATCAAAGACCCAGTCAGAGATTGAATCAGAGACTGGATCAAAGACTGAATCAAAAACACACCCAGAAACTGAATCAAAGACTGAATGATAGACCAGTGGAGTGGAACATTGTGTTTGTTTATCAAGTGAGAGATCCTGAGGCAACAACATTCCCTCTTTGAAGGTTTCTTCACTTAAACCCTGAAATGCTCTATGTAAGACACATTGTCGGATAAAACAGATGACAAACTAATTCTAGATCCAGTGTGTTAATTGGGGCAAGAAACACCTCGTAAATTTTAGTATCTACAAAACATAACTGTTATTATCTCTCTACATTTCTGAGATAAGGTATTATGCACATTATTTACATTATTCGTACTATTGTCCTCACCTTTGTCACCATATTTATTACAGCGTTTCGGCCGTTGTACGCTCCGGCCTTCTTCAGATGGTTGGAATGTCGAACTAAACCCTTTATTTCGCTCACTGGGGTAGACTGTTTTAGTTCCACGTGTCATGTTTTTAATGGATGTCAGTTATCAGTTATCTCCTGTTAATTTCCCTCTGAAAATTCTCCACTGCCTTAACCGGGTATTGAACTCACACTCTTTGGGTCCTGTCATTGTGTCTAACCAACGGCTTTATCCACTGTGGATAAAGGCGTTGGTTAGATCCAGTGAACTCTTTTAAGAATAGTATTTTTGGTTATTGGAATTTATTCCGTATACACCAAACCTATACCAATCCTATACTTTTGTGTGTGTGTATATATATATATATATATATATATATATATATATATATATATATATATATATATATATATATATATATATATATATATATATATATATATATATATATATATATGTGTGCTCTATCTCTGATATTGAGCGCTTTCTAATAAGTACCGCGCATATAATATGTAAATAATTATATATATATATATTTATTTATATTTATATGCACACACTTTTCACACACACACACACACACACACACATATATATATATATATATATATATATATATATATATATATATGTATATACAAGTGTGTGTGTGTAAATTTTTTTCAGATAGAATGTATCTGTAAATGGAATCAATGAATGAAAAACAAGAGTAAAAACAATTCTTTGTCGGCGCGTTTCGTCCTCTCAGGGATTTTATCAAGGCAATTGCAGGATTTATTTTCTTGCGCATGTCTATATACAATAGTCCGAATAATGTAAATAATGTACGAAACTGTTATCTTTTAATCATCGAAGAGAAAAATATTTGTCTTCCATCGGCACGGCTGATGCTAACCTACAGGAGAGCAAATCATCGCGACTTCTTGGCCTCACGTTTTCCTCAAACACGAAGTAGAAATTTTAGATTGAAACAACTTCTAGGTCTACCGCTAGGAAAGTTGATTCAATGTGTCATGACAGACAATTTTTCTTGTCAGGAACTATTTTGCATATTTATAACTATACCACTCGCCTGTGCATTAAATATTTCTGCCATAACTCGTTTGGTGCTTCTATTACATATCTTGAGATTCTTGATAAAATTCAAAGTAGGATCTCCAATGTTATCGATCCTGACCTGGTATCTCGACTTCAGCTAAATTCTTGACGTGGCTTCTGTCTGTCTTTTCGACAAATATTTTCATAGCAACTTATCTGACGAGATTCCGTCCTTGGTGAACACGACTGTATGAATTTAAATCTACTAAAGATTGTCAAGTAGGTTTCACTGATTTATTGTTCTACCAGCTAGAGACTATTTCAAGTTTCAAGCTAATAGTTTTTATCTCTCGTATTTTTCACCTATAGAAATCTCTTTCATTTCCTTTCTCCACTGTCACGTATATTCTTGAAAGATTTAAATGCAAAGCCAATCGATATCTTATGTCTTCCGGAAAACTGATGTTTTATTGTCCTTTCGCTTTACTAATGTTTTCTCACTCTTTCTCACACCCAGAAACTGCATAACGTCCTTGTAACTATATCGCCTTCCTTTTAATGAATTGCAAACGATATTTTGTAAACGCCATTTGCAATTCTGGGGAAAATTGTGAAAACGGCTTACCTCGGGAACGCCCACGAATCTGTGCGTCATGTAAAATCCAGCTGCGAGAAAAAAAAACAAAATGACGGCGCCCATGTTTTATATCCAGGCGGTCTCGGACAGTTAACACGAAATCTCGTTGTCTCGTCATTCGCATGCAAATTATGGTCAGCACGTTTATTTTTTTCTTGGCCTTTTTTTTTTCATTTTGATTTCTTACCACACTAATTAATTTAGCAATCTAATAAACGATCTTTTTTCCCTGATGGTCCGATTACATAAATTTAAGAGTGCTACTAGACTGGCATCTGTGTTCCACCATTTTACTCTCAAAACAGTTAAATGTCACAGCTATATCCCGCCCTTGTAAATCCCTTCCGTTTTCTTGCTTCCCTGATAACTACAATCTTCAAAAAGTTAAATGCAACATCAATCGCCATCTTCTTTAATCCCGTTCATCTTTTATGCTTTCCTCAATTATAGTTTCTTCAGTCCACCTTCCTTATACCCTGGCCTTTTTTTTCTCGGTTTCACTCTGTCTGACCCTTTGCATACTAGTGGCACCCCGGCCTTTCTTGAGATGAAATAATTAAAAAAAAATTTAGTTTTCCGCTTTTTTGAAGAAACTACCTTACTTGAAGTTTCAAAAAATACCTAACTTATTGAGGAACAAGAAATCAAGTGTTGAATTCTTGCATGTGAAGTAAGGGGAAACAGTTAAATCATCTTCAAATCGAAAGCAAAGGAAAGCAAAGGACATGCTGAATATACAACTGGTAAGACTTCGAGTTCTAAAACTATTCATCCGCCCGGAAATTGACCTTCGAGCGAACCTCAACAACAGTAATGACAACTTCAGTTTCAGACACAGCGACTGAATCAGAGACTGAATCAAAGACTGAATCAGTGATCAAAGTTTCAAAAAATATCTAACTTATATAATGCAAGATGGAATTCTAGAACAATACTCTATCTTTTAGCATTTATTTTTCTACCTGATAAAAAAATCTTGCTACTCGAAATTTGCAGATTCATCTTTTAAGGGTCGGCAGAAAATGGATTTACTGATCAAATCATAATGCAGGTGATTATCAGAATCTATATAGCATTAGACTCTTTGAAATGTCTTTGGAATTCCAGATGAGAGACACCGAAAATGCAAAAAAAAAAAATCAGTAAGCAGAACGAGCAATCAAGTGTTTTCAACATCCTTACGACGTCTGTAAAAAGGAGTAAGTTCAGCTTTCATTTATTTTATCATATATCATAATTATTGTATATGACCGTGTGTATGATAAAATATAGAAAAATTTTCAGGTAGCCTTTATTATTACGATAGCGACCTATCAGGTGTTTTATGCCTTGCGTCAATTGAGCAATCTTTGAAATTTGACAATAAGTTCGGTAGATTAGAAAAGCATGTAAACCAGAAAACAAGACATTAAACGTGAGAGTAGTTCGATACATATATATATATATATATATATATATATATATACAGATAGATAGATATGAACAGACTGGGATAGATAGATTGCCAGATATGAGCAGACCGAGATGGATAGATAGATAGATAGATAGATATGAAGCAGATTGGGATAGATAGATAGATATGAAGCTGATTGGGATAGATAGATTGACAGATATGAACAGACTGAGACAGACAGACCGAGAGAGATAGACAGATAGATATGAATTGATATAACTTATATATATATATATATATATATATATATAAAAAAGACATTTTTATGTTTAACGTTCTTTTTATAGATACAGGTATTTAAGTAAATGCTCTGTTTATAATAAAATGTATTAAATAACATTTACCGGCCTGAATGTCCGAGAAATTTTCATAGAAAATATTCGTCCTTTGACAGGATTCGAACCTGCATCCTATACAGAACCGTCATTTACGCTGACGTGCCTTAACCGACTCGGCCACAAAGGAGAGTTCGGTAGGCAATGTCGAATTTACTGCTTATAAACTTCAATCTTCAATGAATCTCGTACATTCATAACTGCTCATGGCGTATCAAATGTAAAAAAAAATGTCTTCAATAAATAAATTGTCGGACTTTGTCCATTTCTTAATATATAATATATATATATATATATATATATATATATATATATATATATATATATATAGAGAGAGAGAGAGAGAGAGAGAGAGAGACATGCATAGATAGATGTCAATTACAGTGAAATGTTTTGATAAATAGATGAATAGATAGAGAGCTTAGGAAAACAGGCATAAATATTCATTCCAAAAAATCTCAGTGATACAAGGAGAGATACTTTAAATGTGTGAATAGACAATGACATTTGAAATATATATATATATATATATATATATATATATATATATATATATATATATATATATATAGCGAGAGATAGAGAATTAGATAGATAAATGGACATATATACAGTTTGACAGGTAGAAATGAGCAGACTGAAAAGATTTCCGATATTATTTCTATCAAGCCTATATCTACAGCGACACCTAGCGGTAAAGACATCACAAATATGTCACTTGGTTGCATTCATATCCGTCGACTTTTCATATCCAATTAAATTTTAGGTTGCTGAGAGAAATCTCGTATTATTGAAAAAGTATCCATCACGCAAAACATGTAATTTGATCTCCAGATAGAAGCAGATTTTTAACTGCAGATATAATAAGAAATATTCCTATGTAAAAACAAATGTAAATATTAACACCTGGATATTATTATTATTATTATTATTTTTATTTTCTTTGCTTTCTGGCGTTTACACATTTCTTTCCGGGTCCCACCCAGGGACCTAAGGTTAGAAATGTCATCATGACACTTTTCACTGACAAAAAAAAAAAAAAAAAATTACATAGATAGAGCCCTTCGTAAAGTGTGGGCTGTACTTGTCAGAACAATTTTTTGTATCTCTTTGAGGCATGGGCTTCCAGGAATCCATGCAATTAGTCTACTGCAATCTTTTCCAACCAGTCCTAGGGCTCCAACTACAACAGGGATTGTTGATGTTCCGATATGCCACATTTTCGAGACCTCTATTTCAAGGTCCTTGTATTTTGACAGCTTTTTGAATATCTTCAAAGATACATTGCAGTCAGCAGGGACTGCCATATCAATAAGGAGGCACCGTTTTTGTTTGTGGTCTTTAATAACAATATCTGGTCGGTTGGCCTTGATTGTTCTGTCAGTGTGAATTGTGTAGTCCCATAGAATTGTAACAGGTCCTATCTCCGTAACTGGGTCTGGGTGGTGTTGGTACCAGTTTCTTTCAGTTTCCTTCCCGTAGAAGTTGCAGATTTTCCAGTGCAGATACTGGCCCACTCTGTCATGTCGGGTTTTATATTCAGTGGGTGCCAACATCGTGCAACCTGATACAAGATGATCAATCGTTTCTGGATATTTATCACAGAATCTGCATTTTGGGCTGACACAATATTTTAGTATATGTGCTTGATAATTCCTAGTTAGCAAGCATTGGTCCTGCGCAGCAAGGATAAAACCTTCAGTTTCCGCTTTCAACCCTGCACTGCGTAGCCACTGATGGGTACGGGTTTTGTCTACATCAGCTTGGTTGATACGGGCAGAGTATTGGCCATGAAGCGGTTTATCTTGCCATCGCTTCTGTATCTGGTCGGTTGCATTCGTCTTTGCTGTCTTTTTCAAGTATTTTGCAGTTTCAGCCGGTGTATTGTGCTGTAGTTGCATCTCTACGCCTATTTGAAGCTCCAGTTTGAATTTGTTGGTTTCTTTCATTACGGAGTAAAGACGCTTACTACTTTCATGTTCCTTGACGCATACCATCATCCAGTCTTCTGTAGTTTCCAAGTATTTTTGGAGGCCAATTGTTGTAGTTTTGTAGGACAGTTCTAGTTGAACTAATCCTCTGCCTCCTTCGGATCTGGGCACATACAGACGATCAACATCAGCTTTGGGATGATGCATGCGATAGCAAGTGAGAAGCTTTCTCGTTTTGGCGTCCATTCGCTTAATTTCAGCTATGGTCCAATTAAGGACATTAAAGCTGTAATGCACCACTGGGACAGCCAATGTGTTTATAGCTGATATTCTATTTTTTGTGTTTAGTTCAGTATTTAGTATCAGACGTACACGCCTGTAGTACTCTTTTCTTATTTTTTCTTTCATTTGGGGTGTTGTATGCCATCTCATTCGCTAATTCCTAGGTACTTATAAGCTTCTTCATGCTCCAATTCCCTAATCTTTGTGACAAAATCTAAATCTATTGAGGGTGTTTCTGTAATTCTACCTTTCTTGAATGTTACTTTTGCACATTTATCTAATCCGAAGTCCATACCTATGTCGTCACTAAAGTATTTTACAATATTGAGGAGGCCTTTCAACTCATTGTCGTCTTTGGCAAAGAGTTTGAGATCATCCATGTATAGTAGGTGATTGAAAATTTTCTTATTTATTTTGTAACCATAGCTACTGTTGTTCAGTTCATGTGTAAGAGGGGTTAAGGATAAACAAAACAGAAGGGGTGACAGAGAGTCTCCTTGAAAAATTCCACGTCGGATATTCAGACGGTTGGATATAGCAGTGCCCCCGGTGTGCCTAAGGTATAGTTTTGTGTTCCACATCCCCATGCTGTGCTTAAGAAAGTTTAATACCACAGGGGAGACTTTGTACATTTCCAAAGTCTTAAGGATCCAAGAATGTGGAACACTATCAAAGGCTTTACGATAATCAATCCACGCTGCACTGAGATTTCTGCGTCGTCTCCTGCAATTTTCCAGGATCATTTTATTTATCAGAAGTTGATCTTTGCAGCCATATGAACCTCTACTGCAGCCCTTCTGTTCCAGCGGGAGAATGCTGTTTGTTTCGAAGAAGGAATAAGTACGGTTCGTCAGTACAGACGTGATCAACTTATACGTTGTGGAAAGACATGTTATCGGTCTATAATTTTTCGGGTCGTCTGTTTCAGTTGTTTTTGGTATGAGGTATGTAATACCTTCAGTAACCCATTCCGGGATTTTATTGGGATTATTTACAAGCGTTGATAATGTTTTTGCAAGTATGCCATGGGTAGATGAGAGATGATACAGCCAGAAATTGGGCACCTTGTCATTTCCTGGGGATTTCCATTTTTGGGATTTCGTTAGTCCTTGCCTAACATCATCTGTGGATATATTTACCCATTCTTGCAGAGGTGTATCCAGCAGTCGTTCTTCTTCACGCCGTATCCATTCTGCATTTGGGTTACATTCCTTTGGGTTGCTCCAAATATTTTCCCAAAATGTCTGTACATTATCAATCGATGGTGGCGTTTCGACATGTATAGGCGTTTTTCCAATTTCCCTGTAAAATTTCTTAAGATCTGTTCGGAATGTTTTATTTTGGCGATAGAATCTACAACGTTTCTCGTATCGTCTTGTTCTCTGTGCTTTTAGCTGAAGTTTCTGTTTCTTCTTCTTCTTCTTCTTCTTCTTCTTCTTCTTATTATTATTATTATTATTATTATTATTATTATTATTATTATTATTATTATTTTTACTATTATTATTACTATTTCTCTATTATTATTATTACTATTATTACTACTATTATTATTTTTATTATGCTTACTATTTTTACTATTATTATTACTATTATTATTATATTTATCATTTTTATTATTATTACTTTTATTATTATTAATATTATTTCTATTATTATTACTATTATTATTGTTCTCTTGATTATTATTATTATTATTGCTATTATTTCTACTACTATCATTATTACTTTTATTATTATTATTATTATTATTATTACTATTATTACTACACTTATTATTACTATTTTTATTATTATTATTATTATTTTTTATTATTATTACTATTTTTACTATTATTGTTATTGTTATTGCTATTATTATTATTATGTTTATTATTTTTACTATTAATACTATTATTATTATTTTTCTTCTTCTTATTATTATTGCTATTATTACTACTACTATTATTACTACTGTTATTATTACTATTATTATTATTTAATCATTGTTGCTGTTATCATTATTAATATTATTCCTACTATTATTATTATTATCGTCGATTATCAGTGCAGACATTTTTTCATTACCAGACAAGAAACATTTCTACAAAGAGTTATAAGTGTTTGTAGATATATCTATTTTTATACTTGAAATAATATTTAAATATAAATTGAAGAAGGCAGACATTCTGTTGAAACATTGCTTAACATTATCAAACACGGGTTTTTTCTTTTTTTTTTTTTCCTTAAATCCTGATGTTGAAAAATATTGGAAGAATTACGTCATCATCATCATCATCATCATCATCAACTTTCGATTTCCTGCTAGGGTCCCGTCCTGGATAAAGACGATAAACTACATCTGCGTCCTTGGTAATTCGATAAATTGCGTCCGAGTGCAAGGCCTCTGGTCAGGAGGTTTTGACGAACGTCGAACCACCTCTTAATTGCTGGTGTTCCTAGGTTCACCTTGACCCGTGGTGGAAAAATCTGTCAGGGTCTCTGCTATGGGCAAGTAGTTATCCTGCCAAAAGGTGTCAAAACTTTAAGAATGTATAAAATTAAGTTATATTAGGTTGGTGCAAAAATAATTATTTTTGCACCAAGCTAATAGAAAAGAGGCGTTATGGTGAAGGAAGAAGAAGAAGGAAAAGAAGGAGAAGGGTGACCAGAATAAAAGAAAAGAAGAGGAAAGCAAGTGCATCGTAAATGTAGACAAAAAAAGAAGAAAAGCAAATGTTATGTAAATGTAAGGAAGTGTGGGGAGGGAAAGCAAACGTATTGTAAATATTAGGTTGGTGCAAAAATAATGACGTAATGATGTCGTTTTTTGACGTTAAAAAGCACGTCAAAAAACGACATAATTACGTCATTATTTTTGCACCAACCTAATAATACATCAATACATTATTGAAAAAAAAATATTACCAAAAATACATTTTTGAAAAAAATATCACCAACAATATATTTTTGAAAAAAAATTAATATATTAATATATTAATATATTTTTGAAAAAAAATTATTACCAAAATTATATTTTTGAAAAAAAAAATATATTACCAGCAATAAAAATCTTGTCGGCATTAAATAAACCCATTGTGTTTGATATGGTGTAAATCAAAACAAACCAAACGTTTCTGCTAGGGTCTAACTACCTACCAAGTCTTCGGGAAAACCTAAAAAAGGTAGTGGGGGTGATGTTATGGCTGCATTTCATGATTTTTTTCTACCTCCCATAACATCACGAGGGTTACATGGAGAACGTTTTTAGTATGTAGCTTGTATTTAACAAAATATTTTCGTATTTCTCTTGAGCTTGCATTCAATAGGATTTTTTTCAATGTGTTGTTGTGTTTCTTTTTTTATCATTCCAAGCGCACCTACTATGTCTGGTAATATTGTTGTTTTCCACATTTTTCTATTTTGATTTCCTGGTTTTTATACTTCGGTAGATTTTCAAATTCATTGGTTGCTATATTACAGTCCGCTGTGTAAGCCATATAATTTAGTAGGCAAGTTTTTTTTCTTTTTTGTTTTTGACAATTATGTCCGGTCTATTCGCTTCAATCTTCCTGTCTGTAAAGATAGGTCAATCAGATAGAATTGTGGTGGTGTATAGTTTTGTAATCGCTGCTGGGTGATGCTCACACCCGTTTTGTTAACATCTTTTCCAGTGTAAATATTGCCCCACTCTATCATGACTATTTTTATATCCATTTGGGGCAAATACAGAACATCCTGAGATTTGATTTCCTGATATTTGTCATAGAATCTGCATATTTAATCCACACTATTTTGTATGATTCCACACTGTTATGTATGATTCCATTATTATTATTATTATTATTATTATTATTATTATTATTATTATTATTATTATTATCATCATCATCATAATCATTATTATTATCATTATTATTATTATTATTATTATTATTATTATTATTATTATTATTATTTCCTTTGGTTTCTGGTGTGTACCCATTTCTTTCTGGGTCCCAACCAGAGACCTAAATACAGAAATGACATAATGACATTTTCCACTGAGCAATTTAAAGAAAAACACACACCCACACATGTTTTACATAGATAAAACCTTTCGTAAGGTGTGCGCTGTACTCGTGAGATCTTTTTTCTTCTTGTATTTCTTTAAGGTATGGGTTACCAGGAATCCCTACAACAAATCTACTGGAATTTTTCCAATTAATCCAAGGGTTCCGACTACAAGAGGAATTGTTGATGTGCTCATCTTTTAAGATTTCGATTTCAAGGTCCTTATATTTTGATAGTTTGTTGAAGATCTTATTTTAGTCTGCAGGGATTGCCATGTCAATAAGAAGGCACTTGTTTTGTTTACGGTCTCTAATAACAATGTCTGGACGATTTGCTTTGATTATTCTGTCTGTGTGTATTGTAAAGTCCCATAAAATTGTTACAGGTCCTATCTCCCTAACCGGATCTGGGTGGAGTTCATACCAATTTCTTTGTGTTTCCTTTCCGTAGAAGTTGCAGATTTTCCAGTGCAGATATTGGCCCACTCTCTTGTGCCGTATTTTATACTAGCAGTAGAACCCAGCATTGCCCGGGGATGTATCAGTAAGAGATAGATCAAGTATCGACCATCATATAAACCGAAAAATAAAATTGACAAAAGTTTATTGTTTAAGGTTGATGGACACGCATGTCTTAATTAGTTTTTTTTTCTTTTTACGAATTTGTCTAACTCAAACTCAAACAGAAAACATTGTTTTCAAACGTTATGAGTCTACCGATTGAATAGAATTTTATTATAAACAATTTTTTTGTAAATGGAATTTTTAAAACATTCTGAATGTAAAAATAAAGAAAAAAGTGTTCAAGACAATAAGAAACACTACCTGCGAAAAAAAAGTGAAGTTTTGTTGAAATCGGTTGAAAAATGTAGGAAATCGGATCCCATATATAAACGAGCACATACACAAACAAACAACCTGGGTTTTATAATAAGTATAACTCGATAACTTGATATTATTAAGTATAACTCGATATGAGTTGCCCCCCTTTCATTTTCGTGATGCCTCTTAATCGTGTTTTCAAATTGATTTTGTGCTAAAACAATTGTGTTTTTCCAATTTTTGGCGCTGTCAGAACCACCGCAAGGTAATTTTACGTAGTCATGTGAAGTTTTGTTGAAATCGGTTGAAAAATGTAGGAAATCCGATCAAATATATAAACGTGCAGACACACATACACACACACAAACACACACACACAATCTGCATTTTATAATAAGTAAGATTCAGTTGGTGCCAATAGCGCGCAACCTGATACAATATGTTCAGTTGTTACTGGATATTCATCACAGAATCTGTATTTGGGATTAACACAATTTTTCAGATTGTGTGTTTGATATTTCCTAGTTAACTTATTATTATTATTATTATTATTATTATTATTATTATTATTATATAATTCATAATAATATTATATGATAATGCTATAATAATGTCATAATATAACATTGTTATATAGTAATAAAAAGAATCTTACCCGGGAGGTGAAAACGATATGGAGGAGAATTGAATAAAAAATTCCTGTATTAATGTGTGTGCTTGGAACACCGTCTAGAAAAATGAAAATTCCAAATGAAACCCCGAATATAGAAATCCTTCTTTGCAGAGATACTTTTTTGTCATTTGTAACGTTAATGACAATAATTGTGTAAAGTTTTTCTTTTTTTGTCTTTGATAATAATGTCTGATCGATTTGTCTGTATTATTCGACCTGCTATGATAGAAAAACTGCAGAGGATGGTAACATATGCTCCCTCAGCTACAGATTCAGCATGATGTTCATACAAGTTTGCAGCTGTTTTTTATCGCGTATATAAAAAACAAACAAACAAACAAAAAACTTCCAATGCAGATACAGATCGACCATCACATGACCGTTTTTATACTCATTGAGTGTGAGTACTGAGACCTCTAGATATATGGTGGTCAATAGTTTCAATGTATAGAAAAATAAAAAAAATATATTCTGGGTCCATAAAATTATACAATATACATTGGTAGTTGTGTTTCAGCAGGGTCTGATCCTGTGAACCAAAAACCTCACGTAGCAACAAAAATACATTTTCCAGTATCAATCTTAAATCCCGAACTCATTAACCATTGGCGGGTTACGAATTGATATAAAACAGCATTTTCTACTTCGGACTATTTTTTTTTTTTTTTTTGTATATATCTTTTGATTTCTTTTGTATTCACATTTCCATCCGGGTCCCAACCAAAGACCTAATGTCAAAAATGGCTTCATGATATTTTCCTCTGATCATTTTGTAAAATGAAAAAAAAAACAAAAAAACAAAAAAAAAAACGAAGATCACAGACATTTTACACGGATAAAGCTCTTCTTAATATGAAAACTGTAAAAATGAGTAAAATTTATTTCTTTGGATTTCTTAAAGAATCGACTAACAGGAATCCCTTCTTAACCTTTTATAATCAATTCCAGGGCTCCAAATACAACCGGAATAATGTCCTCATGTGCCAATCTGATGGGACTTCCATGTCAATAAAAAAAGCACATTCTCTTCTTGTGTTCTTTGCTAAGGATGTTTGGGAGATTAGCTATCGGTGTTCTCTGTGTGTGTATTGTAGACTCATCAAATTGTCGAAAGTCATTTCTCTGTAACTGGGTCAGGGTGATGTTCAGTTTCTTGCAGTTTCCTTCCGGTAAATTAGAGAGAACTATGAAATATTTCGTAACATGTCAGATTAGTTGTTTTAGAAAAGGATTTTAGTGACCGGCACAATCAGCTAAGAAATTTCTATTGGAAACTTAACATGGACGCAAAGTCCATACAAACAACGTGACAAACACATACAAACGTTTTTATATACACTAAAAAAACAATGTAAAATTCTTTTTTTAAATACTGGTGGTCTGCAGATTGTAATAAGCTATTTAAAAAATAAAATAAAATAATAATAATAATAATAATAATAATAATAATAATTTGAAATTTAATTTTAAAATATTTGGCAAGTTTAATGCAAAATTGTAAAATAAATTAAAAAAAAAAGAAAACAATTGTAAATTTTTTGGTGATCTTAATGCCTAGATGTATACCATAGAATGGCAAATACGACCCCCCCACTCAACACTCATAAACTTATTTGGTACTAGGAGAGGATTAGACTAGAGAACATCAATAAGATCATTTGTTCAGAATGGCTTAAAATAGAGCAAGACAGGTCAGTAGTTGATTTTGATTAATTTATTTTTTCTGCCAATTCCCGCGTTTTTATAATGCGGGTTATTCTCATTGAATGTCTTGATTTGGTCGTCATCTGTAGTGCATAGTGTGCTTGAAAGTTCTTCATCGATAAAGCTACAATAACAAACTCTAAATTTTAGCGAACCACAACCATACAGTTAGGTCAGCTAAACCACCTTCACCCTACACAGCACACATCTTTTTTATTGCTTATACAAAACACATTTCCTGTTAGACTATTCTAGAGAAAAATCCGCGAATGCGTGAAGCGGTGAATTCTGAAACGCGAATAGAATTCATTTTATTAGGTTGGTGCAAAAACAATGACGTAATAATGTCGTTTTTTGACGTATTATTTAAGGTCAAAAAACGACATTATTACGTTATTATTTTTACACCAACCTAATAGTTGGCTATAAGCGCTATCATTTCGTATTATATTATACTTTGCGAGGCTAAATGCCAATGGGATTAGCTTTAAGATCTGGACTTGTCAGTTTTCGTTTATAGAATTATGTTATTTTTTAATTACGGTTATTGCAAAACGTCACATTTAATTTATTTCTGACTTTCATTGCCTCGCTGTTTTTTTGGGGGGAAGAACAAGTGATTTGACTCTGACACACGAGAAAAGTGGCTGTCGCTTCCTATTAAATTCCAGTAAGGCACCTCTATCAATGAAATCAGAAACTAGTGCTGATCTCCCCGTCGGTGTCAATCCATTCGACGAAATTCAGTAGTCATTTCTTTGCGGTTATCTCGTCCTGTGCAGTGGGAATTAAATTCTTCTCGCCTGCCACTGATAATATGCTCCATCATATCTTCCATCTGATATTTAATTAACTTTTCAGACACTTTAGTATATAATAAATCAACGAATACATTTTACTATCCTCATTCTTTTTTTTTTAATTATAAATGTCTCGCATATTTATAACCTTTGAATATTCGTGTTTCAGAAAAGTCATTACGTTTCACGAGAAATGATATAAAAAGTAAATCTAAGCTAAATTTATTTAAATTTTGTCAGTCGATTAAGCACTCTACGTGATACACAGTTGAGCAATCCTGTCTTTCGATTAATTTCTTACTAGGTAAAAGATTTTCCAGCAGTAGATTTCCGGTTTTTCTGCGGTAGACTGGTTGCCAATCAAGGCTATACCACCCAATCTGCCCTGCCACTGAACTTATACCTAGAAGATAAAGAGATGTATTGATTCCTTTGGCAAGGTTATTGGCATGTGAATGAATGTAAAGAAGCCGACTGGAATTTAAACTTTACGTATGAAAAATCGAATCATTTTCAAGGATTGCAGGCCGGCAGAGAGGCGACTTTTCGTTTGCACATAGTTTCTGAAAGTTTTTTTTTCTGTCCTCCGAATACAAGGCCCAAGAGCCACTCGTGGTAGACTGGTTGTTAACTAAGTCTGCAGGTTCCAGTTTCAATTCATAGCTCTGGGTAGGGGGGAGGTAGATGGATTCATATCTTTCCCAAGGGTATTTGCGTGTGAGGGAATATAAAAAAAAAAAACTCTAGAATTTAAACTTTACTTACTGTCATGGGTCCTTACCTATAAATACAGAGTGAACTCTTCCTAACACTATGTATACTACGCCTCTCAAAGAGAGTGTCGAATCAAGCCGAGCTTCTCGGCTTGACGGTCGAACTCTCTGCCTCTGAGCAGAGAGGAACCCGGACGAGGCTCCGCCGAAGGGCAGAGTCTCGTTCGGGGAAGTTGACCAACCGGATCCCGTTTATACGGGTGCTACGGGCATTTTTTGGCAGAGCCTACGGGCTCGTGAAACCCACGTTAAACTCGGCCTTGTGCCACATGCAACCCTCGTGGTGGGGTGGCTAGATACCGAATCAAGCCGAGCTTCTCGGCTTGACGGTCGAATTCTCTGCCTCTGAGCAGAGAGGAACCCGGACGAAGCTCCGCCGAAGGGCAGAATCTCGTTCGGGGAGGTTGACCAACCCGATTCTGTTTTTACTGTTTCTACGGACATTTTTTGGCCGAGTCTACGGGCTCCGAAAACTAACCTAAAACTTGGCCTTGTGCCACATCTTTCCTTCGTGGGGGTGGGGCAAGCAAATTTCGAATCGAGTCGAGCCGTTTCGGTTTGACGGTCGAACTCTCTACCTTTGAGCAGAGGAACCCCGAAGAGGCCCCGCCGAAGGGTAGAGTCTCGTTCGCGGAGGTTGACCAACACGATTGTGTTTTTACAGTTTCTACAGGCATTTTTTGGCCGAGCCTACTGGCTCGGAAAACACACTCGACCTTGTGCCGCATCTTTCCCTTATGGGGGTGGCAAGTAAATATCGAATCGAGTCGAGCCGATAGTAGTTCACTCTAAACCAGACTGACAGTCATACTAACACCTTCCACATCTTATATTACAATTTCGTGTAATATACCTTCGTTATTTCTACTCTTGTGTTCGTGTTGTTCTTCTTTGGTCCTCATAGCACTTACGAAAATGTTAATCATCATTAGCTTTGCTACTTTGCTGCGATATCCACTGCTAACCTGAACTACGCTTTCCTACTGTCTCCGAAATATTCACTGCTAACCTCTGGATTCTATACTCAAAGACGACCGTCATATGAATAACACGAGCAACTTCTTCCTATGATGGAACGGACTCCCAAGAGAATGTTTCCCCGATCATTACAATTTTAACCAGTTCAAGTTTAGTCAGCTGTTTATCTTCCCTTCTTATCCATATAAACTACCCATAAACGTAATCTTCCATCTGGAGTGGCTCCGGTATCTTGTAAAAGGGGAATCTTACTGTAAAAAAAATAATAATAACCTAAGAGTAGGATATAGCAAGTGGAGATTATTAGAATAGTTAGGAAACATAACGTTTAGCATTAGAATTGAAGAGATCATGGTTATAGCGATATGAGAGGAATTTAGATGAGAGTCAGTTCTGCAAAGTTGCTGTGTTTGGGAAGAAATTGTCCGACTGAAATTTGCTTCGTACTAATGGAACACGAAGTGAATGGAAATAATTCGTCCCAGTGTGTCTAGCATGACGGATCTTAGATGTAAAGGTCTGAAATCGTGGACTGGGAGAATTTAGCGTTAGAATAGCAATCATATAGCCACGTTTCTTGAATGAGAAAGGGATTGTAAAGTGGAAAATAATTCATCATCCACAGGGTGGATTAGGCACATTTTGAACTCTATCAATGCTGGAAAGTGGCTAATTATGTGTGAGAAAATAGAGATCTTGTAGAAGCCCCTCCCATCTTCAAGATATTTTCTTGAATTTTTTTTCAACAGTGCACCTTTTCATTTTCATTCGTTAGAATACCAATATTTTTATTTAAAAATCAGGAAATTTTAGACTTTTACTTGATGAACTTGCTGACTATAAACTTCTGCAGTGATACTCCTTCCATGTTCCATCAGTTCAAGATGGAGGACAAGTTTAATATTCCACCAAATACATAGAAAGTAATACTGGCAATGAAGTTCTGCCTTTAGTGTTGGACTAGTTTCTCGTTTCGTGACAATCAGTCTTGTTCTTTTTCTCTTCACTTGCAAAACCTATTTTTCATCACAAGTAAACATGTGTTGCAGTAGTAAATGGTTGTCATTCCTGGTTAAAGACATGGTTCATATGGCGGAATACTGTGTTTGGTTATCGTGTATAGGCTCACGAGGAATCAAAATTCATCTTTTCAGGTTTTCTCGCTTAAAACCTGAAATGCCCTACATAAGAAATATTGCCAGAGAAAATAGATGATAAATTAATTCTAGATGCAGTTTGTTAATTGAGGCAAGAAACGGTTCGGAAATTTTAATATCTACAAAATGAAACTGATATCTTTAATCATCAGAGAGATCAATATTTGTTTTCTAACCTCCGGGAGCACGGCTGATGCTAACCTCCTGATTGCCAGTGAGCGAAGAAAATCGTAACTCGAGTAGCATTGGCTGTTCTTTCAACGATTGCTGGAAGTAAATGGCCACGACCGTTACCTTTAGAGATGAGAACAGAGACTATATGTTGATCCAAAACCGATGACAAAGAAACACGTAATTTTAGAAGCATGCTGACCAGTAAGCAGTTAATATTATTGCTACTCTTACTGATTAGAAAAACAGATTTTAACCCCAAATTGATGGTCAGGGAAAGATGAAGATCGTATCACATGAGGCACTTACTACTCAAGACAAGCCTGCCAATTGTTTCTTTGTAAGGAAACGGCTGACATTAACATGTACATCAGCGCTATGAAGAACAGGCAGTGAATTTTGATCGCGACCCGATGATAATGAAGAAGAAAAATCGTAACTCCTTTAGAACTGGCTGCTCAGTCAATGATCATCGCATAAAGTAACGGCTAATATTGACAATACCATTGTAACAGATTTGTGAGTTCGATCCTCACTGCATACGCCACAATTTTGGCCTTGTGCCACATCTAACCTAGAAAACTCTTTTGCGCAATTCGACGAGTTCGAATAGTTCGCAAGTTTGTCTCACTAGATCAGTTACGACTGAATATTGAGTTCGATTCTCACTGGCAATGAAGCGGGGTGTAACTCTTAAATGTCTTTTTCTTTTTCTTTTTTTGACAAATTATAGTCAGCTAAAATGGCGTTTGAGATGAAAAGGTAGAACACTATGTATACATAAGATATTTGGACATTAATTTGACGGTGGGGTAGGTCGCACGAAATCGATTCATCTGACACAAATAAATCGTGTTTCAAATGAGGGCTGGCACTCGTCTACTGCTTTCTGAAATTTAATTACGACATAATGAAATTAATGAAGATATAACGAAATAACAATAATAATACACAATCAAAAAGAGCCTCCTTATTGATATGGCAGTCCAAGCAGACTGCAATATATGTCAAAATACACGGACCTTGAAATAGAAATCTCAAAAAATATGGCATATGGGAACATCAACAATCCGTATTGTAGTTAGAGCCCTAGGATTGGTTGGAAAAGATTCCAGTAGACTAACTGAAGGGATTCCTGGAAGTCCATGCTTCAGAGAGATCCAAAAAATTGTTCTGACAAGTACAGCCCAAACTTTACGAAGGGCTTTATCTATGTAAAATATATTTTGTTTTATTTTATTTTATTTTATTTATTTATTTATTTATGTTTTTTTTTTTTTTAGCCAGTGGAAAGTGTCATGATGCCATTTATAACCTTAGGTCCCTGGGCGGGACCCGGAAAGAAATGTGTACACGCCAGAAATCAAAAGAAATAATAATAATAATAATAATAATAATAATAATAATAATAATAATAATAATAATAATAATAATAATAATAATAAGTTTCTTTTTGTCGGGGAGTGTTGTCTGGGCAAAATAAGATTTAAAACTAGTTACGATCTAGAATTTCTTAAGACATTCATAGCAACGGTGTTAGGAAATAATACACTGTAAAAAATCATCATTAATCTTGAGTAAAATTTTCAGATGTTTGAAAATTCCAATTCGTCAGGACATGAAGATGTAAAATATACCTTTGATAGTTTACAAACCTTCAAAAGAAAATTTTCCCATTTAGAAAAAACAAAGTAACAACTGGATGCTTTTAGTTTAGACACATACCACGTATATAAACAAACACACACACACACACATACATACATACATATATATATATATATATATATATATATATATATATAGGAGACAGAACTGATGGAGTAAAACTCCACAGTTCCTAGCATTTACATTTTTTTTAAAAAAATATAATCAATACAGAGTAGATAAAAATATTATTATAATTATATCATATTATATATATATATATATATATATATATATATATATATATATATATATATACAAAGAGAGGGAGAGAGGGAGTGGGAGAGCGACAGAGACGGAGAGAGAGAGAGTTATTAATATGGCTAAATCAAATAACTAGATATTAGCAACTGTATAAATCATTTCCAATGCATTTTCACAGTAAAAATCATTTCCAATGCATTTTTATAGTAAAAATCATTTCCAATGCATTTTCATAGTAAAAAGCATGTCCAATGCATTTTCATAGTAAAAATCATTTCCAATGCATTTTCATCGTAAAATCATTTCCAATGCATTTTCATAGTAAAAATCATTTTCAATGCATTTTCATAGTAAGAATCATTTCTAATGCATTTTCATAGTAAAAATCATTTCCAATGCATTTTTATAGTAAAAATCATTTCCAATGCAAATTTCATAGTAAGAAACATTTCTAATGCATTTTCATAGTAAATATCATTTCCAATGCATTTTCATAGTAAAAATCATTTCAAATGCATTTTCATAGTAAAAATCATTTCCAATGCATTTTCATAACAACAATAATTTCCAATGCATTTTCATAATAAAAATCATTTCCAATGCATTTTCATAGTAAAAATCACTTCCGATGCATTTTCGTAGTAAAAATCATTTGCGACGCATTTTCATAGAAAAAATCATTTCCAATGCATTTCTATAGTAAAAATCATTTCCAATGCATTTTCATAGTAAATATCATTTCCAATGCATTTCTATAGTAAAAATCATTTCCAATGCATATTCACAGTAAAAATCATTTCTAATGCATTTTCAGAGTAAATATCATTGGCCAATGTATTTTCAAAATAAAAATAATTTGCAATGCATTCTCATAATAAAAATCACTTCCAATGCATTTTCATAGTAATAAAACAGTGCTCACTGTGGTTAGACAGAACTAACAAATATATATTAATAAAAAAACATTTAACTAATTGAGTTTCTTTTTTCAACGTACTCAGATAAGACGTTTAGCCATCTTTATACCTCCTCGTCGTAAGACTCACGGAAAACCCTTTGAATTATTCAATTAGAAAGAGAACAGGTTAAAATCGTTTTGTGTCAACCCCAATGTCTTCCCAAATGAGCAATGGTGAGACGAAAATGATCATTCAGGCTTTCAATAATAATACCGAAGTTCATCCACTGGATTCCATTTTCAAAGTCCATTCAAGAATCATTAAGAGAGGGGCGGATATGTTTTAAAAAAGAGGCAACAGTAGAGAGAAAAACTGGATCACGAAGTAAAAACAGGAACATATACAATGACTTCAACTTAAAACTAAAGAGATCAATTAGACAAGATCCAACTCAATCCATAAGACGTTAGGCACGCGAGAGAGGTGCTTCAGCTATTACAGTGTAAAGAGCAGTGGATAAAAACTTGAAAGCCTTGAAGCATCTTGTTACTCCAGGAAAGAGTTCGAAGGTTAGAGAGGCCGTAAATCACCTTGAATCAATTGAAAAATGAAGCAGTATAATATATATATATATATATATGAACTTAATTCCGATCCTTAGCTATATATATAACTTTATATATATATATATATATATATATATGTATATATATATATGTACAGTATTTACATTATGCGGACTATTGTCCACATCATGGTCCCCATATTTGTCACAACGTTTCGGCCGTCGTACGCTACGGCCTTCTTCAGGTGGTTTGAATTTCGAACTGAACTCTTTATTTTGATCCCTGGGGTAGACTAGTTCCACGTGCCATGTTTGATGGATGTGGGTTATCAGTCAGCTCCTGCTAATTTTCCCCTCTGAAAGTTCTCCACTGCCTTAATCGGGTATTGAACTCACACTCTTTGGGTCTGTCACTGGATCTAACCAACGCCTTTATCCACTGTGCCATGTGTCCTTGATGACATCTGGGTATGAATTTCGGGTATTATAAACCTAATGTTTTCAGCAACCATTTTTACCAGAGCTCATATTGCAACTTTGTTATCATTGCTTTTCTCTGGCACTCCTTATTACTGGTTCCCATATTGTCTTTATTTCTATGCTTGGTCGGCTCAGGAGATTTTTGTGGCCTAGCATATGTGCTGATTCCTTAAGTTTACGAATTTTCCAATGGTGTTCCCTGTCTATGATCTCAACATGATTCCACAGGGGACGGTGATCTCCCTTCTCTCTCCATATGTGGTCAGCCACGCCTGATTTTTCTATTTCCCCTCGCGTTACAGCTTTCTGGTGTTCTTGAAGCCTTACCTTGAGGTGGTGGCCTGTCTCTCCTTTATATTCCTTTCCGCAGCTGCACGGGATAGCGTACACAGAGTCTTTAGTCATGTTTTCCTGTATGAGGGGTCTCACTCGAGAGAGAGATCTGCGTAGTGTTGTCAAGATTTTGAAGGTTTTCCTGATGTTATATGGACCGCAGATCCTTTGTATTTTCTCTGATAACCTCTTCACATAAGGCAGGCAGGTTGTTTTCTGAGTGTTGTTGGCCTCCTCCTCCTCCTCTTGTACCCGCCTATCTCAGTTTTGGGGGGCTGCTGCCATGTACCCATGGTAGTTGTTACGTTGTAGGGTACTACTAATACTGGCCAATTCTTTATCTAACATCACTGGGTCGCCACCTATGACTTTTTCTCGGTGTTGAAAGCAACGGACGATCCCTTTCTTTACGCTGTATGGATGGTGGGTGTTGAAATTGAGGTACTGTCCGGTGAATATTGGTTTACGGTATACGGATGTCTTGAACCTATGCTCTGTTCGAGATATTAGTACACCCAGGAATGGGAGTGTGTTGTTACTCTCTTTCTCCATTGTGAACTGTATCGAAGGTCTTATTGAGTTCACATGGTCCAGTAGAACCTGGACATCTTCCTGGTGTGGCCAGAGTATGAAGGTGTCATCTACGTACCATAACCATAAAGTAGGCTTTAGCGATATAAATTCTAATGCCATTTCTTCAAAGTATTCCATGTATATATTCGCCATTGCTGGTGATAATGGCGAGCCCATTGCTAAGCCCTCCTCCTGTCGATATATGTGTGATCCCATTCCGAATTGTGTTGTTTGTGTACAGAAAGTCAACATCTCCATCAGATTATCTATTGGAATACTGGTCCAAATACTGTACATAATACCTCATCTCAAATATATATATATATATATATATATATATATATATATATATATATATATATATATGAACTTAATTTCATGAGCTTCCGACCCATAGCTATGATTAATTAATGATGAACATGTCATTTTCGTTTGTGATCGATTTCATCACAATTCTTCTGTTAAACTTGGGCTGTAATTATACGTTCTTACTACTCAAAGTAAAGTCCAATGGTGTTATAAAAATCTCGGAAAATTCCAGTAAGATATTTTTAATCATTTCTAAGATACACCGGTTCAGGCCTTAATCTAACAAATGAAAAGTTTTGCTTTTACACGATTTGAACAATTTTGCTGTTACACCCGTTATATGTAGCTAAACTTATCATCAAAAATAACAACACACCCTGAAAACGAGAACACCACAAGAACCAATCTTATTTACGAATTCAAATACCCTTTAAGGAAATGTGTTTCTGATCAAATCAAACTCATATATAATTACAATAGTTATACAATGCAACGCTCCGAAGCTTAATCTAATTAATGGACAATTTTGATGTTACACACACACACACACACACACACACACACACACACACATATATATATATATATATATATATATATATATATATATATATATATATATATATATATATTGAAAACCTACTTCCACTTAACTCTAGAAATCTATCAATACGATTTAGATTACATTCTCCCTGGCTAAATTCCTATTTCTCGTATAAAAATAATTTGATTATTGACTTGTGTGTTTAAAGGTTAGCTTGTAATTGTACAGAGCACTTTGAAAATGTTTTAGCTCAATGAGATTAACTAGTTTAACGCATTTACTACGGATGACCAGAATGACCATTATTACAGTTACTTGTTTCCCCTCCGGATATCAAAATTGTGTACAATGCTTAATTGATTAAATTACGTCACAGATAACCGCTACGTAAGTTTGGTATATTTGAGAATGATATTAGAATAATTCAGAACTGATGCTGGAAACAGACCATCTGCATTTGCATATGAAAATGAATTGAATAATTTCTGACTATAGAATTTGGCTCAAGATTCTGGCTCCTTGCTTTTCAGTGAATTTTGATCTTTAAACATTTCAATGTAATATCAATCGTTATCTTCTGTCGTCTTAATTTATGTCGGTCTACTTGTCTCCATTTTCTTTCATATTTTCTTTCAGCAAGCCCAAGCGTCTAAGTAGCTTTATTGCCTTACTTGGTGTGTCTTATCCCTATCTATCAGGGTGTGTGTGTGTGTAACGAATGCACGGCCGCAATTTTTGACGGATTTGCACCAAAATTTACATGCACATGCTCCAAGTTTGCATTTCCCAACTCTCATCAACAGTGGAAATAATCGATATTTTCATGCTTTTACGGCAGTTTTCATGTAGTTTGTGGCCATTTTCTACTGGCCAGAGTGAGAGCCTCTAGCTGGTTGCCACGAATAGGCAGGAAGATTCTATTGGCCAGCGTGAGAGCCAACAGCTGACTGACACGAATGTTAACTAGCATGCTAGCATGCAAAAAATATCGATAGCTGTATTATGAAAATGCATAAATGATTTTTACTATAAAAATCCATTGGAAATGATTTTATTATTAAAATGCATTGGAAATGATTTTTACTATGAAAATGCATTGGAAATTATTTTTACTATGAAAATGCATTGGAAATGATTGTTACTATGAAAATGCATTGGAAATGTTTTTTACCATGAAAATGCATTGGAATTGATTTTTACTATGGATATGCATTGGAAATAATTTTCGCTGGGAAAATGCATTGGAAATGATTTTTATTATGAAAATGCATTGGAAATGATTTTTACTATGAAAATGCATTGGAAATGATTTTTACTAGGAAAATGCATTGGAAATGATTTTTACAAGGAAAATGAATTGGAAATGATTTTATTATGAAAATGCATTGGAAATGATTTTTACAAGGAAAATGAATTGGAAATGATTTTTACCATGAAAATGCATTGGAAATAATTTTTATTATGAAAATGCATTGGCAAATGTTTTTTACTATGAAAATGCATTGCTAATGATTTTTACTATGAAAATGCATTGGAAATGATTTTTACTATTTAAATGCATTGAAAATGATTTTTTACTATAAAAATGCATTGGAAATGATTTTTACTATAAAAATGCATTGGAAATGATTTTTACTATGAAAATGCATTGGAAATGATATTTTGTGCAGCGTTACAATTTTCGTACGCTTCCTTGGGGCAATGTCCATCGCAATCGCATTAGGACAACTAATCAACAGTCGGGACAATAGTGTCTGGGCGTGATAAAAATCTGATGCAATCACGGATGATGCAAGATTATTCAAGGCCAAACAAATTTCATGATACACGCATAAAATAAAATCATAATCCTGCATACCATTGCAAATGACCTGATGTGAAGAAAAAAATAGAAATCGATTACACCCAGTGGGTCTAAAACTGACCGTATGGTGAAAGAAAGGAGACTATAGCGGTTGTTTCAATTAATTTGTACAAGGTTGTATGGAGATAACATAGTGTTGATAGCAGACAATTTGGAAAAGATAGGGACTTCTACAGAAGATATTAAAGGAAAGTGAGAAGAGATGACTAAACATCAATTATAAGTAGTGAGAATTTAGCAAAAGGAGCACGTCAACGTGCAAATTACAAATTGAAGATACCAAAAATCAAGCAAGTAAAAAATTTGAAACATATAAGAAATGCTTTAATAGATGATGGAATAGTTGACGGCGTATTCCGAAGGCTCACTTGTATGGCGAAGTATGCCTTCGAAAAACTAAGCAAAGTATTATGAAACAGGAAAATCTCATTAGAAATAAAGAAAACAGTACTGAAGTGTTATGTAATATCAGTATTCATATATGTCAATGAATACTGGACAATCTCCTCAAACAAATGAAGAAGAGACTTGAAACTGAAACTCGTCGTCAGCTTTTTAGCTTGCTGATAATCATATTTTCAGTCTTGCATTTGACGCTTAGTCCACTTCGTACATAATGATTGGCTTTGGAAATGTCTCATTGAACCTTGTCAATATGGAATTTATTCCGGTTAGAACTGAATGTTACTGTTATCAGCTCGTCGTGGATATGAACATAAGGAGGATTACAAATGGGGTTTTCCCTCCGGGATGGATGCTGCAGATGTATCTGTTCCGTATCGAAGGTCTTTTCCCCTTCTTTGCTTTTCCCCTAACGTTGCGTGACATCTGTTACGTAGCGGTGGTCCGACCGGCTATGACCGGCTATGAGAAGCTTAGACACGCCTCTGATCAGCTTAGACAAACTCTAACCAGTTAAGACAAGTTTTGACGAACTTAGACAAGCTAAGACCAGCTTAAACCAGCGGCCCGAATGAAAACAGTCGGGTCCCCACGTTAAAAACCGGCCTTGTGCCACAACCTCACTCAGTCGGGGATGGGATGGGGGGTTAAGTAAACCTCGGACTATATTTCTTCACGGAAGATAAGGCAACTTGAGTTATAGAAACAAATAAAAGAGTGTTGAACTGCTATTTAATATCAGTCTTCCGATATGGCGGTAATGTTGGACAATTTTCTTATAGATGAACAGTGGACGTGACTCAACAGAAACAGGTAAATGTTCTGAACTGCTAACATCTGTCTTTCATTATGGTAGTGAATCGTGGACTATTTCTTCATCGATGAAGAGAAGATGTGAGTTAACAGAAATAAATAAATACGAAATAAAAATTCTATGTAATTGCAACCTTTCAACTTGGCAGTAAATGCTGGACTATTTTTTATAAATTAAGTGGATACTTGAGACTATAGAATGTGTCCATCTGCTATGCAATATCAAACCTCTTATATAGCAGTGGGGTTGGACTATTTCCTCATAAAGAAGACCTTCGAAGCAACAGAAACAAATAAATGCGCCCATCTGCTATGTAATATCAATCCTTCTATATAGCAGTGGGGATGGACTATTTCCTCATAGATAAAGAAGACCTTTGAGGCAGCAGTAACAAATAAATTTGATCATCTCCTATGTAATATCAATCCACCTATGTGAATGTGACTTTGGACTATATTTTTATTCGTGAAGAGGATACTTGAACCAAGGGAAACATATAAATGAGTTGAACTGCTATTTAATGCCATTTCTCCTAAAATGGTAGTGAATGCCATACACTTTGCTTATAGATGAAGAGGTAAATTGAGACAAGAGAAACAATGAAAAAGTGTAGAAATGCTATATAATATGAATCTTTCCATATGACAGTGAATGCTGAATTATTTCTTCATAGATGAAGAGGAAACATGGAATAACAGAACGATGCTTAGAATATTATAGACAGTCCATCTAAGCAACGATCACGCTTTAAGGCAAATAGAAACAAAAAGGACACTTATACTCAGAATCAGAAAGAAACCGCTGAAATTTCTTGGACTAATATTGAAGGGCTTGTAAACCTTGATTGTTAGACATTTTGACGGTCGTCTTCGAGTATAGAATCCAGAGGTTAGCAGTGAATATTTCGAAGACAGTAGGAAAGCGTAGTTCAGGTTAGCAGTGGATATCGCAGTAAAGTAGCAGAGCGTAGTACTTCCTTCTGTTCATCTTCGCCCGACAAGTTGGCATTGGTCATTCGTGTTGGGTAAACAAAAATGACCGCCTTTATACACAGATTGTATGCTGTACGTCTTCTGATTGGTTAACCTTCTGTTGGTGGACTATAAAGTGAGTTGTGTCATTCGAACTGGCTCACTAGTTACATAACATATACAAAAAACTGTAACATTGCTAAGCACAGGTTATTTCGAAATCAAAATTGACAGGAAAAGGCAGCGGACAATCGGCCTTTAGGAATGTCCTGCTGGAAAGGGGGTGGAAACATTACAAAAATCTACAAAGGTTATGAGAGCCATGATCGCCAACCACTTGAAGGGACGATACACAGAAGGATAATGATAATTTTTTTCGTACTTAACCATCATTTAACTGATGTTGTGCAAACTACTAAGGTGTTTGGTATTGGTAAGATTCATTTTAATGGTGAAATTAACCGTTTCCATAGAGAAGTAGTTGTTGACTGAATAGTTTTAGCGACGGTTAAAATTTATATTTTTTTCCGAAAACAGATTTTAAAGAAGTAAGATTTCTGAAGTGCGTTAAATTCAAACGCTATTTCTACAACTTTTACCTTGAAATTAAAAAAAAAAATTATTTTATATTAAAAACTCTGAACTTCAAAATGAAAAGGTGAAACTTCAAATTAAAAAAAAATTGAACTTGAACTTCAAATTATAAAGTTGAAATTCAAATAAAAATATGAAATACTGGATTTCAAATTGAAAAAGTCCATCTTCAAATCAAAAAAGTCCAAATTTTCTTTTAGATCAAATAGATGTAGTATTGATGTGTGTTTCCTTCCAACTTCTAACGATCTTTCTACAACGTTTTATCTTTAAATTACAAATGCAGAATTTCGAAGTAAAAATTATGAACATCAAATGAGAACCAACCTAATATTTTATTTTTCTTAGAAAAATATATGACATGAAAAGAAAGGATATTTACTAAGCGTAGCTTAGATGTGGAACAAGGCCGAAAGTATGAAGCAACTAGTAAGTATCGAACTCACTACTGAATTGTAACAGGGCCTATTAAACTTGTCAGCCATTACACCACGGTTAGTTACCCATAACTGATTTTCTAGGCGTAGCTTAGATGTGGCCCAAGATTACAGATGAAAGTATGGGGTACCCAGTGAGGATCGTACTCACTACTCAGATGTAATGGAGCCTATGAAACTTGCCAACCATTACACCCCGGGTAGTTACCCATAACTGATTTTCCAGGCGTAGCTTAGATGTGGCCCAAGATTACAGATGATAGTATGGGGTACCCAGTGAGGGTCGTACTCACTACTCAGATGTAATGGAGCCTATGAAACTTGCCAACCATTACACCCCGGGTAGTTACCCATAACTGATTTTCCAGGCGTAGCTTAGATGTGGCCTAAGATTACAGCTGAAAGTATGGGGTACCCAGAGAGGATCGTACTCACTACTCAGATGTAATGGAGCCTATGAAACTTGCCAACCATTACACCCCGGGTAGTTACCCATAACTGATTTTCCAGGCGTAGCTTAGATGTGGCCCAAGATTACAGATGATAGTATGGGGTACCCAGTGAGGGTCGTACTCACTACTCAGATGTAATGGAGCCTATGAAACTTGCCAACCATTACACCCCGGGTAGTTACCCATAACTGATTTTCCAGGCGTAGCTTAGATGTGGCCTAAGATTACAGCTGAAAGTATGGGGTACCCAGAGAGGATCGTACTCACTACTCAGATGTAATGGAGCCTATGAAACTTGCCAACCATTACACCCCGGGTAGTTACCCATAACTGATTTTCCAGGCGTAGCTTAGATGTGGCCGAAGATTACAGATGAAAGTATGGGGTACCCAGTGAGGGTCGTACTCACTACTCAGATGTAATGGAGCCTATGAAACTTGCCAACCATTACACCCCGGGTAGTTACCCATAACTGATTTTCTAAGCGTAGTTTAGATGTGGGCCAAGATTACAGCTGAAAGTATGGAGTACCCAGTGAGGATCGTACTCACTACTCACTCGTAATTGATCTAGTGAGACAAGTCTGCAAACCATTATACCACGTCGAAATATTCAAACGATTTTCTAAGCATAGCTTAGATGCGGCACATGTCCGAATGTAGGGGACACCCAGTGAGGATCGAACTCGCTCAGTTCAGTTATATGCCATGTGTGATACACGCTTAAACAAGTTGCCATCCAAGACTATAGAACGCGGTTTTGTCCTGCTAGGGCCTGGAGAAGAAGAGAATTCATACTTTTCCGAAAACACGTAGGTGGATGTAATGAATACGACTGGAATTCAAATTCGGCTTTCCGATTTCTCAATCCGACCCGTTATGAATTACTTCACCGGTCCTACCTAGTCGTAATTGATCTGCCGAGACAAGCTTGTTACCCATGAAACCACGTCGATCTGCCCAAAGCTTTATTCTACTCAACCGTTTGTGATTAAGAGATATGTATACAGAGTAGTTTGGGCACCTCGAGGCCGTGTAATGGTTAGCAAGCTTGTCTCGAAAGAACAATCACGACTGTGTAGTGAGTTCGATGCTCACTGAGTGTCCCTTCCTTTGGCCTTGTGTCACATCTAAGCTAGGCTTGGAAAATAATCTTTGGGCACCTCGAGGCGGTGTAATGGTTAGCAAGCTTGTCTCGCAAGAACAATTACGACAGTGTAGTGAGTTCGATGCTCACTGGGTGCCCCATACTTTCGGCCTTGTGCCACATCTAAACTACGCCTGGTAAATCATCTTTGGGCACCTCAAGGCAGTATAATGGTTAGCAAGCTTGTCTCGCAAGAACAATTACGACTGTGTAGTGAGTTCGATGCTCACTGGGTGTCCCATACTTTCGGCCTTGTGCCACATCTAAGCTACACCTGGAAAATCATCTTTGGGCACCTCGAGGCGGTGTAAGGGTTAGCAAGCTTGTTTTGCAAGAACAATTACCACTGTGTAGTGAGTTCGATGCTCACAGGGTGCCCCTTCGTTTGGCCTTGGCCTACATCTAAGCTACGCTTGGAAAATCAAAGTATACAGAGTGTTTAGTTTTAAAAGCGTTCTGATAGGATATTTCATCATATCAAACCTAAATGTCTGCTAGATTAATTAACACCTTACAATGGATTGCCGGATATATCTAGTTAGCACCTTTCTCCGAAATTTTAAAAATAACTTTTGAAACTAAATTCGAAGTAGAAACACGAAATGGCTAAAAATCTGATTAGTTTTTATTCTTTTAGATCGTGAAAGCTGGAATATTTTTATGTTCTAAAGTTTGGACAAATAAGAAATCTCATTAACTATTTTTTTTTTTACCTCCACAGATTAAACATTGTTTTGTCGAAAGAAGTAAGATTTGACGTCTTTTTTGGGGGGTTAAATTAAAGGAAAAGGTGTACTCAATAAAAATCACAGATGCAATACACTTGATTGAACGCATAAAGAGTGAATATGCCAAAATAGAAGGCAATGTGGAGTTATTGCATTGAGTTCACGTGAATCTTACAAAGCGCATCAAATCTTTGCATTAAAAATGATGGAAATCATATTGAAGATGTCATTTGTTAATATTCAAATTTAATAAAATGCATTTATAAAATTTAACTTCCATGCATTTTCGCCTATTAGGGGCATCATGTATATGTACGTCATTGAGAGTTTAATGGATAATATTGTACAATTTTTCAAAAAAAAAAAAAAATACATAGGGTTGACTGGACTACGGGATCATATTATACACACGGATGAATCCCTGTTTTTACCTTCAGAATCCAAGGGTCGTATTATACTAAAATCATATTATACTCAAGGAAATACAGTCATCATTATACACGAAAATACAGTAATCGTACAAATTATATTCGAATTATCACTACTAGACATATTGCTGTCACATCTCAGCCGGAGCAGACCAAAAGTTTGAAGCGACTAGAAATTGAGGATTGAACTGTAGTGTACGATATTATACCCAAGGATGTAATTTATTTCCTGTTTTTAGCTCCAGAATTGCAGGGTCAAGTCATATTATACACAAGGAAATACAGTAATCATTATACACAGGAAAATATCGTAATTTTTGTACGGAATAGTCTCAACCCCAACAGGTTCTGAATTCATAATTGTCCTTCTCCTAGACTGGTTGCTAGCCATAGCTACAGATCAAAAAATGCCATTTGGCATTCATTCAGTATCTGTCTATATTTCTGAGATGACGTATTATGTACACCATTTACATTATTCGGACTATTGTCCTCATCTTTGTCGCCATGTTTATCACGACGTTTCGGCCGTTGTACGCTCCGGCCTTCTTCAGGTGATCGGAATGTCGAACTGAACCCTTTATTTCGCTCGTTGGGGTAGAGCTGTTCTAGTTTCACGTGCCATGTCTAATGGATGTCAGCTAATTCCATTCTGAAAGTTCTCCATTGCCAGGTATTGAACTCACACCCATTGGGACTGACGCTTTTATCTACTGTGACATGCGTCCTTGAGGATAACTGTGTATGAATTTCTGGGCATTAAAAACCCAATGACTTCAGGAACAATTTTTTTCTTGCAATGATAACAGCAACAAATTGCAATATGAGCACTGGTAAAATATATATATGTTAGCTCTGTCACTGATATTGAGCACTTACTACTAACCATTGCGCATATAATATAATATATATATATATATATATATATATATATATATATATATATATATATATATATATATATATATGAAGAAATATCAGAGATAGAACGTGTGTAAATATAAAGGGTGAACATAGAAGTCAACACTTAGAGGCGACAGTCTCTCTCATGCTAGATACAATCGTCAGGCCTGACGATTGCATATAGCATGAAATTTATAACCTTATACATATATATATATATATATATATATATATATATAATTCTCAAAATGTGTGTATGTATGTGTGTGTATGTATGTGCGTGTATGTATGTGTGTGTATGTATGTATGTGTGTGCGTGTGTGTATGTGTGTATGTGTGTGATATGTTGTTGTTTATGCATTTCCACAGTTTCATCCGATTTTGATTATTTTTTTTTGTTTGATAGATAATTCTCCAGTGCCACTTTTCAGTCCAAAATATTGGCGACAATGGCTCTCCACTACTTCCTGTCCGTTATAAATCTCAGCAACGTTCTTGGGTATATATATATTTCATAAAAACGTTAATAAAAATAAATATTTTAATTTATTGCTATAATATTATTAATTGTTATACAAGCTACACCCCCCACCATTCAAATTGTTAACCCTGCCATTTGGGGATGTGCCTCAGTTGCACTCAAATGTTGTGACTAATATTGATTTTCGGGTTGGCTCACTTTAAACTTAAACTGCTCCATTTGAACAGGAAAAATTCCCAGTAATGTAAAACCCGGTCAAAGACGGGGCATACTTCCAGTATGTATCTATGTATGTATGTATGTATGTATGGATGGATGGATATATATATATATATATATATGTGTATATATATATATATATATATATATATATATATATATATATATATATATATATATATATATATAACTCATCGTGCATGAAACTCACACTTGTGCAACCAGTGAGGAAGAATGTGTGTTTATTAATATATATATATATATATATATATATATATATATATATATATATATATATATATATATATATATATATTAATAAACAGACATTCTTCCTCTACAGGACCTAAAAAGTAAATCAATATTTCAGAATTTTTTTTTCGAAATTAATTTTTGTATATTTTAACTATAAAATAAAATGTAAAAAAAATGTCGAGTTTGGAATTTGAACGGTTATCTTAACGAAACAGGCGATTATATAAAAATCACATTAAACGATATAATATTTAATGTTCCGCTTTCCTAAAATACACCTGTCTAATTAAGGCGTAAAAAAATACCATTTTTTTCTTATTTTAGGAGGCTTTAAGCTTAACTGTAAGGTCAGATGTTAGACTAGCAGAAAAGTGGAAATAAAATAGATATTAATCTTCGACTGGCATCGAAATATTAACTACAGATGACGGCTATTATTCAAATGATAAAAGCTTTGTCTATATTTACTGTTATTGTTAGTCGAAGGTCAATTTGTGTCGAAATCGTTGAATTATATATAGGTTTTTGCTTTGCGACTTTTCTGGTCGATAGCTATTGGCTTTTGGCTTTGACGAAGAAGAACGATTTAGAAAAAAAAAAGTATGAAACAAAAAAGAAAGATTACTTTGTCATATAGAAGATAGGTCAGTTGGGCGATGTGGAAATATAAAGATATTAAAAAAAAAAGAAATAAGAAAGAAAGAACGAACGAACGAAAAAAGGAAACATAAAGGAGGAAAGAAAAAAAAGAACGCCAGAAAGAAGAAAGAAAGAATCCTATATATAAAGTACAGTGTATGTATGCTTGTGCGTGTGTGTGTCGAAACGATTCCTCCGCTCCATTTGGTCTGGTTTCAAAGGATTCATAGCTCATTCAAAAGCCCTAGAAAAGCATGGAACGATTTTCGTTGAACTCATATGTAGGCCTGCCAGATTATCCGATATTAAAAATATATATTAATATATTATAATAGCCATTATCGTTACCTTCATGGTTCAAGGGAAATAACTCTTATTTTCCTTTTGTATCCAAAACTGCAGCTAACTTAAAATTTTAAGCTAGCTTAAAATCTACACTATCATTAATTAACTATCCATTTGTTTTGATTTTCATTTCAAATAGTTCTCTTTAAGAATATCGTCTTTGCATTTTACTTGGCCTTCAACAAGTTGGCATCTATTCGTAAAACTTTCCTTAACTATAACAAGCCAATTTATGATTGAAATATTCATTTAAAATTTTTGTTTCAACGATTTTAAGTAGTGAATATATCCTTCTTTGTGAAGCGACAGCGAGCGGGCGAAGCCTGCTAGTACTTTATAAGAAAGAAGGTGAGTAAGTCACTCCGATAAGGTATGAAGAAAGAATGAAAGAAAGAAAAAAGGAAGGACAGCCAAAAGGACAATTATCTAACTAAAGAATAAATAAACGAGAAAGAAAAACTAAATGACTAATTAATTAAGTAAATAAATAAATAATGAAAGATATAAAACTAAGCCTTACTAATTAACCCATATCAGGGAGATTAAGAAGTTGATTCATACCTATACTAGTTGTAGTAGCGCGTAAGTAAACAAAACGAACGCAACCTGAATTACAGCTCGGTCATCTGACTAACAATTCCATGGCATTATCCAATACATGAACTACACATCGAAGCTTCCAGTATCTGGTATTTTTCAAACGGTCACCCACCGAGATACTGACCGGGTTAGACTTTGCTTAACTTCAGTGATTGTATGGGAACCAGAAAATGACTAAAGGGATAACTAACTAACCGATTAATGAATAAAGCAAAGAAGAAGGAAATTGGTAGATGGAATGACGAAAACATTTAAACGTTGAAAGAGAGTAAACGATTTTGCGTGAAAGATAAAAGCTGGAGATGTCCCCAAAAAGAAAAGAATGAAAAAAAGAATTTTAAAAAAGAAAGATAAAAGAAAGAAAGAAGGTTGCAAAATGATAAAGAAAGAAAGAATGAAAAAAAAAAGAAAGAAATAGAAAGATAGAATGTGAGTCGCTCGGATGAGGTGGAAATATATAAATATTAAGAAAGAAAGAAAGAAAGAAAGAAAGAAAGAAAGAAAGAAAAAGAAAGGTCGAAGGTAAGTCGGTTGGATGAGGTGGAAATATACAAATATTAATATAGAAAGAAAGAAAGAAAGAAAGAAAGAAAGAAAGAAAGAAAGAAAAAATTGTTTACAAGGTAGAAATTTAATCACTCGTATGAGGTGGGAATATATAGATATTAAGAAAGAAAGAATAAAAAAAAGAAAGAAAGAAAGAAATAGAAAGATAATACTAGTGGGTTAGAAAGAAAGAAAGAAAGAAAGAAAGAAAGAAAGAAAGAAAGAAAGAAAGAAAGAAAAAGAAAGGTCGAAGGTAAGTCGGTCGGATGAGGTGGAAATATACAAATATTAATATAGAAAGAAAGAAAGAAAGAAAGAAAGAAAAAATTGTTTACAAGGTAGACATTTAATCACTCGTATGAGGTGGGAATATATAGATATTAAGAAAGAAAGAATAAAAAAAAGAAAGAAAGAAAGAAATAGAAAGATAATACTAGTGGGTTAGAAAGAAAGAAAGAAAGAAAGAAAGAAAGAAAGAAAGAAAGAAAGAAAGACAAATAAAAAAAAGAAAGATAGAAGGTAAGTTGGTCGGATGAGGTGGATATATACAAATAATAAAAAAGAAAGAAAGAAAGAAAGAAAGAAAGAAAGAAAGAATGAGAGAGAGAAAGAAAGAATAGCTTACAAGGTAGAAATTTAGTCACTCGCATGAGGTGGGAATATATAGATATTAAGAAAGAAAGAAAGAATAAAAAGAAAGAAAGAAAGAAAGAAAGAAATTGAAAGATAGAAGGTAAGTCGGTCGGATGAGGTGGAAATATACAAATATTAAGAAAGAAAGAAGGAAGGGAGGAAAGAATTAAAAAGAAATAAAGAAAGAAAAGAGAAGAAAGAAAGAAAAAAGGAAGAAATAATACGTTACAAGGGAGAAAGTTAGTCACTTGCACGAGAAAGAAAGAAAAAAGAAAAAAGAAAGAAAGAAAGAAAGAAATAAAGAAAAAGAAAATAAGAAAGAATCAATTAAACTGGTAGATGTAGAAAGAGAGGAAGAAAAGAAAAGTTGGGGAGGGATTCATAGATGGAATGACGAAATGAAAGAAAACGTTAAAAAGGCCCCTGAAAGTATTTAAAAAGAAAGAATGAACTAAAAAAAAAAAAAGAAGAAAGAGAAAAGAAAAAAGAAGGAATCGGTGAAATTGGTAGATGTAGAAAGAAAAGAAGAAAGCAAAAATAAAAACATTCGACCTATTATTAGGTTGGTGCAAAAATAATGACGTAATAATGTCGTTTTTTGACGTATTTTTTAACGTCAAAAAACGACATTATTACGTCATTATTTTTGCACCAACCTAATAAAACAGTAAAAACTATGCAAATTAGAGAAAAGCAGGAAATCGACGAATGAAAAAAGGTGAATAAAAAGGTAGAAATCACATAAGCAAGAAAAAGAAAGATAATTGGGACAAAAAAGTTACAATGAAGGAAAAATGCAAAAAGAAGGGGGATTGCGTAAAGAAAATGGCAAAAGCATACTTGAGCTAAGAAAGAAAAAAGAACTAAAAAACCTATTCTTCTTCAAATAGAATTTGAAGATGGCACATCATGCAAACTGAGATTGGTCAGAATGAATTAAAAGACATAAGAAGTATTAAATGAAGTAAATTATTTTTCTGGAAGCATTAGGTTGGTGCAAAAATAATGTCGTTTTCTCACATATGTTACTATGTGAGAAAACGACATTATTTTTGCACCAACCTAATATAAGAGTGTCCAGACTACCTGAGAATATGGTGTGAGAGATAGCGTGATCAAAGGACATGGAAAATAGGGCAAAAAGGATACATACTGAAGGCAAAACGGACCAAGTAAGGAAACGTACCACCTAGTTAAATGTTTTTTTAAGTCTTTTTTTTTTTGTAATAACAGTTTCCACCATATTTAAAAAGTTGTTGCAGTTATATTCACTTACACGTTTATACCTATGGGACAGGTACGAATCCACATATTTTCTCTCCAGCTACAGGTTAACTAGTACAACTTGTGTCCCTAAACCATTAGCTAGTGGGAATGAATGGCGGAACGGCGTTTGAAGGGTTTGGCAAAGCGATAAAGCATACAATTTTTTTTTCTTTTTTCTAATGATGTTTACTCTGTACAAGGCTCCAGAGCCACTCGTGTTAGAGGATTAGAGTGTATGAAGTATATTTTATGGAGATATGTGTGGAAGGTAACGGTTAACCCTAGACTTGAAAATGTTTATATTGTAGTGATCGAGGAAGCACTCACTTGGGAGTTGGTGCTAAGTCGCTCGAGTGGAACTTACATGTCGTCAATAGAATATGAAGAGGGTGAGCATGGATCACTGTAATGTCTTTGGAATGGTGGGTTTTAGGCTAGGACTGGTGGAGCTAAGAAGTATAGTCAGTCTGAAGACTTTCCATGCAGAATATTGATAAAGTAACGGGTTAAAATGGTTATGAGTTTGTGTAAAAACCATGATCACCCACCTCCAGCAGGGACACAACACCATTGGATCCCTTAGGAAATGACAAAAGTAACACAGATATAATATTATTTTCGTGATATTGTTGCTACATCTGGTCTGCTGCCATATATCTCAAGATTCTAATCGAACTCCAAAGAAAATTCTGTAATATTATCGATCACTTCCTCATTACCAGGACATGGATTTCCTTCTGTCTTTTCTATAAATCTTTTCAAGCAATCGTTCTAATTAGCTTTCTTCCTTGATAGAGTGACTTAATAAATTTAAGCGTAGGGCCAATAATCCCAGAACTCTCCACTGCCACAGGATTAAAAAAAAAAAATAATCTATCAGCAAGTGAAGAATATTTAACTATTTTTTTCATCATTGCGTCTCGGGTGACGGATCCCGGCTCAACCGCGGACCTGATTAAATTACCAGCCGAAAATGTTTCTTGCTTGCCTGTCATCGATGTTCTTCAAAAATGTCAATGTAATGTCAAATATTATCTTCTATCTTGAAGATTCTTTTATTGTCTTTTCTCCTCAATAAAGTCTTTTCATTCTCGCGTCTTAGTGGGATTATCGACTTCCGGTGAAGTGATTAAAAAAGGCCAAACAAGAAAGAATTTAAATTAAGAAAAACTGTCAAAAGGAAAAAAAAATTCTGTTAACAGTCAATAAAGGAGATTGTTTTCATGTAATATTTCCTGGTTAGAGGGAAACTATATTTAATAGTGACAATGGAATGAAGGCGCAATTTATTTGGATAGAGTAGCCGTGGTAAGAGATGCGAGGCGGATGTTTCTTCTTTCTTTCTTTCTTTCTTTCTTTTTATATGCCATGTCCTTTCAAGACGTAGGCGATCGTGGCTCTCCACCACACTCTATTACTTGCAGCTCTCAACAAGTTCCTTTCCATTGAATCCTCCCCAAGACCACGTTCTGTCATCCACCTGCTCAAGCTCACCAGCTATGTCACACGCTGCTTTCCTTTGTCTCTCTTTCCCTCTATTTGAGCTGTGAGTATCAGATTCTCCAGGCCCTCTTCCCACATTATGCGTCCCAAAAACTTCAGCTGCCTCTTCCTGATGTTAATTATAAGCCTTCTCCTTGTTTGCATCCTCTCTAAGACCTTATCGTTGCTTACACGTTCGGTCTATGATATCCTCAGCATCCTTCTGTAGAACCACATCTCCGTTGCCTTGAGTCTATCTTTGAGGAAATCGTCCAACATTCGCTGCCGTAAAGAAAGACAGTTAATCACGTTAAAAATAAACAAGCAATTATATATGTTTAATATCTATTGAATAAGCCTCTATCATGATTTTCGTTCCCTGGTCTTGTTCCTTTTGCTTTACAAGTATCGAATATATTTCTTGACAAATTCTTCTTCTTCTTCTTCTTCTTCTAAGTGACGGCTCTCGTCACTACATAGGTGATCATGTATCTCCACACTATTCTGCGCTGAGGGAGTAAGACTCAAATTCGTTACGTTTACGTTCGGACAAATGCTCTTTGAAAATCCACGAATTCTACTTGCAGGGTGTTGCATCAAAATCCGACACTTGACAAAAAGAAAACGAAATAGGCAATCAAAACAAAATTTGAATATGCAGATACCCGACAATTTGACAACTAACTAACGCTTTTCTCTCTACCCTTTTTCAGGGTGGAATATGATCGCAGTGCAGAGGTAGTAGCTTCTTTTCGCGTCGTGAGGAAGCCTGCGGACCTGATTTGGGTTCAAGAGGACCATGGTCATGGACATTTGGAGGAAGTGGAAGGCGTGTTAGAACAAGGACGAGTTTACTGCCAAACAAAGGACACAACGTCCGTTCTTCGGCCGTTAGGACCGACGAGGAGACAGTCGACAATGATGGAAGCCAGAGCTACGCCAAGATCGCCGCTGACATGAGCTGTCACAAGTCGACGATCTGCCGAACGATCAAGAAGGACATTACTTACTCCTCTTACCGCAAGTCTCAACGCATGCTAATCACGAATGCCTCCAAGGAGTTGAGGAAGGTCAAGGCGGCGGCTTTGCTGAACGAGCTCAAACACGGGTCCACCGGGATGCTGAGGTTCTTCTCTGATGAAAAGAATTTGATATGTCCCGGAAAGGGATATATTTAAACGAAGTAGCTAAGTGGTTTTGGCTACTACAACCAAGTATAATATGGTAGCAGTAATCGACTGGTACTCGTCGTAGTCGCATTTAAGAAGTGTAGATCAATGACGTAGTCCAATGGGCGTCGTTATAGACTTAGCTCTCAGTCTAAGGTCCTTGACTCTCCTACACGTTCGTCTGTATTTATGACGGACACCAGCCTATCATACTCCAGTGAGGGGGAACACAGGTGTACGCATATTCCATTATATCAGAATTTCATCCAGGACAAGACGAGCACCAAGCAGAACGGCAGGTGGATCTGCAAAGATATCGAGCAGGTTCTCGTTGTGAAGCAAACGAAGTTTCCCTCCTCCGTCAT
>OZ010609.1:53038038-53053038 GCA_963932145.1 Acanthosepion lycidas | reverse complement strand
ATAGAGTGTAAAGAACTCCAAAGACAGTAACTAGGACGAAGAAATCGGCGTGGATCAGCTTCCACGCAGTGGTTCGGGTCTTCTTGAGGAATCACGATGCCGAAAACTATATGAAGTTTGGTGAGACCCTAATGAAGAAATACGGTAAAATGGGCTTCAGGCTATTAAAGTCCATATCCTTGACACTGATCTTGACAAATTCAAGGAGAACACGGGGCTGGGGGTGTGTACAAAAAAGCAAGACGAGGGCATCGATCAGATTATACTGGACTTTGAAGAAGAGTACAGTTGGGAGATACTTAAAAATGGCGACCTTCCTGATGAGTCTCCAAGGTGGCTTTACCAAGTACTTTTGCCTTTGAGTCATCAAGGACTACCGCGGCACACTAGCACAGACAGGACTGGCCACAGCGGACCGATTTCAATGTGTCAGGGAACTATTTCAAATTGGAAGCACTGTTGAACCCCTGAAAAGTATTGTTTACACCACTGCACTTAAAATTGGACCTTATGAAATAATTAGGCGCGGCCTTCATGTACCCTGAAGACGTCAACCCTAAGCTGTCTGCAATGAATATCAAAGCCGGTATCTTAAAATCCATGTCTTTGACACTCATCTTGATAAATTCAAGAAAAGAAAAGCAAGACAAGCGTATCCACCAGGATATAATGGATTTGTACGCCGCAACTAAGGATCGTATTACGAAAATATGATGGTGGTGGTGGGGGGACTATTTTGGGGGGCTGATTCATAATAATAATTTATAGTATAAGCTTAAATCGCAAAAAAAGTACTCCTATTTTGGGGGGTCTCTTTTATGTAATCTTGCAATATGTTGTTTCTTTGCGCAAACGATAATTTTCACATTAGCTAATTTTTTAATATAAATAGGTAAATTTCAGATACATTAGGTTGGTGCAAAAATAATGACGTAATAATGTCGTTTTTTGACGTATTTTTAACGTCAAAAAACGACATTATTACGTCATTATTTTTGCACACCTAATATCATTATCCTGGTTACAAACGCAAAGTTTGAAGTAAATAATATTTTTCATACTTTAAACGCGTTGATAAATCGGAAGTAAAAGTCTCTCACCAAGGACAAAATTCATGTTACACATTGTCATTTTACGATATTTGTTCCTAAAATGTCTTATATATGTATGCAGACCTTAAATCACTGACTGGCAGGATACACTTTCCATGATCTATTCCACTGATTTAACATCTGTACGCATCTTCCAAAATAACATTGTTCATTATCTTTCAAAACTCCAATGATTAATAAGCGTCTGTGACATTTTAATCATAATAAAACATAAATGTTGCTTTCTGATGTACATCAATTCAAAACGTCGGGGAGTGATAGCGTAATTCTTAACAATTCTTATTTATTCTGCGAAAATGCAAGTCACATTGAAAAATGATGCAATACATAGAATATAAAGAAACAAATTAATAAATGTATTAAGAAAACAAGTTCGTCCTGGGTATGACGATAAACTACAAGCGGCAGCAAGCCCTCTGATATAGAGATTTTAAGGAGCGTGGAACCATTTCCTAATTTCTGTCGTTCCCAGGTCCACCCTGACTCTGGTGGTACCACCTGTTAGTGTCCAGAGCTATGAGCAAATGGTGAATATCCAAACTGGTTTTAAAACACAATGAAAGTGTAGAAATACATTTTTGTAATATAAGTGCCACTAATTCATTTTCATAGTAAATAAATCGCTTGCGATAGGTTTTTGTTAAAAACAAAATATATTATCATCAATACATGTTTGAAGGAAAAGAAAAATATTACCAGCAATACATTTTTGTAAGTAAAAAACATTACCATCAATACATTTTTGTAAGGAAAACAAAAACATTACCAGTAATGTATTTTGGTAAGTAAAAAAAAAGAAAAAAAAACATTAGCATCAATACATTTTCGTAAGGAAAAATTACCAGCAATACATTTTCGTTTAGAAAAAATATTATTAGCAATAAATATTTGTAAGAAAAAATATTGCTATCAGTTCATTTTTGTAAGAAATAAAAAAAATATTACAAGTAATACATTTTTGTAAGAAAAAATATACCATCAGTGTAAGGAATAAAATATATTAACTTCAATATATTTTTATAAGGAATTAAAATTTATTACCAGCAATTCAGTCTGGAAAGGGAAAAAAATGTAAGGACAAAAAATATTACCGGCAATATATTTTTTTTAAGAAAACAAATACCAGTATTAGATTTTTGTTAAGGAAATTACGAATACTCTCAAGAAAATCAAATTTTGGCATTACATGACCCATGAGGAGTTGATATGCCGTTAAACATATGAAACATGTTACAGTAAAGAAAGAAATTAACTTCTTTGAAGCTATCAATAGTTCAAAACCCTGTTTAGTTGGTGTCTGTGAAACACGTGTCACGTGTTTTATTGGAGAGAGAGAAAGAGAGGTGGGGAGTAAGACCGTAATGTTGAGTGAAAAAGAGGCCGTGACTTTCAAAAATTGCGCCACCTTCAATTCTTGTCTTCCAAAAGTACTTAAACCAAGACTTGATTAAATTCAGGTGTTAAAAACAAAAAGTGAGAAAAGGGAATTACGAAAAGGTCAAAATATCAGTCAGCGGTTGATTGATGACCTTTGTTTCAATTCTGAATAAATATAGATCTGCTAAGCGATACGAATGTATTTAAAGTGTGGCCCTTCAACGTCTGAGGGTGTCAGGCCAATTCTGCTTGATTCAGTTCTGAGACATTTCTGGCGAGATCCAGCTCATCCCGCTTGGCGTATATAATTATTTTAACATCTGTTAACCCACTAAAAGTCCGTACAGGGACTCAAGGTTGTGGAATCTTCCACAACACAACCAGCCTTACCTCTTGTTAGGAAATGCACTCTTCTTATCTGATAAGTAAAATTCTACTTTCATACAATATAACAAGTATTCATTGGTCATTCACCTCGAATCTGGCTTGTTAATTGGTCTGTTCCGACCAATCAAACCGCCTGCACGCGACCAATCTGTTTTCCCGCTCATATGCTAGGAGCTACTTGACCATTATATAAACCGAACACGTGTGAACTTTTTGAGTAGTAGTTACCAAGTGCCAAGATGTAACCTTCACCGACTCCCGTCTTAGTCATTGCTGACCAGACGTTAAAGATAAAAACCGACTGACCAAAGGAGTCAGTGACAGCACCACAGAGAAATTGCCAACTTACTCCACGTCGTTCGAAACCAGATTTTGCCGCGCAAAAGTACATCAACGTTGGCTCACTCACAATTCAAACTCAACCAACTCTGTGGACATTATTTCTCAGATATTGCTTATCTAGAGTGAATTGCATTCACTATCTATTAAGTAAACATTTATGTGCGAACGACTTTAAAAATATTACAGTAAAAGGTAAATTACTTCTTAAGAACTTTCTGTTTAAAAGACACTTAATATTAACAACTTTAATATCAACATTAACGAACGATTACAAGAAAGACATTCTGATACCTAAAACATCTTACACATTTGCATCTTAACATATACCAAATATTCTGCTTGTATATTGTTTTGAATTGTATATAAATGTTTTATTAGTTTCTAATAAAATATGTCTTGTTCTTAATATGAACTCCGGTACAAATATTTCCAAATCAAAGGGACACGACTCTGTCCTACCTTTTCATTGCATGCTTGTACATCAACCTAAATAAATCTAATTGTTCCGTTTTAAAACAATCAAGCTGAATTTTGTATTTTATTTTGATGTTACTGGAAATAGTTAATTGAAACGCAACCTATTCTCAACAAATATTACCACATCATTAACCCATCCACTACAAGGCAAACGGTAACCCATTGAGTTTGTTATGTACGCGTAAGAGGGGGAGAAAAGATGTGCATATTATGGGGATATGTAAAAAAGATAGGGTTTAACCGTTGATTGAAGTGGTTAAATTTGTAGTAATCGCACAAGTAGCATCACCTCAGAGGGTGGCTCCTGAAAGTAGCAACTCTTGCAAAGAAACTGCACGAATGTAATTCACTCCTTACTAGCAGAATACGAAGAGAATGATTTCTCTCGTCCCGTTTTGGAGAATACAATTATTTTAGCATGTATTCACACACTACAAATACGAATAGTTACTCAAGATAAAAGGTAACTCATTGATGTTGTTATGTACACGTAAGAGGAGGGTGGGTGTAAGATGGGCATATTATGAGGATATGTACGAAAGATAGCGATTAACTCTTGATTGAAGTGGTTAAGCTTGTAGCCTTCGAAGAAGCATCATTTTGCTGGTTTGTCCATGAAAGTATGGGCTCTTGCAATGAAACCGCACGAATTCTCTCATTATTTAGCGGAATACAAAGAGAATGATTTGTTCCAGAGTATGTCGCATAGCGTGTCTGAGATGTAAAGGCCTGATTTCATAGAACTAAGGAATGCAATTTGTCAGGACATTTGCCATGGAAATATCGATAGATTTGCGACAGTCTTGAGACATTTCGTCTCTGGGTTAACGATCGCATAATGGAATAAAAGTCATTGACGCACGCCTGTGAAGACTTTCACGATTACAATGTGAGGCTTGTCCAGCTTTAGTGAATACATGGAAGTAATTGTTGGTCGGTTCCGATTCCAGTAACAATAGAGCATATCAGGACGAGTCAGGTTTTTATGACACGTTAAACTGATCACTTTTCCAGCATCTTTAATCATGGATATTCTATATGAGTTGCACTACAGGCCTGGGCTGAACTTGGATCCCATTAAGCGTTCAGTGCAAGGATTCTTTATATGAGAAGTAAGCCTCTCATCATTCGGAGTCTGCTAGGTGAAGATTGACATAAAAATAATTTTAAGAACATCTTCCTTCATATCTCTTATCTCTCTATATATAAAACAGAGGATATCTGTGTCTATGTCGATCTGTCTGTGTGATAGCTTTTCACTCGAGATATATGCAACCGATTTTGACTAAAATCTACATTGTACAATATAAGAGACAGGTTCTTAGCGTAAAAAATCGATGAATTTTAAAAAAATCAATAATAGATAAATCAGTATCGATAAATTCAACTTTTTCCTCCGATTTCGTTCAAAATCGGCTTGTAGGTTATTTATATCATAACGAGCTCAACAGTACCTCATTTTTATTTCTAAGCCACAACCTTTAGCGAAAAACCGCGAAAAACGAAAAATTGATTTCACCAATAATTTTAACTAAAAACTCCCTCCATTTTCAAGCAATTTAATATAAACTTCTCTCAATTGTAGCCAACAATAAGTTGATTTTTTAACAGGCATTTCACTTGATAATTGAGTCAAACTTATATAGTGGATAATTCGTGGAAATAACGAAAATTACGATTTTTACCGGTTTATTTTTTTGTTGTTGTTGACCTTTCAACCAATTTTCATCAAACTTAACAATTGCTTTATAAACCTACACTCTTTTATATCCCTGGTAGCACACTAACAAATTGAATTCAGAAACTTCAAAATAATTGTGGTTTGAAATGGGTCTTCATGTTGCTTGTTTTACCCCTTCATGCCCTCGGCTAAATTCGATTGAATAAATACAGACTACTTCTGTTATATCAGAAACTGCATTAATTCGAAATATTTTTTTAATGAAAGTACTTTAATGTAATTGAAGAAGACAGACTCTGTTACATGTAAACATGATGCTGTTTTTGCTCCATTCTAATTGAACGCTTTTTCTGATCGTCCTGCTGGGTATGGCTTGTAGTTTCTAAAATAAATCTCCATAACTTGTAAAGAATATAGACCAGAAAATCTCTTACAATGGAGAAGTAAACAACAGAAATGCAGAAGTTGTTTCAACGAAATGCAAAGAGAAGGCGAAACAAAAGCAGTTTTAGCAAAGATTAAGAGAAAGAATACAAGCTAGACAAAGTTAGAAAAAAAGAGAAAAAAGAAAGACGCGGTTCGTATTGCCATTGATGTGCAAACCGAAAGAAGAGAGAAAAACGAAGAGCAAAAAACAGAAAATAAAGAAGTCGTATAAATTTCAGGGTAACCTATGAAAGAAAGTAAAACAAATAAAAAATAAAGAAAAGAGATATAAATAACTAATTGCTTCACTTTGTTGACTTCTGGGAGATAAAGAATTAAGCAGTTTCGCTAAAACAGTATTAATACAGCTGTTGCATCTATTGCGATAATGCAACTTGACTTCGTGAATGCATATTTAGGTGACTTTCTACACGAGCTTACAATGGCGACAGAGATCCACAAATGACAAGGATGTTTTTAAACCGTGATTCCAGGAGAATGTCTTTTCATTTGCAAGGGAATGATAGATTATATACCGCCATATCTTTCTGGAGACAATATTATTCAATATTGGCAATTGGTGAACAGAGAGGACACGCACGAGCGAAACAAAAGCTGATACGAATCTCTGCAATCCGACATCATGGAAAAGATGTGGACATTTCATATGTTAACCACTGACATTAGGCGGCATGGGCTCCTCGGACAGCCAATCGTTTCCTTTCTTTTGAAGGTGGGTATCACTGGCCGGAGCCTGAAGCGTGCTTCACTGTCTCCAGACCACAGCTCAACAGGCATCGAGTTGGATCTGGTCCAGATGCAAAATAAAGTTACTGAAAACCATGCTCGCAACACAATGTTATTTCTGACGTGAAGCACAGCTGTTTACTTTACTTACTACGTCATCGAAAACGGTCGCTACGAGCGAGTTGTGTGTTGATTGACGATAAAAAGCAAACACTTTTAAAACAACGTTAAAAATATGACTTGCAGTTGCAAAAAATCGAAAGAGTCTGAGCGTCTACAAACACACACACGCACACACACACACACACACACACACACAATTCCCTAACTGGTACCAAAAGCTGCAGGAGTTGCTGTCCGCCGTGGCCCCCGAAACAGTGTTACCTCCACTGATGTGGCCAAGATATCCAACGTGATTTCACACGTTGTATGTAGAAAATTGTCCAGTATTTGTGCTTCCTATGTAATGAATCAATGTAAATATTTTATATTCAAGAACTCATTTGAGTAGCGCTTTAAAAAACGAAAATAAGAAAGGAAAAAAGGAAAAAAATAATTTAAAAGGAAAGATTTGAATACTGGGAAATTATGTTATATACTAGCTGGCCAAAAAATTAACATATTTAACCGATTCTTTAATTGGTAAACATGAAACGAAATTTAATCATTTGTGTTCAAGCATTAGCGTGGCCGATATTTTCCCTTGCCTCATATTGGGTAAAAACATGGGAAAGGCTAACAAGGTGACAAGGTGTGAACGTGGTATGATCATCAAGCTGAAAAGGCAAGGGCACTCTCAAAGTCCCATCGCTGGTGAGATGAGACGTAGGAAAACTGATGTTGCGCATTTCTTGAAGGACTCTGAGGGATACTGAACAAGTATTTCAAGTGGTCTCCCCATGAAAATTTTTGTCGGCGTTGAGCAGGATTATTCGACTGGTTCTCAGGCAAGACACCAGGGGATAATCAAACAAGATTAATAACCTTCAGTCAATTACACTCATATATATATATATATATATATATATATATATATATATATATATATATATATAAAGAAATATAGTCTTAAGGTGTGCTATATTTATGGAATAAAGTGCTCAATATCAGAGATAGAGCGTGTGTAAATATAAAAGTGAACATAGAAGTCAACACTTAGAGGCGACAGTCTGTTTCATGCTATATGCAATCGTCAAGCCACCGTGGCTTGACGATTGCTTATAGCATGAAACAGACTGTCGCCTCTAAGTGTTGACTTCTATGTTCACTTATATATATATATATATATAAACCTAAAGAGCCAGTACACCCGGATGATCCGTGTAGGTGAAACCTAGGAAGGTTTACCTGGCTTTTTAAGTCTATATTAGGTTTGCTCTACTTTGTGTATTGAACACATTACATATTTTTTTTACTCGTTTTGGAGGTTTTTTCAGCTTGAATTCTGGACGATTGTTTTCGATTCAATTTCTTGTTCTTTTTTTATCCCTCATTTTTCCTTGGGTATTGGTTTGTTCAACTACAAGCCCAAATACCAAATGTTTTTCCAAGCGAGTACCACTATACACACAAACACACACACTGACACACACACATACATATATATATATATATATATATATATATATATATATATATATATATATATATTCACAGACTGCATTAGCCATTCACGACCCCGATCATCACGGGTCTCATAAACTGTGAGGGCCGTTGATGGACCACATAATCTGAAGCCTTCTCAGTGGTGCTTCCTGTGCAAGGTAGCCTCATAGACCATATCTTCTCCGAGCTGGTCTAAATTCAGAGTTTTCCTTCTCCAAGAATTGTTGCCAACAAAGTCTCATTATCTCCTGCTATGTAATTATAGAAGGAGGGAGAACGGATGGATTCGTATATTTGCCAACTTCATTTGCATATATATATATATATATATATATATATATATATATATATACGTATTGCATCTTTTCATTCATACACGTTTCATTAAATAATATAGACAAGTGTTGTCTATTTATTTTATGTTACGAAAAAAAATTACATAAAATAGACTTGTCTGTATTATTTAATGAAACGTGTATGAATATATATATATATATATATATATATATATATATATATATATATGTAAAAGCGAACATTGAAGTCAACACTCAGTGTCGATAGGCTGTTTCATGCTGGACGCAATCGTCAGGCCGCCTGACGATTGCGTCCAGCATGAAACAGCCTGTCGCCTCTAAATGTCGGCTTCAATGTTCACTTTTATATTTATATTTACATATGCTCTATTTCTGATATTGTGCACTTTATTCCATAAATATAGCACACCTTAAAACTATATTTCTTCATATATATGTGTGTGTGTGTGTTTGAGTTTTCGTTCCTATATATCTAACGCAGTTATATCTATCTATCTATCTATCTATCTATCTATCTATCCATCTATGATAGATATCTATCTATAAAAGGCTATTCTTAATCTATCTATCTATCTATCTATCTATCTGTTTGTCCATATCTATCTATCTATCTATCTATCTATCTATCTATCTATCTATCTCTTTGCTTCTGTTTGATTTAGTCTATTTGCTATTATTTATTTGAGTCAATCTATCTATCTATCTATCTATCTATCTTTGATAGATATCTATCTATCAAAGACTAATCTTTATCTATCTATCTATCTATCTATCTATCTATCTATCTATCTGTTTCTTCATTATCTGCCTATTTATCTCTGTTAGCTTAATTATTTTTATATAATTTTCCTCTGAATTCTCTGAACACTTCCAAACTTTATAAGTTATCATTTATGTTTGTGTGTTCGTATATTCGTGTTGTTTGTCTTTTTTTTCCTTTTGTTTGTTTTCGGATAATCCGCTCTCAAGCCAGATTTGTTTGTTTGATTTTCTGCAAGGATTGTGCGTTCACGCGTTTTCACGCGTGTATTTCAAATATAAATAACGGAGATTCACTTTCAGGACTCGAAACGTTAAAAAAAATGTTCTCTTTTAATTTATAATAATTGTTTTTCTTTACGCGATTTCTTAGGAATGTTTTACTTAGTATTCCAATTTGTAACATCATCAATCGCTCCTTACAAGTCAAGGTACCTGTTATAACGTTTCTGTAAAAAAAAGTTTTCATCTATGACAATTTACTTTTTCTTATCTTTTTCACACTCTCAAAACTTGAATTTATATAAATTTAAATCAGATAATGTTTCTATTCTCAAACTTGCAAAGGCTAAGACGAGACAATCCATCAAATTATATTATTTTTCAAATTAGAAACTGTAGGAAAACTACACTTTCTCGGCACTGTTTGAATTCATGGATATCAGAAAGCGATATTAATGTTTTATTATTATAATACAGCAAATGTCAGAGACGCATATTAATCATTAGATTTTTGAAAGATAATGAACAATGTTATTTGGGATATGTGTACAGAGGTTTATTCAGTGAAATATATTTTATTTAAAAAACTAGAGAAAGAAAAAAAAATGAATTATGTCAGTCAATGAATTAAGGTCAGCATAGATATATCAGGCATTTCAGGAACGAAAGTCATTAAGTTATTCGTCTTTGAAAACCAGGGAGTTCTATACGAGGATTTCGTTCTTGGTAACGCGTTATTTCCTTTCTTGACTTTGATAAGGCTGTTTAATCAAAAGAATCATTTGAATTATTTTAAATATGCTTATAGCCTTATTTAAGCATTAAAACAAATGGCAAAGATCTAAATATATTTGAAGTTTAATTTTGACTGTAAGAAAATAGAATTTTAAGTTTAAGTTTAATTACGGAAAGACAATAAAAAAGGATAAAATATATTTTCGTAATTAAATCAGTATTTACACTGTAATCATATATGTAATCTAAAATTACTTCCATTAGACGATGAATGATGTTTGCCGAACATTGGGCTATTTGACTTTCCGGGGAGAGAACCTCGAGTTGGTGTAATGGTTTGCAAGCTTGTATCGCTAGAACAATTACGACTGAGTAGTGAGTTCAATCCTCACTGGCTGCCCCTTACTTTCGGCCTTGTGCCACATCCAACCTACGCTTGGAAAATCACTATTTGACTTTCGGTGGATTGATAGGAAGTGAGTGTGAACGTAAGCCCCGAAGATGTTTAGTTGTTTTTCTCTCTCTTTCTACATTATCTATCGATCTCTTTCATTCTCTCTCTCTCTCTTATTTTAACTCTATTTCTTTCTCTCTCTCTCTCTCTCTCTCTCTGTGTGTTCTATATATCTATCTTCTACTCTGTAAACGTTAGGACCGAAGATCTAATTGATTTTCTCTCTCTTTTTACATTATCTCACTATATATTTAACTTTTACTCTCTCTCTCTCTCTCTTTTAGCCTCTCTCTTTTACTCTCTCTCTCTTACTTTAACTCTCTTTCTCTCTCTCTCTATCTGTGTGTGTGTGTGTTCTATATATCTATCTTCTACTCTGTAAACGTTAGGACCGAAGATCTTCTAATTGATTTTCTCTCTCTTTTTACATTATCTCACTATATCTTTCTCTTTTACTTTTACTCTCTCTCTCTCTCTCTTTTAATCTCTCTCTCTTTTACTCTCTCTCTCTCTTTACCTCAACTATCTCTCTTTCTCTCTCACTCCCTCTCTTTCTCTGTTCTATATCTTTATCTTCTATTCTCTAAACGTTAACCTCGTTGATTTTCTAGTTTGTTTTTCTCTCTTTTTTATATTATCTTCCTATCACTTTCAAACTGTATTTCTCTTTTACTCTCTCTCTCTCTCTCTCTTACTTTAACTCTCGCTCTCTCCCTCTTTCCCACTCTCTCTGTTTTATATCTCAGGGCTTGGAAACGTTTTGCTAACTATGTGTTGCCTTAAGATTTTTAAATCATTCACTGTGCCAACAGCATACGTATTTTTATACACGTCAATATAAGGCCGATTTACCTGTTCTACAATATATTCTATGTAGTAATATATATATATATATATATATATATATATATATATATATATATATATATATACTTTAGTATTATTAGAATTGAAACAGATAAATATCTTCTTTGCGTTGTAGTAGTTATTGCTTCGGACTTCGTGATGTTATCTGCGGCTGCGTGCCATTTGAAATTACTTGGCATGCTGCATGTGGCACGCGTGCTGTAGGTGGCCGACCCCTACTACATCTCTTTCTTCTACGCTCTAAACGTTAGCCCCGAAGATTATCTCGTTGTTTTTCTCTATCTTTTTAAACTTTCTTTCTCTCTCTATTTCTCCTTCACTCTCTTTTTCACTTTCTGCTATTTTTTTTTTTTGAATGCGTTTGAAAACATCCGGACAAGTGGGTCTCTAAGATCTTTGAGGGACTTACGAATTAATGGGAGATATTTAATGGGAGACGTTCCCATCAGCGATGCTCTGGGCAAACACAGTAAAATCGATGTATTAAAAAAGTCAAAAAATAAAAACCAAAAAAAAAAAGAAAAAATAAAGCGATCTCAGTCACTCTATATATTCTTTACAAGAATATATAGAGGGAAATGTCCTAGGGCAAACGAAATGAGCCACCATTAGCAAATCAAAAAGCATGTATCCGAAGAAAATGAAGTGTATCTGGAGTTATTGATTAATTAGTTTTCTTTTCTTTGTTATGAATGATATCGGAGCAGTAACAGAATACAGTGATTGTTTAATATCACGATTTAGATTTTGTAAAGAAAAATGCCAAATGTACATTTGTTAAATAATAGTCTAGTAGACTATTATATTTTAAAGAATTTTATTCTTTTCTGACATGTTTGATCTTTAAGGTCAGATGCAGAAAAAAACAGGAAGTTGTTTTTGATTGGTTAAAGCTAGCGGGGAAATGTTAGAGAGATGCAAAGGGATTTCATGGAATTAAGTTTTACACGTCATACACTGTAGATGTGGTTATTTCGTGGCCCGGTGAACTTGCTCCCTCGTGGGAACGATAGCGTAATGTAGACATTGACGCCATTAATAAAATAAATAATTCTAAAATCCCTTTTGTTGAAGTTCTTTTCATCTCAGAAGACCAAACACATTTCGGCATTAGACCGGGAGAAAACGCGTGAGAGAAGATAGAACGTCATAGATTTGACCCAACCAAAAGACCCCAGAACGAGGCTATACAAAGTTTTGCTGATTTGGCGTATATTTCGAGACGATCAATTGATATTTTATTAATTTTTGTTTTTCAAAGTTCGACGTTCGGTAGTTTTAGGGGGTAAGGATGAAGGTAATAAAATATTTTAGGACAAGGTTTAGAGAAAATTGAAACAAAAAAGGAAACTTATAATTAACATTAGAAAGAATCAGTTGACATTTCTGGCGTACGTAATGAGGATGGAGGACTGGGAAAATCTGATACTCACAGGACGGATTGAAGAAAAGCGAGACATACTTGATAAGCTTCAGCAAATGGATGTTCTCGCAGGGTTTAGGAGAAACAGCAAAAAGTTAGTAAGAACTACAAGAGAGAGAAAGATGTGGAGAGCAATGATCGCCTACGCCCTGAATGAACACAGTACATAAAAGAAAAAAAGATTAATGGATTAAGAGATATCCCATTCAGAACAGATTATTCTGTTTCACACATCTGTTGTTTTGTCAACATAAGGAAACATGGATGACTACTGTGATTTTAATAATTTGATTACAAATTTGACAACACACAAAAATATCTCTGAACCACCTGAATTCTGTATTTCCTCAGAAAACCTTTCATCGACAACGAATTGACACAGCAAGGGATCACTGAAAAGCAGACTCGATCCAGTTGCATAATCCATCAGTCGAGAAAAATCGTGATATATTGAAGAGGTTAATTCATTGGATTGAAAATGCTGACCTGTCAAAAATTATACGTTCGAGAAGGTAAGAGGAAGGGAGTTCAACTGCCGGGAAGTGCGACAGAAGAAGCTGTTGGAGTAGAAGAGGCGGTTACATTTAATTGTTACGACAATTACAAGAATTTTTTTATAATTTAAAAAAATAATAATTAATATAATGTTGTTCAACATGACGGTCGTGTTCGAGTATAGAATCCAGAGGTTAGCAGTGAATATTTCGAAGGCAGAGCGTAGTACTTCCTTCTATTCATCTTCGCCTGGTCAAGTTGGCACTGGTCATTCGGGTAGGGTAAACAAAAATGGCCGCCTTTATACACGACGGGTTGAATGTTCCATGTCTTCTGATTGGTTAAACTTCTATTGATGGACTATAAAGTGAGGCCAAGCATTTGGACAATTCACTAGTTATATATATATATATATATATATATATATATATATATATATATATATATACACAAAAAAACTGCAACAATAATAACTATTAATTTAATTTCTAATCCATTTTTTTCTTTATTTTTAAGCATTTCAATACACGCAAGTCAGAACTGCCATTAGCCCACAGGGGATTAGAGTAAGTGAGAGCAAGAGGCTTGTTTGAGGAAAGAATAAAGAGAAGGATGGTGAATAAAAAGCATCAGAAGATGTCAATTGACATTACATTTTAATTTTTGAAGATTATAGTTATCAGGGTAACATGTAAGCTGAAGGGAGTTCCACTGTCGGTAAGTGGCGGTTACATTTCACTGTTTCGACATTACTAGATTTTTTTTTTTACAGTTTAAAAATGATAACTAAGAATTTAATTCCTAATGAATTTTCTCTTGTTTTTTTTTTTGTTTTTGTTTTCTTAAGCATTTCACTCCGAACAAGTCGGGAGTGCTACTAGCACGGAAGGGGGTTACAGAAGGTTTAGAACAAGAGTAAAAAAGCAGGTTTGAGTAAAGGATATAGAGAAGGATGCGGATCGAGATCACGGCATCAGAAGATGTCGATTGACATTGCATTAGAATATTATACCTATCAGGGAAACAAGTAAGTGGAAGGGAGTTCAACTGTCGGGAAGTGCGAGAGAAGAAGCTGTTGGAGTAGAAAAGGCAGTTACATTTAACCGTTTCCACAGTGAAATGGTGGGACCGAGATACCAGTAGTAGCAAACTTAAATTCGTGCAGTTGGGGTACCAGTGAAAGTAACTCGACAGAGCAGTTGCATTGACAATATGTGTAGAAAAGACAGAGGGATGTCACAGTACGTCTGCAAGAAAATGACTGTAGATGAGATGACAGATCAGGGCCGATCACATTTCGTGAAGAAAAAATGAAGATATCTACGCATTTTCTGGACTGATATTCAAAACATCATTAATTGTATTGTTCCTACCGCTGAAGAAAATTAAGCCAATGAAAAAAAAAAAAAAAATATCGGCGTATAAGGCGACTGAATGTATAAGTCGACCCAGAAATTTTCAAGCTATCGTTTCGGGCTATATTCGCAATAGAAATAGACCACAAAATCGTATTTTAAAACGTGTTGTATTTAATTTAATAAATATATGCTATAAGCTCATAGATTTTTTTTCCC
>OZ010609.1:52963038-53033038 GCA_963932145.1 Acanthosepion lycidas | reverse complement strand
AACCAGCTATTAGGTTGGTGCAAAAATAATGACGTAATAATGTCGTTTTTTGACGTTAAAAATGCGTCAAAAGACGACATTATTACGTCATTATTTTTGCACCAGCCTATTATTTCTTGCCCCAGTTAACAAGAGATTGGAAGTTTTTTTCGAGACCAACGACTAGGTTAGTTTTGTCAGCGATACCAGATTTACTTTCGAGGTAGAAGTAAATAGTAGTGTCATCAGCATTGATGACTACTTGGGAACTGATGACATCGGGGACATTGTTAATGAAAATCAGAAAAAGAGTAGGGCCCAGGGTAAAACCTTGGGGAAAACCTGCCTTCGTAAGAAAGGAACTGGATGAGAATCCGTTAAGGACGTCCTTCATTACACGGTTTGGCAGGGATGATTGTATTAAGTCAAATCGTCCTGAAATACCGTATCCCTGAAGCTTACGATGTCCGACATGCCAAACCCTATCAAACGATTTACAGATATCTACAGCCACAGCATGAGCTTCTCCGTTATTGTGTATTACTTGCTAAACAAATTCAGTTATGGCCGCGAGCACATCAGCTGTAAATTGGGCAAAGCGGAAAGCATATCGCTTGTCAGAGAGGCGGTCATTGGATGTAAGTTGCTTAACCACTTCGGCGTTAATTGAAGCCTAAAAGACTTTTATGTTCATACATTCCTGTTATAGATATATAAAAATGTCTTAAAATAATTGTCGGACTTTGTCCATTTCATATTATATATATATATATATATATATATATATATATATATATATATATATATATATATATATATATATCAGTTCATCCCATAAGTTCTGTTCGAATTTTGAATAAAGAAAACAAGTGACCAAATGTTACATTTAATTATAGATTCAATCAACAATGTATTTTCCCTGATTATCTATGACTTCCTTCCATCTATTAACAAGCTTACTAATTCCATTACTGTAAAATTCTTTTGGCTTTGATTCGAAGAACACACAAATGTCAGTTTTAACCTCTTCCTGTGTTACAAAAGCTGTTTCTTTCAAATGATTCTGTAAGCTACGAAACAAATGGTAGTCTGAAGGAGCAAGATCGGGAGAATAGGGTGGATGAGGAATTTTATCCCAACCAAGTTCTTCGATCTTTTCTGGCGTGATTCTTGCTGTGTGGGGTCGCATTGTCCTGATGAAACATCATCTCTTTTCGATTCACTAGAGCAGGTCTTTTTTCCTCAAAGCTTGGTTCAAACGCTCTAATTGCTGACAGTATATTTGAGCATAAATTGCTGCATTAAGTGGTAAGAATTCAAAGTGGATTATTCCTTGGCGATCCCACCAGATTGAAAGAAGAACCTTTTGCCCATGAAGTTCACTTCCCGGCTGTGGCTGGGGTCCTTCCCCTTTACCAAACAACTGTCTACGACGCTTAACATTTTGATAAAAGATCCATTTTTCGTCGCCAGTCAAAAGTCAATCCAAAAAAGGTGAAACAAGTTGGCGAGAATGGAGAGAAGAGCAGATGTCAACTCGAGATTTGAGGTTGTTTTCAGACAATTTATGAGGCACGCATTTTTCAAGTTTAGAAACTTTTCCAAGTTGTTGAATATGACGATGAACAGTTGTATGGTTTGAACTGAGAACCACTGCCAATTCCTCAACTGCTAAAGCAGGATTTTCTTCAAGGTCTGCTTCAAAAAGATTTTCATCAAACTCAACTGGGCGTCCGGTTCGATCTTCATCTTCAAGGGGGAAATCTCCACCTCTGAATTTTGCAAACTATCTTCTGCAAGTTCTTTCATTCACACATTCCTCTCCATAAACTGAGTGAATGCTTCTGGCTGCTTCGGCTGTTGAGTTTCCTTTCTTGAACTCATAAAGCATTATGTGCCTCAAATGATTCTTGGGTACTTCCATGTTAGCAGGGTTTTAATCAAACAAAATTTAATTTTATTGTTCTCTGAAATAAAATTTGATCAGTTTAAATGCATCTAAACATAAAAATAATGTTCAGCTCCATTAGACATTATAAAATTCGGACAAAAATTATGGGATGACCTGATATATATATATATATATATATATATATATATATATATATATATATATATATATATATATATATATCAGTAGCGAAGGATGACTTGGGTCGCGAATTTTGGCATTTCCAATCACCTATCAACGCCATTTTTTGTAACATGTCATGAAACGACATGAAATATACGTATTATTAAAATTAAAACAAAATGTCTACACCTTTCAATATCATGAATTGTAAACATGATTTTACAGATAAAATGTGTTGATACTAATTTTATTACAAATAGCTATTATTGGTATTTTTTTAAAATATAAAATTTGTTGTTGGTATTTACACGATAAAAAAATCTATTTTTATACTTTCATCCTGTTTTGTGTTTGTTTGAGCATTTACTATTTGCCCATAGTTAGGATCCTAACAGGTGCTGCAACCCCGACTCAGGGTTGTGCTGGGAACAATTACAATTATGTGCTGGTTCCATTCACCTCAAAACTCTCCTCTCACCCGATTTAGAGATCTTGCTGACAGGATGCAATTTCTAGTTGTGATTTAATGTAAAATATCTGAAACACACCTTAAAATCAGACATGATGAAAATACACTCGAAAACTACAGTCACTTTCTCACAGACGCGCCGTCGCCTCTCTCTGTCTTTTCTACAAATACTTTGATGGTAAATACTCCGATGAGCTGCTTTCACTTGCTCCCAGACTCCATGAATTCAAGCTCCTCACGAGGCTGGCATCCCGCTCCCACCCTTACACTGTAGAAACTTTTAAATCTAGCCGTCTCTTCTACTCCAGTAGCTTCATACCTCGCACCTCTCGCCAGTGGAATACCCTTCCCAATTACCGTTTCCCTGAGAGCTATAATCTCCAACTATTCAAATGTAATGTCAATCGACATCTCCAGTTGCCTTGATCTATCCACTATCCCTCTCCTCATCCTTTCTTCTATCCCTCCTATCTGCTCTCGCTCCAAATCTTCTGCAATCTCCTGCATCCTAGTGGCTTCACGCCTTGCTCTGGTTGTAATGCTTAAAAAAAAAAAAATCCGTTTATTATTGTTCTCAATATTTTTTTATAAAGTAATCGTAAGTTTCAGCACATACATATAGTCCCATTAAATAAATTCACATATAGCCAAATTTTGTCTGTGTGTTCTCAAACGAAATCTGAAGAACAAAACAGTTCACATAGTAACCATAGAGACATTCAGATTGATATTAGCTTTTTTAGAAATTACACGCATTGCGTTCGGAAACGTATGCGGTGACATTTAATTCGTATGACAATTCGTAAAGCATACTCAGCGTGTGACATTTATTTTAAATTTTAATTTTTCAGTATTGCCATATCTATCTATCTATCTATCTATCTATCTATCTATCTATATGTTTCTTCGTGATCTATTTTCAATACGCTCATTTCTACCAATATTTTTGTATGAAAATGAAGATTTGAACCTGGTCCTAAGGAAATAAATTATAATTCCATGAACCCATAAATTCGGCTGTTTGATATAATCAATATTTGCTCCGTTTTTACATTGAGCTCTCCGGATTATATCCTCCTTGGAATTATCCATACGGATTAAAAAATAATTTAATTTACTAAGTAAATATATATATATATATATATATATATATATATATATATATATATATCATTGCCATGAATAGACAAAACTTAGTTTTATTATTACCACCCATGATAATAAAAAGTCAAAATGAAAAACGGGCCAGCTAACCAGTTTGGTACCTCGCTAAACAGAGCTAAATCGAGGTAAATACAGAAAATTATATAATAAAATAAAAAAAAAACAAAAACAATGGATGAAGTTTATTGGTGGGAAGAAGAAAAAATATTTAAATGGTATTTAGTTGGAAGCCTAATATAAAGTCCTTCTGTTTACAAAGAAAAGCCTTTAATGATAGAATATAGATGACCTCCAACAATTTTAGGTAGTAATATATATATATATATATATATATATATATATATATATATATATATATGTGTGTATATGTATATATATATATATATATATATATATATATATATATATATATATATGTATATATAGATATAGATATATAAATGTGTATATATATATATATATATCTGTGTGTGTGTGTGTGTGTGTGTTTGTGTCTGTGTGTCCCGTTCGTTTCGTCACATACACTTACACACAAATACTTTTCGGAAAGGTATAAATTTACCACTTCTCCTCCAGGCTATGGGTTAATTAGTAAGACTTGTATCACTAAGCCATTCAGTAAGTCAGTTCAATGCCATACCCGGTTGGGTGATCATGTCTCATTCGATTCATGATTGATTAGGCAGAAGATTTTCTTGCATTAAGTTCCCGTTTTTTCTACGGTAGAATGATTTCAATCCAAGGCTATAGAATCCAGTTCTGCTATTCAACCCTGGCCTAGGAGAAGAAAAGATGGATTCATGCCTTTCCTAAGGGTATTTGCGCATAAGTAAATATAAAAAAGACGGCTGGAATTCGAACTAACCTCCACTACTTCTCATTCAGAGCCGTTAACCATTACACGACTACGAATATCTACTAAACCATTATGATCTCCAACAATAATTTCTTAAAATCTACAAATATTTTCTGGCTTTAAATAACCTGCAAAGGGTTGATAAACCGTCGAAAATGAACCAGTCAATGCATGAGATAATGATTGGCTATAAATGAATGTCTTTTAGATTTATTTACATTCTGTGGAATATAAATGTATAGAAATGATTGTGGCCACAAAGTAAGGGGCTATTTTATATATGAATTATAATATAGAATTGATCTCCACTTTATGACCACATGATAGTTTCTTTTTGTTCGCAAAATTCATATTCAACTATTCTCCCCCTAGCTATGGGTTAGTTAGTAAGAGTTGATTTACTAAAGCATTATTATCTAAAAATTCTTGCAATTTTAAAATATTTTCTGGCTTTAAATAATCTGTAAAGGGTTGATAAGCCGTAAAAAAATAAAATTTTATCAGTCAAAGCCTTATCAAAAACACACACGGACACACACACACATTATATATAAGTATTTATTTATTTAAAAATATTTTACATCGCGACATAGAAATTTCAGTTTCGGAACTTAAACTTTGTTCCATTATCAAGCGCTGTTAGGTAATCGCTTGATAATGGAGCAGATTTAAGTTCCGAAACAGAAATTTTCGTGTCGCGATGAAAAATATTATCTAAATAAAAATATTATCAAAATATTATACTCTAATTTGTATCGAACCCTATCGAATGTAGATGTTAAGAAACGGTGCATTCTTAATCTGACTGTTCTTTCTCATTATTATATATATATATATATATATATATATATATATATATATATATATATATATATATATATATATATGTTCATAATCATAAAAAAATAATGTACATTTGAATTAACCCAACATATATATTTATAACACCCTTCTTCTTCTTCTTCTTCTTCTTCTTCTTCTTCTTCTTATTATTATTATTATTATTATTATTATTATTATTATTATCATTACAGCCAACGTCGTGCGTTTGTTTATATATTTAAAAAAAAAAATATAGCGTTACGACGTCATTTGAAAAAAATCACCCGAAGAAACGGAAGTTTGAAACCAAGTTAACGGATTCAACTGAAATACTGATTTAAAAGTTTAACTTTTAAAGTTTAGCTCTACATGTTATTTTTTACTTTTATTTTATTGTTTCACACGTGTTTATATATATATATATATATATATATATATATATATATATATATATATATATATATATATATATATATCTATATATATATATATATATATATAAAGGGTGTTTTTTCTTTTTCTTTCAGATTTGGCGGATATTTGGGCGATATTATTTTTCACACATAATTGCCAAGACTTAAATAACTTGATCCAATAAAGAAATAAGTAAATTTACACCAATAACACTGATTTATTTACAGATGATTTTGATCCGTCTTAATGAAGCACCTTTATATATATATATATATATATATGAAGATATTTTTATGTTTAACATTATTTCACAGAAAATATTCGTCCATTTCATAATGTGTGACGTCAAATGTTTACATTTGATACGCCATGAGATGACATGAATGTACGTGAGAGATTCCTGAAAGATTGAAGTTTAAATACAGTAAATTCGACCTTGCTAACCGAACGGTTCTCTGTGGCCAAATCGGTAAACGTACGTCAAGCTAAATGACGGTTTCCGTATAGGATATAGGTTCGAATCTTGTCTGTGAAAATTTCTCGGACATTGAGGCCGGTATATATTGTTTAATATTGTTTATTATAAGCAGAGCATTTACTTAAACATTTGTATCTACAAAAAGAATGTTAAACATTAAAAATGTCTTAAAATAATTGTCAGATTTGTCCATTTCATAATGTGTGACGTCATATATATATATATATATATATATATATATATATATATATACGCTGTCGTCATGTCATGTCATCAGATGGTTTGCCGATTACTTTTACTGATGAAACAATTCATAGTCAATGGGTATTAATGACAGTGTTCACGTTTATACTTTCATACACTCTATCCCTGATATTGAGCACTTTAACTCATAGTATACCTTAAAACTATAAATTTAACACACACACACACACACACACACATATATATATATATATATATATATATATATATATATATATATATATAGTAACATATATATACACATGCATACATATATATACACATACATACATATATGCACATACATACACATATATATACACACATATATATACAATATACATACATATATATATGCACATACATACACATATATATACACACATACATAAATACATACATATACATATATATGCATACATATATATACATGCATATATATATATATATACAAACATATGTACATATGTACACATATAGATATACATATATATATACGCGTACATACATTATATACATACACATACATATATATACACATACATATATATACACATACATACATATATATACACGTACATATATATATATATATATATATATATATATATATATACACACATATTTACATATACATACATATATATCCATGTATATATACATACATGTATATATATACATATTTGGTTGGTGCGATAATGATGACGTTTTTTGACGCATTTTTTAATGTCAAAAAACGTCATCATTTTTGCACCAACCTAATACATACATGTATATATATATATATATATATATATATATATATATATATATATATATATATATATATATATATATTTATATATATATATGCAGAAAACATTCATTTAATGTGTTGATATTAAGATGTCGCGTGACTCTGCTAGATTATATGACGGAGTTAACAGTTGGATATAAATTCATACTAATACTGTTCGCCTTTACACTACGATATTGCAAATGTTAAAGTCGTTAGCAAATTCAATACTTTCGTTAATAGAACTAAACGAGAAGTCTAATCATGTCGAGAGAAACTTCCTCTGATGTTGTAGCTCTTCAAATTATCGATGCGAATTAGGAGAAAAGAAATGTTTACTTCAATTTTCCATCCCTTTCACTCGCCTATTTAATAGGCTTATTTATCGCGCGTATAGATTCAACCTACATACGCCTGTACTCGGTGGCATGTTTGCTGCCTCCTGTAAATATGCTGACTTTGTAAGTCGCTGACTCTATTTCGAGTAAGAAAAGTCATTAACTCAGCAAGAACTACTTGGAATCTCATTTAATATTCAGATGGAAAATGCTATTATGTTTTTTTTTTTCAATTCAACGAGCTGATTCTGAGAGTATTATTAGGTTGGTGCAAAAATAATGACGTAATAATGTCGTTTTTTGACGTATTTTTTAACGTCAAAAACGACATTATTACGCCATTATTTTTGCACCAACCTAATATTTACAATACGTTTGCTTTCCCTCCCCACACTTCCTTACATTTACATAACATTTGCTTTTCTTCTTTTTTTGTCTACATTTACGATGCACTTGCTTTCCTCTTCTTTTCTTTTATTCTGGTCACCCTTCTCCTTCTTTTCCTTCTTCTTCTTCTTCCTTCACCATAACGCCTCTTTTCTATTAGGTTGGTGCAAAAATAATGATGTAATAATGTCGTTTTTTGACGTATTTTTAACGTTAAAAAACGACATTATTACGTCATTATTTTTGCACCAACCTAATAAAAGTCTTACCAGGATTCACTATTGTCATCCTGAATCTTAATAACATATAATATGCAATGTTGATAGCATGCACGGAAGAAAAAAAAAACCTTCAAAATCTCCTACAGATGTTAGTGAAAGAAAGTGAGAAGAAAGGGCTAAGCATTGAGAGTAAGAAGACGAAACTGACCCCTAGTAATCACCATGAAACCAGTGCCACGTTCACAAGCGACCTGGCTATTCTTTCTCTCGTTGTGTTTTTTATGCCGAGTTTATCTCGCAAAAAAACGGCATACACCCAACCACTCTCGCCAATTCTCCTAGTTACGAGACTGTCTATCTTGAATTAAGCTATCAGGGCGGCCATATTTCTTTTTTGCCTTTCCTTCACTCGTCTCACCATTGAAATATGGTATTGTGTTAAATGTAGGATAGTATATAGTGGATGTGTTCTTGTGGTAAATGGATTGGATGAATGGGTCGTGATCGTCATTAACTAGGATTAGGATAGTTAGCGAAGACTAGCCTCTCCCCACTGCCCATTCTGCCATGTTCCACGATTATTGTATAAATGCATTAATAAATAAATTCTTTAGTTTTCCTTTATTGCCCTCGTCCTCCCCAGTAAATATGTGGTATTCTGGTATATGTAGGATTGAATGTAATCTTATGGTAGACAGATCAAATCTATTGGATGAATAGGTCGGGATCATGATTAACTAGGAGTAGAATAGTTAGCTAAGATAAACTTTTCTTCACTTCCCCTAAGGCCATATGCCACAATTATTGTATTTAAACAATAAAAAAAATATATCCCTCACTCGTTTTGCACGCCAGAAGGTGACTTAGCCTCGTGTGGCAAAGCGAGTACGTAAACGCCATACGTACTCATTTTGCCACACGAGGTTAAGTCATTTTCTCTTGCAGAGCCTAGTTGTTAACATAAGGATGAACCCGATATGCAAATTAGAAATTGGAAATATTATTAGGTCGGTGCAAAAATAATGTCGTTTTTTTTTCATATATGTTACTATGATAACGACATTATTTTTTCACCAACCTAATAAAATCAAACAATCAAACAAAATCAAACAAGTGCATAAATTTAAATGTGTGTGCGAAGTGTTTTAACCTGTGACACTTAATTCAGATGGCGTATAGGTAGTAAGAAAGAAAATAATGGCGAAGTCTTTCGTTATATCAGTCCTCCTATATGGCAGTGAATGTTGGGCACTCTCCTCAAAGATGAAGAAGAGACTTGAAGCAACAGAAATATGATTAAACAGAAGGATGCTCAGGTTAACCTGGAACGAACATTCGAGCAAAGTTTAAAAGAAAATTGAAACTAAAAGGACACAGTTAGCAACATGAAGCGACAGTTGAATTATTTACATTATCTGGCCTTCTTCTGGTGGTTGGAATTTTGAACTGAACCCTTTATTTCAATATGAGCACTGGTAAAAAAATGATGCTGAAGACATTAGGTTTATAATACCCAGAAATTCATACATAAGGACACATGGTACAGTGGATAAAGGCGTTGGTTAGATCCAGTGATAGGACCCAAAGAGTGTGAGTTCAATACCCGATTAAGGCAGTGGAGAACTTTCAAAGGGAAATTAGCAGGAGATAACTGATAACTGACATCCATTACACATGGCATGTGGAAATAGAACAGTCTACCCCAGTAAGCGAAATAAAGGTTTCAGTTCGACATTCCAACCACCTGAAGAAGGTCGAAGCGTACAACGGCCGAAACGTTGTAATAAATATGTCAACAAAGATGAGGACAATAGTCCGAATAATGTAAATAATGTTCATAATACCTCATCTCAGAAATTCATACACAGAAATCCTCAAGGGTACAAGGCACAGTGGATAAAGGCGTTGGTTAGATCCAGTGACAGGACCCAAAGAGTGTGAGTTCAATACCCTGTTAAGGCAGTGGAGAACATTCAGAGGGAAATTAACAGGAGATAAGTGATAACAGAAATCCATTAAACATGGCACGTGGAACGAGAACAGTCTACCCCAGTGAGCGAAATCCATTCCAACCACCTGAAGAAGGTCAGAGCGTACAACGGCTGAAACGACAAAGACAAAGATGAAGACAATAGTCCGAATAATGTAAATAATCTACAAATACCTCATCTCAGAAAGGTAAAATATTTTTGCCCTTCCTTGCTTTTAAAGGAGAGCCCTTGCCGTGCTGATGTTGCTACATACCTTACTTCTTGCCTATTTCACACTGCGAATTTTTTCTGAGCTCTATACTAAACATTAAATCTGTTACGAAAAAAGAACTAAACAAAATGAACACAAAACGATCAGCTTTAAAAAAAGACTCGTAACTGGAAAAACCGAATGAAAAAAGAATGTTAACAATAAATACTTTTTCACACCAACCCAGTTCTGCGGAATCAGAATCAACGTTGAGTTTAAGCAAGCGAATGAGCCAATTGGAGTAACGTGCCATGCAGATTTAAATTTTTCCCACTTGTGACGAATGCAGCTATCGATTTTATTTTAGCATGCTAGTTAACATTAGTGTCAGTCAGCTGTTGGCTCTCCTGCTGGTCAATAGAATCTTCCTGCCTATTCGTGGCAGCCAACTGTAGGCTCTCACTCTGGCTAGTAGAAAATGCCCGAAAACTACATGAAAAGTGCCGTAGAAGCATGAAAAAATCGATTATTTCCACTATCGATGGGAGTTGGGAAATGCAAAGTCTGTCTTGGCCTTCCCGCTAACTTGGGGCATGTGCATGTTAATCCGTCGAAAATTGCCGTGCATTCGTTACACACACACACACACACACACAAACACACACACACACATCCTGCCTTTTATAGATAGAGATTAGTCACAGAACTGAGTGAAGTTTGCATTAGATTGCTTGAAAATTGAAAGAGATTTTAGTTTAAAATTAGTGTCGAAATCTATTTTTGTTGAAATCAATTTTTTGTTTTTCACATTTTTTCACTAAACGCAGTGGCGTAGAAATTAAAAAAAATGAGGTATCGTTGAGCTCGTCGTGATGTAAGTAATCTACATACCGAGGAAAAAAGTTGAATTTATAAATTTTTGATCGGCCTTATCGATTACTGATTTTTTAAATTATCAATTTTTTTACGCTAAGAACCTATCTCTTACATTGTACAATGTATATGCCAAATTTGGTCAAAATCAGTTGGATAGATCTCAAGTGAAAAGTTATCACGCAGACATACAGATATTCTTTCTTTTATATATATTTAGATTTAGTAGATATGCTACCACGAAATGGAAAGATTATATTGAAGCAAATGCTAAGTCTAGGGCTAGGAGAGGTGGTTTCATTTATTTTTTATTATGTCGACTGCTCGCTTGAAATTATGAAGTAGTATGCTTTACTGCTTGACATTCACACCAGAAGCTCCAATACAAACATTTCAGAGTGGTTGGGTGTCAATCTATGGACAGTGCAGAGGATTGGGAAAGAGTGGGATGAGTCTAATGGTGATTACGAAGGTACGGTAGCTCAGAAAAATCACGCTGATCGTACTGATAAGAAAATAAATCCTGCATTTGTGGTGAGGGTTCCAGACTCAACAGGAAGGCGTAAATCTAGTGCCTTGAGGATATAGTGCTGCCCTGGGTCAAGAGGGTAGCTGCTGGAAGACCCTAAGTCTGGCAAAACTCTACACCATGTCACACAATCAGGCGGACCCAGTTATGGCTGTCAGACAATTTTTACAATCGCATCACCCCTTACATCTGGCCACCTAACACCCCAGCCTGCAAACCCCTTGGTAATTATGAGTGGAGCGCAATTGAGCGAGTTGACCAAGAAAACACTTGTAACACCAAAGATGAACCCGTCCTGGGTATGACGATAAACTACATCCGCGTCCTGTGTAAGACGATGAACTACATCCAACTGCAAGGCCTGTGATCGGGAGTTTTTGAGGAGCGTGGAACCACCTCTTAATTGATGGTGTTCCCAGATCCACCCTGACCCTGGATGGTAGCACCTGCTAGAATCTCAGCTATGGGCAAATAGTTAACACAAAATTGGGGTCAAAACACTATGAAATATAGCAGCAATACATTTTTGTAAAAAAATTATTACCTCCAATGAATTTTTGAAGGAAAGCATTATGACCAGTAAAACCTTATTACCAGCAATACATTTTTTGAAAACAATATTACCACCAATATATTTTAGAAAAAAAAATGATTAGTAGCAATACATTCTTGAAAAAATATATATTCACAGCAATACATTTTTGAAAAAACTTAGGGCATCGCCTTCACTGCAGTTGAAACAACGTTGGTCTTCTTTAGAACAGGAGAGGATGAGTGTTCCACTTCATGGACTGTGTCTTTGTCTCGGGATCAAAATGATGAAGTCAAAACTCATCCTGAGTTAGTTAAAGGAAATCAGTTTGATCTGCATAAAAATGTCTAAACTTTGGTCTTCTTTAGAACAGGAGAGGATGGGTGTTCCACTTCATGGATTGTGTCTTTGTCTCGGGATCAAAATGTTGAGCTCAAAACTCATCTTGAGTTAGTTCAAGGAAATCAGTTCGATCTCCATGAAAATGTCAGGTTTTCCTGTGCTGTGATCAGCCCAGTGCACATTTGATCAGAAGGCGTGAAACCAGTTAAGCAGAAACCTTCGTCATGGCAAGTTCATTGTGCAGAATATTTTCAACTCTCTCACATGATATTCTGATAGATATTGGCTATTTGATTCATAGTTGTCTTCCATTCATCAAGATATACTGGACACGATAAATGTTTTACTCGATGATATCAGTTGCGGGACGCCCAGACATTGAGTAATTTTCAAGACTCTCCCTTCTCCTCCTTAAATCAGCTTCTCACTCTTAGATAAAGCTGGGGTGTCATCACTTAATATAGTAACAATGTCAGCATGAATGTTCTTGGTTGGTTGGTTGGTTGGGTTTTATGGCATATCAACCACTGTGGGTCATTTAATGCCAAATTAAGGCATATATATATATATATATATATATATATATATATACACATATATACATATATATATATACACATACACACATATACCCATACATATATTAAATATAGAGTACTATCAAACATATAGCTGGCAACATTATTTTTTTCAAAAACGCATATCTGGCAACATTATTGTTTCAAAAACACATATCTGGCAACATTATTTTTCCAAACGCGTATGGCTGGCAACATTACTTTTTCCAAAAAACGTATAGCTGGCAACATTATTGTTTCCAAAAAACGTATAGCTGGCAACATTATTTTTCTAAAAAACGTATAGCTGGCAACATTATTGTTTCCAAAAAACGTATAGCTGGCAACATTATTTTTCTAAAAAACGTATAGCTGGCAACATTATTGTTTCAAAAATGTATAGCTGGCAACATTAATGTTTCCCAAAAAACGTATAGCTGGTAACATTATTGTTTCAAAAACGTATAGCTGGCAACATTATTGTTTCAAAAACGTATAGCTGGCAACATTATTTTTTTTCCCAAAAACGTATAGCTGGCAACATTATTTTTCCGAAAACATTATCTGAAGCCATGTTGTTGGACGTAGTTTATCGTCATACCCAGGACGCGGATGTAGTTTATCGTCATACCCAGGACGCAAATGTTCTTGGGATCTATCCATTTTTTAGTAGGTACTTGATAACAGTATGATGCTAACTTTCTATTTTAGAGAGAGTTTTCTACCAGGTAAATTTGAAGTTTTGGAGCAGTCAGATGCCAATTTACATGAGAACAGTTGGAATTAATGCATGCAAAATTTGGCAGCTCTAAGATCATCCTTTCATAGTCAGGCTATGAAATTTTCAGCCCATACATTTAACGAGAAAGAAACAATACACTTATTAATAAGAAGAGTTGAAATGAATGCATGCAAGGTTTCACAGTTCTAGTATCACTCCTTTATAGTCAGCCTATGAACTTTTCAGCCCAGCCTCGTACCGGAAAAGAATCAATGCATTTGTTAAGAGCACCTGTTAGAGCCCCAGCTATGTGCAAGTAGTTTAACCCCGAAACTGGGGTCAAAAGACCATGAAAGTGTAAAAACAGGTTTTAATACGAGAAATACTTTAAAATATTATTACTAGAAATAGTTTTTTCAAAAAAAAATATTACCAACTATATCTTTAAAAAATAAATATTACTAGCAATACATTTTTGAAAAAAAAATTACCAGTAATAGATTTTTGAAGGAAAAATATTACCAGTAATAGATTTTTGAAGGAAAAATATTACCAGTAATAGATTTTTCACAAGACATAATATTATCAACAATAAAAATCTTGTTGGTGCTAAATAACCGATTGAGGTTGATATGCCGTAAACCAAACCACCCCCAACAAAAAAATAAAAAATAAAAATATTACCAACAATAAAAATCTTGTTGGTGCTAAATAACCCATTGAGGTTGATATGCCGTAAACCAAACCACCCCCCACAAAAAAATAAAAATAAAAATATTACCAACAATAAAAATCATGTTGGTGCTAAATGACACATTTAGGTTGATATGCCGTAAACCAAACCAAACCAAATCCAAACTTTTATTTGAAGTTTTCTCGAATGTTAACATCCTGATTATATCATTATTTTTCTTCGACTCGTGCGTGCTATTTATTTTAGCTGTTGGAACTCCACAAGTGATGTGATTTCTGTTATTTGGTACATATCGTTTTTAGGAATATGCAGCGCCAGTTTAGATGGTTCAAAAATATATCGTCTTCAGCAAGAAGAAAGCCATTTTCATCCAATGATCTTAGAAAGCGGTTATATATAGCTAACAGTTCGGACATCACAGAACGAGTTTGGAACCATGTATAGCATCCATATGAAAAGTCTCATCTCTGAGGAGGCTATTTAGGAACATGACTCGACATTTTAGATTAAGGTTTTAGTTTCCCGTGTCCACTGACGACTGAACCCACTTTCCAACGCATTTCGCCCGCACGTGCCTTCCAAAACCTCAACCTATGAAATATTAGGTTGGTGCAAAAATAATTTCGTTTTCTCACATAGTAACATATGTTAGAAAACGAAATTATTTTTGCACCAACCTAATATATCAAGTTTTCGTTTTGGTTGTTCAAACTCAGCGAATGGCTGACTTGAGCGTAACCATTGTAACGATGCTTATACTGACCCATAAATTCTAGAGATACAATAACAAAATGGACATTCAATAAACATGTTTAAAATGCCAATTGATAAAGTAAGTGTAAACATTCCTTTGGTCGTTCCAACTCTGCGCATGATTGATATGAACTCGATCATGGATATATAATTCTACTTAGCCTAATTTTTAAGCGGAGAAAAGGAGACGGCGGTACTACCTATTTCAAAACCTATTCTGTGTCCAGTTTTCTAATCACCTATACTACATTTGTTACAACTGGCCCTTACACCGAGGAAGCAACGTTGAACCTGGTCATTTCCAAGACGGATGAGAGCTTGAGACGACCAAGTGCTTTAAGCTTGGATGTAACGTTGACGTAATGAATAACGGCCCGGAATTGTTAATTAGAAAGCCTAATTTCAAATTCAGTTGGGTCTGATATATTCACTTACACGCAAGTACAATTGGGAACGGAATGAACCCATCTCTTCTCTTCCCACATATAGGTTAAATAGTAAGACTTCTTTTGCTAAATCATTATTATCTGCCCCGCACTAAAAAGAAATAAGGTAAAAATATACTCTCACTTCCCTTATGCGCAAATACGCTTGGAAAGTGTATGAAACCATTTCTTCTCCTCCCACCTGTGGGTTAAATGGTAAGACTTGTTTCAGTAGATCTTTATCTCCTCCCCCTTCCTACCGCCAAAAAATAATGTAATAATATGTACCGGCTTTAAATACTACTTATACATGTTGCAGTAATCTCCTGAGTCGCCTGAGACGTCTCTGTCAAACAAATCAGGCGCACCCCGAAAGAAGGCTGACTAGCCGGATAGTGGCGACAAGGTCCTGCTGTCCAACATCGGCTGTGAAAAGTCATCACTATTCGATTAGTACTGTCTGCTCGGGGAATGCATATCGAATGTTTTCTTATTTGGGAATAGTTACTATTTCTATAGATATTACCATATCTTTTTTCTCTTATTTAAAATTCTGTTTTTTTTTTCATGCTGACCAATAGCAATATGACATTTTATCTTAATGGTTTCCTTGTTCATTGGCTTCTTTTATGTTGACGTCAGCGTGTCACATATCACTTACAGAAGGTCACGTGGTAGCAGTCAATGTACCAACACACTTTCCTGCTCACTGATGTACTGTTCTTTTTTCTCTTGCAATATAATTCTACATGAGAATTATTTCGCATATACAGGGTGCGAATAGTACATTGTCGCCACTTCCTATTTTTTTAATTTCGCACATGCGCTTTGTTTGTTTTTGATATGTCCCGGAAAGGCATATATATATTCGAAGTAGCAAAGTGGTTTTGGACTACTGTAACCGAGTAGGATAATCTAGCACGTAACCGTAATGGACTGGTCCTCGTCGTAGTGGTAGGCAATAGGCGTAGTGGTAGGCAATAGGCGTAGGTTAATCCATAGTTACAAGACCTTACATTTTTGAGATGAGCAGACGATGTGATTTATATATATATATATATATATATATATATATATATATATATATATATATATATATAGATATGTATATTATAAGTTAATAGACTTAAAATATGGTTTTTCACTACACAGTTCCAACCATGTTTCAAAAATGGAAGCTAAAAGCCCCTAATTTAATTTTGTACTTAAAATGAAAGACATGAAATGGAACTAATGTCTTTAATTTAAGTACAAAATTAAATTAGGGGCTTTTAGCTTCCATTTTTGAAACATGGATGGAACTGTGTAGCGAAAAAACATATTTTAAGTCTATTAATTATAATATTAATGCTCTGTAAATTTACATTGAGCACTATTTTGTAAAAATAAAAATATCTATAAGAACACCGGATTATATATCTTACTGTTCTTTCTCTTTATTAACACACAGACACACACACACACACACACACATATATATATATATATATATATATATATATATATATATATATATATATATATATACATATATATATATATATATATATATATATCAGCCTCACAAGACAGACATGATGTAGAGGTGTTGAAGTCTCACACTTATCCACCCACTCACACAAATATATACACATATACAGATCACACACACTCCCAAAGAAGTAAATGATAACCCGCACGTAACACACGCATCCCATTTCCAGCAACAAATAAAACTGTCAAAATGACCCAGAAAGTCAGGAATCTCCCATCCTCTATCTTAAAAAACAACTTGAAAGAGCCCGTTTGACCATCACAAGGACTGATCAAAATTAACGATAAAAACAAATGAATACTACAGATAAAGTTCACTTCCATCTTCAAAGTCCATCCACGATCCTTCAAGAAAACGGTGAATAAGTTTAAAAAGGTGGCAACATTTGAGAGGAAAACTGGATCAGAAGGTCACAACAGGAAGCCAGATTATTAATATCGGTATCATTACTGAAGGCCCGAATGATCTTTTTCCTCTCGCCATTGTTCACTTGGGAAGACATTGCGGATGGTACTAAACGTTTTTAAACTGTTGTCTTTCTAGCTGATAATCTCAAATGGTTGCAGTGATTTTAATAAACATTGTGTCATTTTTAAATATCTGATCTGAAATACTGGAAAAAAGAATTTGTTTAGTTGTATTTTAGATATTGAGCATATTGCCGGATGGACAATTATGCTGTTACGCTGTTTGGACAATTTAATTGTTACAGCCGGTGTTTATATATATATATATATATATATATATATATATATATATATATATATATATATATATAATTATTTATTTTTAAAGAAAAAAAAAATTATAACATAAACATGTTATAAAATCACTACAAAAATAGCCATTTTGTTTCAACACCTTCGGTGTCTTATCAAGTGATGACGTTGAATGTAAAATAAATGGTTTTAAAAGTTTCAAATTAATGATTATTCTACGCAAGGTGAAAACGTTGTTACAAAGGCTAGCGTTTTCCCCTTGCGTAGAATATTAATTAATTTGAAACTTTTAAAACCATTTATTTTACATTCAACGTCATCACTTGATAAGACACCGAAGGTGTTGAAACAAAATGGCTATTTTTGTAGTAATTTTATAAGATATTTATGTTATAAATTTTTTTTCTTTAAAAATAAATAATTATATCTGCTCTACTTTGTATTGAGCACTCTTTTAAGAATAGTAATTGTTGGTTATTGGAATTCATTCCATATACACCAATCATATACTTGGATATATATATATATATATATATATATATATATATATATATATATATATATGCACGGAACAATCAAAAATATTGAAAAATATAAAATTTTCAGACACACTGGGTTGTATATAATTATTTTTTGTTTTATTATTTCAATTAGGTTCCACGACTTTATTTAGCCCAGCATATATTTTTGTTTCCTATTTTATTTATTTATTTATTAATAATAAATAAATAAATAAAATAAGAAATAAAAAATAAAAAATAAAAAAAAGCAATATAATTTGACCCAAATAAATAAACAAACGACTTCCGGTAAAATAACCGCCATAATAAAATACCCACAATGCGCCACTAACCCGTATATATATAAATAGCCGAGAAAAATAACAGCATATGTGGCCTGACGATTGCATATCGCATGAAACAGACTGTCGCCTCTAAGTGTTGACTTCTATGTTCACTTTTATATTTATATATATATATATATATATATATATATATATATATATATATATATATATATACCCAAGTATATGATTGGTGTATATGGAATGAATGAGTTTGGGACCCCATTTACACACCATGAGGATTAAAATGTATACATTGTAAAAAGACCGGATATTAAATATAGCTAAAGTAACTTCAATGAAAAAATAAATTGAATAACATATATATTTCTTCTTTTCTCCTCAGTAATTTTATAGTTGTAAACTTGATAGCGAATAAATGTTAAATTTTGATTTTGTAATCAGCAGTTTTAAATTTTAATATTAAATTTTATCATATAATTTAGTAATTATTTGTTGGAATAAATTATTATTATTTTTTAATACTAAACATCTGAATAGATATTATAACATGACTTCGTTATCGAGCTTTTTGAATTTTCCTGTATTTGTGTTCTGATTGGTGCATCTAGCCTTGGTAACAACGTTTTCCCCTTGCGTAGAATATTAATTAATTTGAAACTTTTAAAACCATTTATTTTACATTCAACGTCATCACTTGATAAGACACCGAAGGTGTTGAAACAAAATGGCTATTTTTGTAGTGATTTTATAACATATTTATGTTATAAATTTTTTTTCTTTAAAAATAAATAATTATATATATATATATATATATATATATATATATATATATATATATATTGATGTTATTGTTGAAATCTGTAACTACGTTGTTTTTCCTTGATTTCTTCAAGTTGTATTGTCTTCAAATGTTCGTTTTTATTTATTTGTTGTGGATAAATACTTAATGTAGACGCATATTTTAGGCCTGGGCGGAGTTTCACCTTCTGTCACATCTTACTTAGCATTAATTCTGCAACAATATGTATAACGGACATTCATGGCATCACCATCTTCTTTTGCCTTAATTCCCGTTAATCTTTTTTTTCAATCCTCCTGTATCCCGTCTTTTCTCTCATTTTCACTCTCTGTAATACTCTCCATACTTTTGGCACTACCGCTTTGCTTGGGACGAAAAGCTTAACAAAAATATTTTAATAACGAAAAACAAGTTACAAGACCTTACATTTTTGAGGTGAGCAGACGATGTGATTTATGTTTTAAATTTCGAAAATATGAATGCTACATTTTGATTAGTTGTTAGATTTTGGTCCAAAATCATTGAAAAGTTTTCCCTCCAAATTCCGTACAACGTGATTGGATCTTCCCGTCTGATATATAAGGGGTGCCTTAAAATTTGCCTTTCGGAGTCAATAAACAGGAATCCAGATCATCTCGGTACAAAAAGAAAACGAGACAGAAGAATTTTTACAACGATCAGACGATAATTGAAAGAATCCGAGCCCTCTCATCTCAAAGAAAAGTCCTCAGGTGGTGTGGTTAATTTAACTAAATATTCGCTGTCACCACATGAAAAAGTAACTGCTAATTTTCGTCATAAAAATAGTGTACCAAATATCACTTTGAAAAATATTTACAGAAGTATTTCTCTTTTTCTTCTCTTTACGTAATTTGTTTTCCGAGAACATTATGACGCGTAGTAATTTTAATTATAAAAAGGCATCCTTCATTTTCCTTGATAATTTATATATTATTGGCTATCACTGGGCTTTCAAAACACTCAGTCCGTGTTGTCTGTGTTATTTGTTGTATGCGGATAAATTGTTGGTACTTTATTCATTTGTTTGATCTGTTTTTATCTTGGGATCTTTTTTTTTTTTACCACACGAATTCCCCTACGGCTTTAAAAGAAAAAAAAAAAAAGGTTGATAAAAAATAAAATCAATATGAATATCTCTTTGCAAGGCTTGCATTAGCAAAAGGATGAGTCCAAAATGAAAATTACAAATCTGGAATACAGAAACCAAACAAATACAAAAATTTAAATGTCCGGGAAATGTTCAAACAGAGGACGGAAAGTGCGAAACTAAAATCCGAAGACGCATTGGGATAGACAAAGATGTCTTCCAAAAGCTAAGTATAGTATTAAGAGACGGGAATACATCGTTAGAATCCAAGAAAAGTTTACTGAACTGTTATGTGATATCTGTCCTCCTGTACGTCATTGAATGCGCGAAGATGAAAAAGAGACTTGAAGCAACAGAAATGTGGTTCTACAGAAGGATGCCGAGGACATTGTGGGCTGATATATGAGCAACAACGATGTTTTACAGATAATGTAAACAAAACGAAAACCTATAATTAACATCAGAAAGAGACTGTTGAGACACATTATGAAGAAAGAGTGTTTGGAAAATTTGATACTCACAGGACATATTTAGGAAAACAGGGAGGGTGGTAAAGAGTACATAACATAAAATATTTGATAGGCTTGAGGAAATGGATGGCAGAACAGAGCTTAAGAGAAATAGCAAAAAGAAACTGTGGAGGACCATGATCACAATGAAATTGTGGAAGGCCATGATCACCTACATTCTGAAGTGACACTCATATAAAGAAGATAGTTACAGAGCACATCCGTCTGACGCCTGCTAAGCAAACCCCTGTTACAGACGCCCGCTCAAATCACCTTTATGATGCAATGCTGGTCAAGGAGGCACTTTGGAGTAATGGATAGCAGCTCTGATTGCGGAATCGGAGAGCCGAATTCGAATTCCAGACGAATCCATTACATTCACTTGGGTGCTAATACCTATGGGAACTTCAGTCGAAGCCATTACATTCATATTATAGAATCAGATATTAGAAGATTCAGGACAGACCAGGGTGTATAGCGTTGGGTGGCAACTGGTCTACCGCAGAAAGAAATGGTAAACTACTGCAGAAAAAAATTTGCCTCGTCAGTCATGTATCGAAAGATAAATGATCGCCTAAAAGTGTATCACGCATGGCACATAACTAAACTGAAGCTAATCAGGCCTTAGTTAATTTTTGGGAGAGAGCTTAATCTGGCATGAACGATATTTTGAACAACGGCCAATACGCTCAAAAACTAGAGTTTTATGTATAGAATATAGACTAAAAGGATAATTTTCAGAGCTTTCTTCGATCCTTTCTTTCTTTCTTTCTTTCTTTCTTTTATTTTTACCTATCTATCTATCTATCTATCTATCTATCTATCTATCTATCTATCTATCTCAGTTTGTACATATCTATCTTTCTATCTCTCCCAGTCTGTTCAAATCAATCTATCTATCTATCTATCTATCTATCTATCTATCTATCTATCTATCTATCTATCTATCTATCTATCTATCTATCTCAGTTTGTACATATCTATCTTTCTATCTCTCCCTGTCTTTTCAAATCTATCTATCTATCTATCTATCTATCTATCTATCTATCTATCTATCTATCTATCTATCTATCTATCTATCTATCTATCTCAGTTTGTACATATCTATCTTTCTATCTCTCCCTGTCTTTTCAAATCTATCTATCTATCTATCTATCTATCTATCTATCTATCTATCTATCTATCTATCTCAGTTTGTACATATCTATCTTTCTATCTCTCCCTGTCTTTTCAAATCTATCTATCTATCTATCTATCTATCTATCTATCTATCTATCTATCTATCTATCTATCTCAGTTTGTACATATCTATCTTTCTATCTCTCCCTGTCTTTTCAAATCTATCTATCTATCTATCTATCTATCTATCTATCTATCTATCTATCTACGTTCATACCTATCTTAGTCTGTTCATATCTATCTATCTATCTATCCATCTATCTATCTATCTATCTATCTATCTATCTATCTATCTATCTATCCATCTATCTATCTATCTATCTATCTATCCATCTATCTATCTATCTATCTATCCATCTATCTATCTATCTATCTATCTATCTATCTATCTATCCATCTATCTATCTATCTATCTATCTATCTATCTACGTTCATACCTATCTTAATCTATTGATATGTATCTATCTTAGTCTGTTCATATCTATCTATCTATCTATCTATCTATCTATCTATCTATCTATCTATCTATGTTCATACCTATCTTAGACTATTAATATGTATCTATCTTAGTCTGTTCATATCTATCTATCTATATAGATTATATTTGTCAGTAACGTTTGTATGAAGAGTTCGCGACAACTATTAGGGAAATGTGATTAAATATACTTCAATATTTTATATGAATTTATTCAGTAATATCATTGTGTACGTAATAAGCATTATAACACAGCTCAAATATCTATATTGAGAATATGTTTATGTATTTATAATTATTTTTTAACTTTTATCAAAAACGACATTCTTGGAGATGCAATTATGGATAATATTAGACATTAATTACTTTTTTTTTCATTAATAACTATTTGTAATCAGTTGTTAACATTAATAGCTATCTGCTGATGTGTTAAAGTTTTGGAATAATGCAATAATAAAAATTTAAATTTGATCTCTGATAGATTTGGTGATCTGTAAATATGAACTACTCAAAATGTAATTTTCTACATTTGCACTGCATTCTGTATTAAAATAGTTACATCCACTTCTTCGCTAAAAAAGACTTCAAACTTCATCATAAAAAAGTTTTATCGTCAAAATGTTTACATTATTATTAAGAGGAAAAACCAAAGTAATTTTTTTTATTTTTTATTGTTTATAATCCTTTCTATCACGTTCGAAATTTTGATTAAAATTTTTTTTTTGTGTGTCAGCGGTGGCCCATAGATTATAGATATATAGTACTTTTTTTTCAGGTAAACACAGACATTGATTTAGAAATTCTTGCAAAAATCAAATAATTCTCCGATTTTAGGGAAACTTTCAGAACATATTCACAAGTAAATGAAATTATTTAAATTTTATTTTTTTTTAGAAAATATTTTCTTTAACGCCTGTTAATCACCACATACAAAATTTTATGAAATTTCGAGAAAGTAACATTTCAGAGACTTCATATTTATCTTAACAGGATTCCTTGGACAATTTTAGTAATCATTTTGATTTTGACGAGCAGGAACATCATTTACCAAAAGTATGCTGTGAATCGTAAAATAAAATGCAATAGAACTATGACATTATTTAATTCGAATATCATTCAATTACTTTTATAAATAAGATATATTAATTACACTATTGCCTTAAGAAAAATAAATTCGATGAATAATGAATTTTGAAAAAAATTGTTTTCATTTTTTAATATTAGGTTGGTGCAAAAATAATGACGTAACAATGTCGTTTTTTGACGTATTTTTTAACGTCAAAAAACGACATTATTACGTCATTATTTTTGAACCAACCTAATATTTTAATTAGAAAAATTTATTAAGTTTTAAATCTTTTAAAATTCTGTATTAATTTCAACCATTTAAATTATATTAGTATTAAGTAAAAACTACACTTACCAATCATGAATGGTACAGCTTAATACCAATCGTCGAACACTAAGTCTTTAAAAAGAATTTAGATGTTTATGTACATAAACGTACCCATGTTTTAAAGTATGGACGACGATACACGACATTATCAGAAAATAAGAGCTTTGATTATAGCAAATTTAATGTCAGCATTCCTAATATTAGATTACGGAGAATATTTATTTTTAAGATTACTGAGTAATTATATAAAATTTAGCTCATTTTCAAAAATTATGTTTAAGTCTCTGTAGAACAATAAACATCATCACTTGTCATTACTCGTCAAACACATAAAATTGGCTACTGTCGGTTTAAATAGAGGTATTGTTTGTTGTAAAGTCGTATTTCTGTGTTATTTCAAAGTTAAAGTAAATAATGTTTGTCTATATCTCTGAGATGAGGTATTATGTACATTATTCGGACTATTGTCCTCATCTTTGTCACCATATTTATCACAACGTTTCGGCCTTTTTACGCTCCGGCCTTCTTCAGGTGGTTGGAATGTCGAACTGAACCCTTTATTTCGCTCACTCAAGGGCACATGGCACATGGCACAGTGGATAAAGGCGTTGGTTAGATCCAGTGACAGGACCCAAACATTTGTGGGTTCAATACTTGGTTAAGGCAGTGGAGAACTTTCAGAGGGAAAATTAACAGGAGATAACTGATAGCAGACATCCATCAAACATAGCACGTGGAACTAGAACAGTATACCCCAGTGAGCGAAATAAAGGGTTCAGTTCGACATTCCAAACACCTGAAGAAGGCAAGAGCGTACAACGGCCGAAACGTTGTGATAAATATGGCGAAAAAGATGAGGACAATAGACCGAGTAATGTAAATAATGTTTGTTTCAAATCTGATTGATTACACTTTAAATCAGCTAATATTCCGTAAATAAAGTTTCAGAAAAATATATTTTTATTTTATTATTATTTTATTTTTGGAAGATTTTTTTTTTAATCAAAGAAGTACATTGCGATGATAAATGGCTAAAAATGGCCGCTAATCTTGGCAAGAAAAATGAAAATCGATTCGAATTATTATTATTTAATACAACAGAATATTTTGCTTATAATAAGTTTAACCCTTTAGATTTCAATTAAAGATAAAATGATAAAAAAATATCATTTTTAAAAATTCATTTTAAACCTTAGGTATCGCGAATTCGTGGTGGTAATAATAATGACAATTGTGATTTTTTTTTTTACAAAATGTATGCGGCATCAAACACTTAAAAGTCCACCATGGATATTAGTCGTTACATAAATGACAATATAAACGTATAATGTTTGAACCAATTGTCTGTTGGAAAGTCAAGTAAATCTTAGTTATACAGAGATTTGAACCACATACTCGCCAGTCAGTCATCAATCTTGATACATTGCTATGACTTCCCGAGTGTAATTTAATACATCGGAAGCAAATGCCAAGACAAGTAATTAATTAAAATGCCCTGGGCACATTTCATGAGACAGATTGTGTGTCGCCTTCCACTGTGGATTCCGTTTGGTATCCATTGATGCAAGGCAGTCGAACTATAGCTTGCATTGCTGATTACAATTACGAACAATGGATTGTGAGGCCTTTGTTTATTAGTATGCGGCTAGTTTGGCACAAGGCGATAATTTCAAGAGCTTGATTTCTTTCTTTTATTTTTATCTATCTATCTATCTATCTATCTATCTATCTCAGTTTGTACATATCTATCTTTCTATCTCTCCCAGTCTGTTACAATCTATCTATCTATCTATCTATCTATCTATCTATCTATCTATCTATCTATCTACGTCCATACCTATCTTAGTCTATTTATATGTATCTATGTTAGTCTGTTCATATCTTGATCTATCTATCTATTGATCTATCTATCGATCTATGTTCATAACTATCTTAGTCTATTTATATGTATCTATGTTAGTCTGTTCCTATCTATCTATCTATCTATCTATCTATCTATCTATCTATCTATCTATCTATCTATCTATCTATTTATCTCAATTTGTACATATATATCTTTCTATCTGTCCCAGCCTGTTCAAATCTATATATCTATCTATCTTAATCTATTAAAATGTATCTATTTATATATAGTCTGTTCATATCTATCTATGTTCGTACCTATCTTAGTCTATTTATATGTATCTATCTTAGTCTGTTCATATCTATCTATCTATCTATCTATCTATCTATCTATCTATCTATCTATCTATCTCAATTTATATATATCATACCCAGTATGTTCACATCTATCTATCTATCTATCGATCTATCTATCTATCTATCTATCTATCTATCTCAGTCATTTTTCAATTGTTTATTGTTATATGACTAGTTTGACACAGTTGCGAGATACGAATTATGTAATGATTTCAGGGATATTTTAAATTAATTTGGATTTCTTGCATCCGTTTGTTCTTTCTTTCTTTCTTTCTTTCTTATTTTATCTTTCATTCTTTCTTTCTTTTATTATTTTCCCACTGAAACCAAGTATATGCCTTTTGCTTTCTACGCAAAACAACGTAATATCTGTCTATATATCCGAGATTAGTTATTATTTTTCTTTACATTATTCACATTATTCAAATTCTGTTTCTAAATTTATAAGAAGAAATGAATTTGACAATTTATATTAAGGAAAGCTACTGCCTGGTGACCTCTCCAGACAAACACACAAATTTGTGAAGGGTATGAGAAATAATTTTAAATCGAAAGACCTGCGAAAATTTCACGGTTTTTCTATTTTAATATTCAGATGAATCTTAATTCTTAAGTTAATGACTGAATAAACTCATGAAGATTTCTTCGACAATAAAATATCTGTAGAAATTTCCCGATCGTATCTTTAAATATTTGAGCTTAACAACTTTAACAAAATATTTCATTAACAATCAGAAATAGGAATACCATCGTTTGTTTAAGAAGTAAGGGGGTAGAAAGGAAAAGATTTGAGATTAAGAACAATATTCTCTCTCCCTTTCTTAAGTTCTTATTTGTTTATTGATATGTAACTAGTTTGGCATAAGGCGATAATTTCCAGAGCATTAACATTTTGCGAGATAAATATTGGGTAATGACTAAAGGGATATTTTAAATTAAACTGGTTTTCTTCCTTCTTTGCGTTGGTTCATTCTTTCTTTCTTTCTTTCTTTCTTTCTTTCTTTTTTCTTTCTTTCTTTCTTTCTTTCTTTCTTTCAGAGCCAATGCAAATTTACACAGTGTCTCTCATATTCTCACTCTCTTGATTTCTATCTTTCTCCCTCTTTCTCTCTCCCTATATATATATATATATATATATATATATATATATATATATACACACATACATATATATATATATATATATATATATATATATATATATACCTCTTTCTCTCTCCCTATATATATATATATATATATATATATATATATATAAGTTATAAGGAAGTTGGTAAACCGAATTGGTAAATCCAAAGAGGATGAAATCCTGAGAGCTCAATGTTAGGACAGAGCTAATATGTAAGGAAAAACAAACCACTTTAATGTACCATTACGATAATTTATTTCACCTAAATCCTTTTTTAAGGATTCAGGATCATCAGGTAAATCTTCCAACAACGAATTGAGAAAAAAAATGGGATTAGAAATTGGTGGGTAGTGTCATTTTTGTAATTTAATAGAGGGGGTTGAGAGTGGTAGTTAAACAGACAATATAAAGTATAGGGAGGGGTTAATTTTATATCTCTCTTAAGTATGTTTTATATATATATATATATATATATATATATATATATATATATATATATATATATATAAAATAGCTGGCGACTTCTATTCGCTGATGCCTATCTATTAGAGTGCCTATCCAATCCCTATTGCAGACGATCACTCAGGCACATATGTGTTTGTTCAATAAATTTGTGTTTTATGCTGCAATTATGCTGACCTTAGTTTCAGTTTCTGGGAAAGAGAGTGTTATCTAGCGTGATCAACAATCGGTAATTAAGTAAATGCTCTGTTTATAATAAACAGTATTAACAACATTTACAGGCCTGAATGTACGAGGAATTTTCATAGAAAATATGCCTCCTCCGACAGGAACCGAACTTGTATCCTATACATATTAAAAATTTGTATCTATAAAAAGAACGTATAAATATAGATAATGTCTTAAAAATAATTTTCGGACTTTGGCCATATCTTAATATATATATATATATATATATATATTTTGAACAATAAAAAAAATTAAAAAATTAAAATCTTCAGACACACTGGGTTGTAGATTAATATTCTTTCGTTTTTTTTATTATCATTCCATTTAGATTCCTCGACTAGTTTCGACCAAAATGGCCATCATCGGGAGAAGAAATATTTCTGCTTGCTGCTAGCACTAAACTACAGAAATGAATGTCTTGATGGAGAAAATGAACTTTTGTCTGTAGTTTTCATTTGTTTTTTTATTTTTTTATCTTTTTAACATCAATCTTTTAACATTCCTTGTGTTGGTCAAACAGTCTCATTTAAGTTGTTATTTGAGATAAGAGCTGGATAGATACATGCTGCTATGAATTCTCTGGTCAGTTTGACAGTTTTATTGGACTTGGTGAGGGGATGTGTCTCTGTTTAGTGTTTGTGTGTGTGTTATTTGGTTCTTAGGGAGTGAGTGAGTATGATATGTGTAAGCGTGTGCATTGATATTATGACAATCTTTATGTTGGTTTATTCTTCCGTGTCCGTTTGTTTTTTTATTTTCTCATTGAGCAGGTTAATTTCTGCTGTTGTTGCTGTTATGCCTTCCTGGCAGAATTACATGGTGTCCTTATTGAGTTCCCTGGAGAAATCTTCTAACTTACAGTACTATGATGCTAGAAACGCATCATTGTGGTTACCTATTGAAGGTTCTATATCAATCCTGAAATTAGTCGGTACTAATTGATCCTTGAGGCATATCCTAATATATTCCTGATGTGATTCATACCTGGCTAATTTGTTGGTTGCTCTATTTTGTTGGTTGTTCTTGCATATCGTAGACCTAAGAACCTAAAAGAAATCATAGGTAGTAACGACATTTCAGGGGACAAGGTAATCCGTAATAAACTAAGAACAAAAACAACAGGATTTTCCCAACCATGCAACAGCAAAAGAAGTTTATGTTGCAACCATATTGAAAACACGAATTCATTCACTAGCTCAGTCACTAAATCTACTTTCAAAATCTACCACGATTCTAACTGTAGAAGTCATAATATAATTTACTTCCTAGAATGCACACTATGCCAGAAACAATATGTAGGAAAATCTGAATGGCCCTTTCACTACACAATTAACAATTATCGTAAACGAATTAAGTTGACTCCCCATGAAAAATTATTACCTGTAGAACAACATTTCCGCCTGGAAAAACACGATTTCAAAAACAATGCCAAATTCACTATAATTGAGAGAATAGAAAAGTTCAGAGCAGATAACATTAGAAAGATTTTAGAGTCGCAATGAAAATAAGTGGATACAACGTCTAAAAACAAAATATCCAGCCGGGGCTAAATCACAAATTTAACAATATATAGATATAACTCAACAAATCAAAACCTACCCACATTTCTCAGCCACACAAGACAGACAGGCTTACGGAGGTGTGGAGGCCTCACACTTATACACTCACCCACACGAATATACACACTTACACACATCATACGCACTCACTCCCTAATGAGCCGAATGATAACACCCACCCACAGCAATACACACACTTACACATATCATACTCACTCACTCCCTAAGAACCAAATAACACACACACAAACACTAAACAGAGACACATCCCCTCACCAAGTCCAATAAAACTGTCAAACTGACCAGAGAATTCATAGCAGGATTTATCTATCCAGTTCTTATCTCAAATAACAACTTAAAAGAGACTGTTTAACCAACACAAGGAATGTTAAAAGATTCATGTTAAAGAGATAAAAAAATAAAAAAACAAATGAAAACTAAAAAAAAAGTAATTGTTCTCTATCGTACCAAAACTGAATTATATATATATATATATATATATATATATATATATATATATATATATATATATATATCGTACCAAAACTGAATTATATGTATGTATATATATATATATATATATATATATATGTATATATGTATATATACATATAATTCAGTTTTGGTACGATAGAGAACAATTACTATGAAAATATTTATATAAAACGCAGAGGGAGGCAACTTTACGGCGATGAGAATGTGACTGAAGCCGTGATGCCAGATCAAGACCAATATTATTGTTGATTCTTCTTTGGATTTTATGAAGAATCTCCAGATATATAGCAGGGGCAACGGATCATATGTGGCAGCAATATTCTAAGCATGGAGGAATGGTAGGCATAGATACGTGAGACAGACCTCCGGAGAGAAATAGTTTCTAGAGCGACACTTTGAACCAAATGTCGGATTAACTGATTGAGCAGCTTCTTCAATATAGTCTATTCACTTAATTTCATCAGAAAATGTGAGCCCGAGATGGCGTAATGAGTCATTCTCGAGGTGGTCAGCATCGGCCGTGCTGATGGAAGCCAGAAAAGGGTTCTCTCAGATGATGATAGAGAGCAGTTTGTTTTGGAGGTGTTAAAATTAAAAAGTGATTTTCCCCCAGTTAACAAAAGACAAAAAAGTCGTTTTGGACATCATTCGATTGGCCTGAAGATTGTGTTTGTAGCGCGAAACAGACTATTGCCGCCGAGTGTTGACCTCAGTGTCTACTTTTATATTACCATACTGAAATCTCTGAAATTGAGCCCTTTAACCCATACCTTAAAACTATATATATATATATATATATATATATATATATATATATATATATGTATATATATATATATATACTTATAAAACGCGTAAATCTTAGGAATAAGTTATTCAAAAAAAATAATAAAATAAAATAAAAACTTCTCTTGAAGATGGAACACAGCTTGGTACTTTAATTCAATTTATTCAAATAATTATATTGAAATTTTCGGCTACATTTTTGAAACATGAGAACTCTTATGTAGCTTTTTACTCATATTGTTAAATAAATAATTATATTTATGCTCTACTTTTGTATCGAGCTCTATTTATTAAAAATAATAAGAAAAATACGAAAGAACTTTGGATTATTTACCTAACGAGTTCTTTCCTATTTTCTATATATTTTTACACACAAACACACACACACACACACACACATACACACACAAACACACACACACACACATATATATATATATATATATATATATATATATAATTGGAATTAAGATATCATTAGTTAATGATCATTTTCACCCGCGAATTTATTTTAAATTTTGCGCTTGATTTATGGTTCATTTAGGGTTTTTTTTATTAAGGTTTTCTAACTTAACACATTTTTTTTCTTTTTTGATGAAATTCTATGCTAATTCTCCGTTAATTTATTTATTGATTGATTGATCCAATAATTCTTTTTATTTATTACTCCCTTATTATTTAGAATTAGGATTGACAAATGGAAAATAGAAAATTTTCTTCAAATAAATTTTCCTTTAAAAATTTAGTATAAAAGATTTTAAGGCTTAATTCTAATGTAATATTATCCCTAACAATTTTGTAAAATACACAAAAACATTTTGCTAACATTAAATTTTCTACTTGTGGATGAGTATTTATTAATTAATATTAAGTTTAATTAATATTAAGTTTAATTAATATTAAGTTTAATTGGATATATGTAGATCTGGAGGCGAGGGATAAATTAAAATATTTTGTCCTAATATAGGATTATATGTAAATATACCTTGGTTAGGTATATACATGTATATACGGATATTTATGTAAGTATGCGTATGTACGTATATATAAAGCTGTACCTGTATGTGTATTCATAGTATGCATGTGCACATATATATTCAAATCTTCTCTAAATCTTTAAAACACTTCTCATATATATATATATATATTTTTTTTTTTACGTTCCGATATGTGGATAAATTAATATACTGATAATTCTGAATTATCTCCCTTTGATCTCAGTGGTATTATCTCCTAATATTTTATATAAATCAGGGTTTTTTTTTCATTTTTTTTTTTGTTTCATTAGTTTCTGTGGATTTCCGTTTAATCAAACTTTAGCAATTTTACCATGAAGATGTAGGCCATCTCATCGGATTGCACTTCTCTCTCACCGCCTATTCCTACCTCTACGGTATCATATCCCAGATCACTTCTTGTAACTATACCATCTTTGCCTTTCGCTCTCTCCTCTGACCATGCATTCATTTTTGTCTTTCTTAATACATCTCTTGTTCTTTTGTTCTTTCTTTCTTTCCGCAGCTGACCATTCCTCTTCAACACCATAAACAATTTGAAAAATCCTGTGAATTTAAAATTAAAAATTCGAGGGTAAAAATAATCATTTATTAATGGTATCTTATTTCCAATTGCATGAAATAATTTACTCTGTTTAATGAAAATAAACGTTGAACGCTTTTTGTGAGTCAGTTTTAACATTTTATATTTAATATAAACATCTATATTATATTAATAGTGCTCTCTTGGATTATACCAACGGATTAATATATATACATTATACAACGGAATAATATATATATATATACATATATTTTGAATAAAAACCAATCACTTTAAGGTACCATATAATAAGTTATTTCACCACAGCCCTTTTAAAGGGCTCTTAAGGATAAGGAATTGAAAATGGTACCTCTAACTCACTCATGTCTGCTCTCCCACCTCACTTCCTCACTTCGTTAATTTCACATATGCTTGGTGCGGTCCGTCAAAAATGTGTTAGTTTCTTTTCATTTTTCATTTCAACTTTTGGAAGTAAAGTCTGATGATCCAGAGCCCTTTACAAGGGTTGTGGTGAAATAACTTATTACATGGAACCTTAAAGTGATCTGTTTTTATTCAAACATATCTGCTCTGAATTTATATTGAGCTCTCTGGATATTATCCTCCTTGGGTCTACCCATACGGATTACCTAGTTTTGCATAAACTATATATATATATATATATATATATATATATATATATATATATATATATATATATATATAATAAATACAGAATCCTTAAAAAATCCGTTTGGTTATAATTTATTTCTTGAACTTTACGATACATCCATCTCTCCAGACGAGCGCTTCATTAATAAATGGAGTTCAATTGATCCAGAAAAAAGATAAGGAGAAAAGAAAGAAGAGAAAAGAAAGAAAAAAAAAAGAAAAAATGTTTTAATATTTAACAAAGAAGGAAGAAAAAAAGAAGGAGGAAAAACAAGAATTTCAATATAAGGCTTATTTTGGGGGGGTGAGGAAAAGAGAAATATAGAGAGATAGGGAGTGGGGAGAGAAGGAGAAAGTGAGAGATGGAAGGAAAGAAAGTAAAAAAGAAAGAATTAAGCATTATTCTACAGGGTTACCCAGAAATGACATTTTCTTTTGGAACTGGACAAGTTAGAAAACAGGTTGGAGAAGAAAAATGATCAAATTCAAAGTAGATACATTATATTGTCTAGACATTTTCAACTGCCAAACAATCATCGTCGCCTTATAACCGCCAAATGACAAATTGATAATAATAATAATAATAATAATAATAATAATAATAATAATAATAATATTCGACATCAGTATAATGAAATATGTTAAAGTAAATTAATGTAATGATTAAAAAAATAAAAAATAAGATATTAAATAAGTGACAAATAAAGAACAATTTTAAGGAACTAAAAAAAGCAATATATATATATATATATATATATATATACATAGACATATACACATGCATATATAATAGGTTGGTGCAAAAATAATGTCGTTTTCTCACATAGTAACATATGTGAGAAAACGATATTATTTTTGCACCAACCTAATATATACTCGCATACATACATGACGATACATATATACGCATTAATGTAATGATTAAAAAAATCTCCCCCCAAAAAAACATATTAAATAAGAGATAAATAAAGAACCATTTTAAGGAACTAAAAGAAGCAATATATATATATATATATATATATATTTAAATTCCCAGATCAATTCTGGAATCAATTTTTTCCAATTGTCATTTTATTTATACATATATATATCTATATATATATATATATATATATATATATATATATATATATATATCCCTATACATAGACATATACACATGCATATATATATTAGGTTGGTGCAAAAATAATGTTGTTTTCTAACATGTGAGAAAACGATATTATTTTTGCACCAACATACATACATGAAGATACATATATACGCACATACATATATACCGATAATAATAATAATAATAATAATAATAATAATAATAATAATAATATTCGACATCAATATAATGAAATATGTTCAAGTAAATTAATGTAATGATTAAAAAAAACAAAAAATAACATATTAAATAAGAGACAAATAAAGAACCATTTGAAGGAACTAAAAAAAGCAATATATATATATATATATATATATATATATATATATATATATATATATATATATATATATATATCCATATACATAGACATACACACATGCATATATATATACTCATATACATACATATATACCGATAATAGTAATAATAATAATAATAATAATAATAATAATAATAATAATAATAATAATAATAATAATAATAATAATAATTAGGGCACTGGAAGAAGATGAAACCTATAAGTACAGGCGTGTACGTCTGTTAATAAATACCGAGCTAAACTCAAAAAAAGCAGAATATCATACATAAACACCTTTTTTTGTCAGTGGGAAATGTCATGATGACATTTCTAACCTTAGGTCTCTGGGTGGGACCCGGAAAGAAATGTGTAAACGCCAGAAATCAAAGGAAATACAAACATGGTAATAATAATAATGCCGATAATGAAAATAAAATTTAATTAATAATTTAGGATTATAACTGAAGTAGGAAAATCACACAAATGATATATAAAAACGTGAATGTATGTATGTTTGCATATTAGTACCCATAAAAATAAAAACGAGCCAATACTTCAAGTATAAATTTGTTTCAGCCGCACTATAACTTCCCAACTGAGCAATGGTGGAAGGCATTCAGTAATAGTACCAATATTCATATTCTGGCTTCCATCTTCAAAGTCTTTTCAAGAACCGAGGATAGTGAATAATTTTTTAAAAGAGAAGCAACAGTAAAGAAGAAAATTAGATTAGTAGGTCACAACAGCAATTCTTATTGTTCAGTGTAGAGTCCAACAGAGTTATAAACGCCTTGGAGAATTTCAGGAAAATATATTTTTATTTACACAACTACCCATTATGTAAAGTTGTGACACAAGGTCGGTTTAATGTGGGGTGCCCGAGCGCGTACACCCGGGCTAGGAACAAAAATTCCCCGTGCCCCCGCAACCGTTTGTGGCATTGGTCTCGGTGCAGGCACCGATCCCTCCCTCTGGTGCAATGAGAAAACGCGGCCTCGGGCAGCTGTCTCCCAGGGCTGAGCACCTCTCCGTGTAATTTTCCTCAGCTGTGGCTCTCTCCTTTAACGAGACCACCCTTGAGCGTACCCTGCCCAAAGACAGAGACGCAACAGAGAGATGATAAATAGGATGTCGCAAACTACTCAAGTGTGGAATGATTTCTAAGATACAACGATTTAAAACTACATCTAACAAATGGACAATTTTGTTGTACACGGTTTGAACAATTTTCTGTTACACCCGATAGATAATGTATATAAAAACAGACTGAGATCGGTAAACAGATAGATAGGAACACACACACACACATCTCATTTGAACAGATATACAGTGTGCGATGGATATATTGTCGTCTGAATGACGCAACAATGAAAATAACACTGACATCTCATTTGAACAGATATACAGGGTACGATGGATGAATTGTCGTCAAAATGACGCCAAATTGAAAATAAACATCGGCATCTCATTTGAACAGATATAAAGTGTGCGATAGATAAATTGTCGTCTGAATGACGCAACAATGAAAATAACACTGAAATCTCATTTTAAGAGATATATTTGCCAAAATTGCACAAAAATAAATCTCGAAATACTAAAGTGTAAATTTATTCAGTAAAATCGCCATTTGCTTCAATCACGGACCCCAGACGACATAGGAATTTCCTGCATCAACTCTGGGCGGTTTCCTTGTTTAAGTTGGTCAATGCTGCCATAATCCTTGCTTTGGTGCTACAAAGAGTTTTGTTGGTCTTTCGCTCAAATCTGACCCACGCATAATATGAGAGAGCAAGCGGGGGAGTCAAGTGGCCAGATATGATGTGTTCGCTGAAATTGTCTGACAGCCATGAGTGTGCACTCCAGCTTGTGTGACATGGTGCTGAGTCCTGATGCCAGACATAATGTCTTACAGCAGCTACCCTCTTGAACCAGGGCAGCTCTACCTCATCAAGACACTTGATGGAGGCCTCCGTGTTTAATTAGGTCGTCTGGGAAGTTAAATTGAGACTTAGCGTCGCTATCACCAGCGATCACTCCAAACAAATTAGTATTCACCAACACTCTCCGAATCTTCCGCACTGTTCTCAGATTGACATCCAAGCGTTTGATAGGGTTTGACATGCCGTCCTCTTTCGTAAGCTTCATTGATACGGAATTTCAGGTCGATTATTTGACTTAATACAATCATTCCTGTCAAACCGTGTAATAAATGTCATCCTTAACGCATTCTCCTTCAGTTCCTTTCCCACGAACACAGGTGTTCCCTAGGCTCTATCCTGGGCCCTACTCTGTTCCTTATCTTCATTAACGATCTTCCCGATGTCATCAGTTCCCAAGTAGGCATCTATGCAGATGTCACTACTATTTACTCCTGCCTCAAATGCAAATCTGGTATCACTGACAAAACTAACCTGGCCGTTAGTCTCGAAAAGGACCTCCAATCGGTTGTGAACTGGGGCAGGAATTGGCTGGTTCGCTTTAATACGTCAAAAACAAAACTGCCTTTTATTATTCACCACAGGGAACCATCCCTGCCTCCCATTAGAATGTCTGATGCTCAACTCGATGAGAGCACCTCTTTGCGACTGCGCGGTCGCACACTGCCTGCTGAACTGAGATGGAACAAATACATTGAAGAAATTCATCCACCGCGACAGAAAATTTTTTCTCGTCCGAGTCAATCCTTCAAATCTATAAATCAACCATTCGCCCTTGCATGGAATACTGCTGCCATATATGGTCTGGTGCCCCTGCTGTTCATTTTAAGGTCCTGGACAAAATCCAGAGACGGATATGCAATGTGATTGGTCCTGGCATCTCGTTTACAGTCGCTCTCTCACAGACGTCGCTTCCTTCTGTCTTTTCTACAAATACTTTCACGGTGAATGATCTGATGAACTACATTCGCTAATTCCCAGACTGCATGAATTTAAACGTGCTACTAGGTTGGCATCACGGTCCCACCCTTTCACTGACGAAACAGTTAAATCTAACCGTCTCTTCTACTACAATAGCTTCATGTTTCGCACCTCCCGTCTGCAGAACTCCCTTCCTCTTACTTGCTTCCCTGATAGCTATAACCTCCAACTGTTCAACATGCAATATCAGTCAATATACTCAGATGCCTTGATCTATACCCCGTCCTTTTTTTCATCCTTTTCTGTTTCCGCCTCTTTACTCTTAGTCCAACTCTCTGTGCTAGTGGCATCTCACCTTGCGTGAAATGCTTACAAAAAATGTATTCGTACTTGTGCTTTCGGTGCGAATGAGAGGAAATATTGAATGCCGTTTCCAAATTTCTGTTGGGGTGAATTTCGCTGTTGCTCTTTTTCTCACAGACGGTGCCCAACTGATCCTATTATATTGTGCAGTCGACAAAATCAAAAACACGCATGCGCGAAATTAAAAATATGAAATGGCGACAAATACCCATCGGACCCTGTATGTAGATAGATAGATAGATAGATAGATAGATAGATAAGTTATGCGCTATTTTATCAGAGATAGAGCGTATGTAAATATGAAAGTGGAAACTACATTTACACCGAGCAGGGACTATCTCTTTCATGCTTAAATTTCAAGTCATATATATATATATATATATATATATATATATATATATATATATATATATATGGGTACTTGGATGTAAATAATTTTGTGAATAGTACAAAACTCTGAATTTAAACCAGCCTGGAGAGAGATAGGGTCTGTGAGGCTACCTCGCGCAGGAGGCACCACTGAGACAGCTGCAGATCATATGGTGCACCAACAACCCTCACAGTATACTCGCGATGATTGGGATCGTGATGAACAAAAGCAGTATGTGAAGGATATATATATATATATATATATATATATATATATATATATATATATATATATATATATTAATAAAATATGATGGTAATATATAAAAGATATTGTAATATAAAATATTATGTATTTTATGGTAGACAGTTTATTGAAGGCTAGGAAGTGTCGAAAGGGTTTTTTTTTAAAATATATTTTCTCACTTTAATATAATGAGCCTTTTCTCCGGATCTTAGAATATTTGTAATACATCTTACTGTGCGGAATGAAGAAAGTCAGCAAGTGTTTCATGCGCAATGGAAATGCTAATTCACTTGGAGTGCCATTAGAGTTCTCGGTTTACCATTTGCATTTCATGTGGAATTGTCACGAAATCCGAAAGTGCGAATCTCAGAAAGTGGCAGATGCGAATGGATAAGCGAGGAGAGTTAATGCAAGTCGATGCAATTAGGTTCGTGCAATTAAGGCCGCCCGTTGTTGCAACACAAAGAGAGAAGTTTGAAAAGAATCCATGATCGGTGAGGTCGATAGATAGATAGATAGATAGATAGATAAGAGCAGACTGATGGAAAAACTAATAGATATATAAATAAACTGAGAGAAACAATGAGAGGTAAAGTGATATGAGCAGACTGATATATATATATATATATATATATATATATATATATATATATAGATAGATAGATAGATAGATAGATAGATATAAACATACTATTGTACATATGAATAGAATGATAGAAACACTGATAGATAGATAGATAGATAGATAGATAGATAGATAGATAGATAGAGCAGAAGAGATAAATAGATGGATAGATATATATGAATTGACTGCTGATGCTCTGTAGCAGCTAGATAGAGATAGAGATATGATAGAAAAACTAATGGACAGATAGATAATAAAAAGACTCATAGTATCATCGATGTGCGTGTATATATATATATATATATATATATATATATGTGTATGTATATATTAGAAAGAGAGATAGTGATATAGATGGTGATAGACAGATAGATTGATAGATAAATAGATAGGAAAACACTGATCGAAACACTGCTAGATCGATATGACTAGAGTGATTGTAACACTGATATATATACATACATATATATATATATATATATATATATATATATATATATATATATATATATATATATAGATAGATAGATAGATAGATATGAATAGAATATTAGGATCATATATTTATGCATATATATATATATATATATATATATATAGAGAGAGAGAGAGAGAGAGAGACAGACAGACAGACAGACAGACAGACAAACAAAGAAACAGAGACAGACAGACAGACAGACTGACAGACAGATAGATAGATAGATAGATAGATAGATAGATAGATGAACAGTCTTAGATAGATAGATAGATAGATAGATAGATAGATAGATAGATGTTGCCTAAGAGGAAAAGACTTGCAATATCTTTTATGTGATGAACGCCCATCTAACAGCATCACAGATCTACGCAGTTCCGACACTCCTACTTTCAGGCTGTCAGTCGGCGTTTGAATCTTCTTTTGTCCAGTTCTGGTAATGCGCCACCGAAGCGGAAGTCGTGCGAGTGAAGCTCCGAACAGAGCTTCCGGTCACATGCCAGTCATCGAATTAGGAAAACCGTCCGAGGCTTTGTACTTGTATTTAATCACTTGGCTGCAAGAAAGACAAAAGCAACGAGAGGCATCGATTTTTGAAGAAGAAGAAGGAGAAGAAGATGATGAACAAGAGGAAGAAGAGGAAGAAGAGCAGCAACATCAACAACAAGCAATAGTAATCTGGAGTAAGACGGAGTAAGAAGAAAAGGAAGAAGAAGAAAAATGAAGAAAAGACGAAGTAGAAAAAGAAAGATAAGAAAAAAAGAAGACGGATTAAGAAGAGAATAGAAAGAAGAAGAAGAAGAAGAAGAAGAAGAAGAGAAGAAGAAGAAGAAGAAGAAGAAAGAAGAAGACGGATAAAGAAGAGAATAGAAAAGAAGAAAGAAGAAAAAGAAGAAGAAATAGAAGAAAAAGAAAGAAGAAAAAAGACGAAAATGAAGAAGAAGAGGAAGAAAAAGAAGAAGGAGTAATAAGAGATTAGAATAGAAGAAGCAGAAGAAAAGAAGGAAAGGAAGAAGAAAAGAAGGAAAGGAAGAAGAAGAAAAGGAAGAAGAAGAAAAATGAAGAAAAGCAAAGAAGAAGAAAAAGAACAAGACGGATTAAGAAGAGAATAGTAAAGAAGAAGAAAAGGAAGAAGAAGAAATGGAAGAAGAAAAAGAAAGAAGAAAAAAGACGAAAAGGAAAGAAGAAGAAGAAGAGAAAAAATGCTGTTAGAAATCACGTGGTGTGGGTATAGGCGTAGGTTGCAAATGAGCAGAGAGATGGAAAGAGACGGTGCGGTCCAATATCTGAAACGATGGTTGGAATTTCAATTGTGAAAGATGCCGATTGTAGTAAAGGGGTTAAATTAACCGAGAGAGTGTTGGGCAGAAGAAAATTAATTCTAACGAGAGAAACAAAGGAACAAGTTGAATCTAACTTTCAGTTTACCGTAATGCGTTCAGTTGCTATGCATTTATAAATAATTAGATACTGTTAACGTGAACGCTTGAAATCTGCGAACTTCTCGATTTGAAACTGGTTTAAGTGAATTATCCCATTACTGAATGTGATAGTCCGTTAAACATCAGCGCTTGTTACTAATTTACTAATCTAGCTTTTTTTCTTTTCTTTTTTTAATATATATATATATATATATATATATATATATATATATATATATATAAACAATTTTTTTTATCTGTATGTGTCACATGAATAACACCCTCATGAAATAGGACTCGAGACAAATATTTTCAAATCAGAAAATTTACTTTGTAATTAAAAGAAGAAGAAGAAAAAGAGGAAGAAAAAAGAAGAAGAAGAAGAAGAAAAAGAAGAAGAAAAGGACGATCAAGAAAAAGAAAAAGGATATGAAGAAGAAGAACCAGAAGTTTTTTGTAATAGTGAAATCAGAAGACGGATTAAGCAGAGAATAGAAAAGAAGAAGATGAAGAGCAAGAAGAAGTAGAAAAAAGAAAAGAAGAAGAAGATGAAACGAAGAAAAAAGAAGAGAAAGAAGAAAATGAAGAAGAAGAAGAAAGAAGAGGAAGAAAAAACGAAGAAAAAAGAAGAAAAGAAGAAAATGAAGAAGAAGAAGAAGAAGAAAGACGAAGAAAAGGACGACGAAGAAAAAGAAAATGATATGAAGAAGAAGAAGAAGAAGAAGAAGAAGAAGAAGCAGAAGAAGAAGTATTTTTATAATAATGAAATCAGAAGACGGATTAAGAAGGGAATAGAAAAGAAGAAGAAGAAGAAAAAAGGAAGAAGAAAGAACAAGACGAAGAAGAAGAGGAAAAAGAACAAGACGTTTTTATTATTATTATTATTATTATTATTATTATTATTATTATTATTATTATTATACTAAAATCAGAAGATGGATCAACCCATTAACTGCCAAATTTTTTTAATGCGCATTTTTGGCCAAGACAGGTGACTTAGGAGTTGATTTATTCCTTATGTTTAATTTCAGTAGTTACCATTGTCATTCTTATAGAATCTAAAACATTAAATATATATGTGCATAAAACATCAAAAAATAATATTGATTAGAAATAATAAAAAAAAATACTTTTCAAAATAGTCATTATTTTTCTACTCGTGAAATGTAAAATTACGAGAGAAAGTTTCTTCTTACGGCTAATAATAAAAACTTTAAATGCTAAGTGTTGTAAAATATACCTCTGCAAATGCAATGTATGTAAGCAATTCAATGTAAATACAAGGAATAACATGTAGTGAGTTTAATTTTAACAGATCCCCAAATGGGACTCATGGCAGGTAATGAGTTGAGAATAGAGAAGAAGAAGAAGAAAAAGTTTTTTTTGTCATAGTGAAATCAGCATGGGTCACAAAGACAACACCCTAATGAAATAGGATTCGAGTCAAATATTTTCAAATCAGAAACTATACTTTGTAATTAGAATAAAAGTTTTGCTGTCTCATACACTGAATCTATCTTGAGAATTCCTTACATACCAAACACTTCATTGTCCTGGATAATGACGATACACATTTTATCTCTCAGCAAAACCTGTACTCGCGATGTTTCGAGGAGCGTGGAACCACTTCTCATTTGCTGTTGTTCAACCCTGACCCAATTTACTCCGTCACCATTACTCCTGGTTTAGTAGCTCAGTTATTATTGACTAATGTTGTTCTATTTACACAATTTACATCGTTAGGAGTGTTGTCCTTATCTTTATTGCCATATTCACGACGATATGCTGGACAATAAAAGTCAGTACAACAATCCGAATGATGCAAACAGTGCAAATATCAGGCTGTTTCAAAAGCAATGTCCGATTTTTGAGAAGTTTTAGATAGCATTTATAGAATCTGTGCTTCTCGTTATAGTTAAGGAATATCCCAATAAATAATTTATACCATTCTCTTTCAGATTATAAGCATATTTTTTATGATCTTCTGCAATATCTGACTATATTTCTCAAGGACACATGGCACAGTGGATAAAGGCGTTGGTTAGATCCAGTGACAGTATCCAAAGAGTGTGTAACGGACCTTGTCGGCGATGAGTATGTAAAACACACGTGGGTTAAAATTTCCTGCTAGCCTTTCCAACTACATGAGAAAGTTGGACTTTAAGTGCAAAGAAGGCAAAGAAAAAGAAACACAAGACCGATAAATATATGTAAACAAATATATGTATTAATAACAAGTTAAATGTTACAAGTTACCTGGACAGAGTGCGTGTGGTGAATATTATATGTGTGTGTTGTGTTGTGGTGCGTGTTCGTATGTACGTGTATTGTTCTTAGCGTGTTCCCAGCATTTGGGAAACGCTGTATCTGTGAGCGTTCACATCTGCGAGGTGGTATAAAGCCGAAGGCCAGAGGCGAAAAGAGGTTTACCTCAAGGTGGCGGCCCAAAGGCCTGAGGAAAAAAAGAGAAAGAGGTGTAGGGTCAACGAGTATTTAAAGCCAGGGAAGAGAGACCCCTGCTGAAAGATAAGGAGCCAAGGTGGAGGTAACTTCGACAAGTGTGAGTTCAATACCCGGTTAAGGCAGTGGAAAACTTTCAGAGGGAAAATTAACAGGAGATAACTGATAACTGACATCCATTAAACATGACACGTGGAACTAGAACATTCTACCCCAATCAGCGAAATAAAGGGTTCAGTTCGACATTCCAACCACCTGAAGAAGCGTACAACGGTCGAAACGTTGTAATAAATATGGCGACAAAGATGAGGGCAATAGTCCGAATAATGTAAATAATGATCTTCCGCAATATTCGCATATTCGTCCCGTCTAAAGATTATACTCGACAAGCTGTACGAGTTTCATAAAGATGTACATGCAGGTACAGCAGCAAATTCTATTCAGAGCGCTTATGGGGGCGATGCAGTGAATTTGAGTTGAAGGAGGTGGCTTTGACGGATTCCAGTTTGAAAAACGAGCAAAAAGAAGATCGCCCCCCCCAACTGAAAAAAAATCTTGATTCCGAAAGTTTGAAGCTGTTGTCACAGACAATTCCACCATTACATCTAGGGAACTTGCAGAACAATTTAACATAGACCATACAACCTTGCTACACCAATTAAAAGGGATCGGAAAGATTTCAGTGGTTGGGAAATTGGACCTACGCGAACTGTCTCCACAGAATCTAAAATAGCCTGTTGTTTCTTCTGAATCATTGCTTTTACGACACCTGGTTCCATTTTTAGGTATACCTGTTACAGGTGATAAGAATTAAATCCTTTTCCATGAGATTAAACGCCGCCGATCGTGGATCAAACGAAGAGGAAGATCTATTAAATAACCAAGAGGATGTCTATCCAAAGAAGATATGTTAAGTGTATGGTGAGATATTTAAGGAATTGTTCATTACAAACTATCAACAATCAATTACGGACAACAGTCAATGACACTGTACTGTAATTCGTCGTTTGAAAACTGCTTTGAACCAAAACGACCTTCCTTAGAGAACAGAAACTGTGTTATCATCCATCACGCTAATGCTCGTCTTCACACAGGTAAGCTGACTAAAAATGTTTTGGAAGAGCTTGGTTGGGAAATATTACTCCATTCACCATATTCTTCTGAACGTGCTCCTTCTGTATACTATTTACATTAGTCGGACTATTGTCCTCATCTTTGTCGCCATGTTTATTACAGCATTTCGGCCGTTGTACGCTCGGGCCTTCTTCAGGTGGCTGGAATGTAGAACTAAACCTTTTATTTCGCTCACTGGACTACACTGTGTTAATACAGATTACTATTGCTTGTTGTTGAGGTTGCTGCTCTTCTTCTTCATCTTCTTCTTTTTCTTGTTGTTGTTGTTGTTGTTCTTCTTCTTCTTCTTCTTCTTCTTATTATTATTATTATTATTATTATTATTATTATTATTATTATTTGTGTATTATGTTTCCTGCTTTGTATCCTATAAGAGAATTGTCATTTAATTGATAGCACTTTTTTTAGTGCATGGGATGTTCTTATTAGGGCGATATTCTCAGCAACTTGTACATTGATGTTACCTTGGAGACTGTTAGTAAAATTGTCCATTCCTTTTCTCACGAGGCCCAGTGCTCCGATTACTATTGGTACAGACTCAATCTTCATTCCCCATATCCTGTTAATCTCGATCTTCAATTCCTTATATCTGGACAATTTCTCTATCATTTTCATGGGGGGGTCTCTCAGATGATACTGCTATGTCAATAAGAATACACTTCCTGAATTTCTTGTCTTATTTTCCCTGTCAGTTTGAATTGACATGTCCCAGAGGATAGTTACATCATTATTTTGTGTAACTGTGTCTGGTCTGGTTGGTGCTCATCTCAATCTCTCAATGGTTTCGATTTTGTTGTTCTTGCATATTTCCAGTCCCTTGTTATGTCTGTATGTATATTTTTTTTTTTTACTATTTCCGGACTTCCTAAGATAATATGATCACACTTTCATCATATTTTCCGCAGATCCTGCATTTCGGGTTAGTTCTGTCCTTAGGTATGTGACAGTGTTAGGATCTGGTTGCGACGCTTTGGTTCAGGGCTGCTATAATTAGGCCTTCTGTTCCAGATTTCAACCCGATGCTTCTCAGCCACTGGTGTATTTTCTTTTTGGCCACATTCTTTTTTTCGTTCTTTTCAGGTATCTGCCATATAGCACCTTGTCCTCAATTTAATGTTGCCACGATTTTTGTTTTCTGTTTTACTCGTTTGGCGTAGATGGTATTCGCTTTGGTTTTGTTGGTAGGGTTTCAGGTATATTAAGCTGTTTTTTGAAGAGCGCAGCTTTGTTAACGGAGTGGATTTGGTGTTTCACTATTTGTAGGAGAGGGTCATTCGTTTTTGTGAGGTACGCGTCGATTCCGACTGTTGTAGTTTTTAGAGTTAGTTCAATTGAATTACAACTCGGCCTCATAGAGATCTTAGTACGTACAACCTATCAACATCTGCTTTGGGGTGGTGCATCCTCATTTGAGTAAGCATTTTTCTGGTCTTGGCCCCCAATCTTTTAATGTCAATTAACTGCAATTTAATAATGTTGGATCTGTATGTTACTACGGGTATAGCTGAGGCGGTGATAGCATTCATTTTTCTTTTTAACCCCTGTCGAGGTGAGTTTGCACTCTAGTATCAAACGCACTCTCCTATAATATTCTTTTCGGATTTTTTTCTTCATAATTCAATGTTTTATTCCGTCTCATTCATAAATTCATCAATATTTGTATGTAACATCTTGGCCTTGTTCCTTAAACTTGTTGTTGATATCAAGATCTAATTTCGTGAGTTTACCACATTTGAAGTTGACTTTGGCACATTTGTCAATTCGCTGAAGGTTTTAACAATGATGAGTAGGTCTTCTGCTGGTTTTCATCCTCGGTAAATGTCTTAAGATCATCAGAGTAGAATAGGTGATTCAATTTGCCATTCTATGACTTGTATCCGTTGTGACTGTTTTTCAGTAGGCAACTAAGGGCCGCTAATGGAAGACAGAAGAGTATTGGTGACAATGAATATACTTGGAAGATCCGGCTTTTTATATTGATTGATCTCGATGTTATTAACCGTTTGCATTGTTTATGTTTAGAGTCGCCTTTCTGTTTCTCATGTTTTCTTTATGAATTTGACCGTTGTGGGCACACTGTATATTTTAGGCTCTTCTGTATCCCTGAATGTAATACACTGTCGATCGCCTTTTGTAGTCATCACATTCTATCGATAAGTTTATTATCCTTGTTTTCTCCCTATTCCAATATTGTTTTATGGATAATTAGTTGGTCCTTAAACTCGTAACTTACTCTTTTCTATCCCTTCTGTCCTACTGGGGGTTAATTTATTTTTCTCAATAAAGTTGTATGTCCTCTCTGTTATAATAGAAATGAGGATTTTGTACATTGTTGGTAGGCAGGTAATGGGTCTATAGTTCTTCGAGTTCTGTAACTCTTCTGTTTTGGGGAGTAGGTATGTTACTCCCCACGTGAGCCACCTGGCACGTTTTTTTTATTCATGATTATTTCATTGTATGCCCGTGCAAGGTCTTGGAGGAGGCTACATAGATTTTTATACAAAAATTTGTTTTTCGGTCTATTCCTGGTGATTTCCAGTTTTTTAGTTTTGCAGATGACAGTGGTTATTTCAGTATTATTGGCATCCGTCCATATTTGCCACTCTATATGAGTGTGTTCCTGTTGTTGCTTGATCCATGTAGCTCTTTCATCGTGCATTTTACACTCTTCCCACCAGAACACCTCGACTTCCTTTATATGAGGCAGGCCATTTATCTCTATTTATTTTTCCCAGTACTCGTTATAGTTTCATCACATCTTCGAAAGAGAATCTTTTTTTTTATTTAACGTTTGTTTTTCTCTCTGCCTTTTGCTTGAATTTAGTCTTTCAGCTTCTCTTTAGCTTTTGGGACCTCAATTTTATTCTTTATGTCAAGGTTTCGCTTCAGTTGTCTCCTTTTTCTTTCCTTCATTTTAGAGCCCATGTCTAATTCACTTTAAAGTGACAATTATCCTTTTTCTTTATTATGTTTTGTCCCGTCAATGTTGTTAATTTTTTACATATTATTTCTGCGATCGATGCCGAGGCCGTGTATATAAGATGATATTATATTATTATTATTATTATTATTATTAGTAGTAGTAGTAGTAGTAGTAGTAGTAGCAGTATTATTGATGTGGTAAGAGCCTGTTACCCTCTTTACGGACTAATTCATTCATGATAAGTTGGCCTGAGCAATTGTCTTGAAAGAAAAGACGATCGTACTATTGCAGTGACTTGTTGCTATATACCATACCTATAAACTGCATTGGAAATGATTTTTACTATGAAAATGCATTGGAAATGATTTTTATTATGAAAATGCATTGGAAATGATTTTTACTATGAAAATGCATTGGCCAATGCTTTTTACTATGAAAATGCATTGGAAATGATTTTTACTATGAAAATGCATTGGAAATGATTTTTATTATGAAAATGCATTGGAAATGATTTTTAGTATGAAAATGCATTGGCCAATGATTTTTACTATGAAAATGCATTGGAAAAGATTTTTTACTATGAAAATGCATTGGAAATGATTTTTATTATGAAAACGCATTGGTAATGATTTTTAGTATGAAAATGCATTGGAAATGATTTTTAGTATGAAAATGCATTAGAAATGATTTTTACTATGAAAATGCATTGGAAATTATTTTTACTATGAAAATGCATTGGCCAATGATTTTTACTTTGAAAATACATTGGCCAATGATTTTTACTTTGAAAATACATTGGAAATGATTTTTATTATGAAAATGCATTGGAAATGATTTTTACTATGAAAATGCACTGGAAATGATTTTTACTATGAAAATGCATTGGAAATGATTTTTACGATAAAAATGCATTGGAAATGATTTTTATTATTCTTATGGGAACTTACCCATAATAATAATGGACTATTCTTGACATTATAAATACTGCGCCTCTCAAGAGGTATGTAGATTGTAAGACGATGAGAGATAATTGAGAGCATATTGTAAGGTCATTGGTATAGTGATACTTGTCGAGACAACATAGTTCACTCTAACCAAATATGACAGTCATTACTAATACTTCTACTTCTTTGTATTATATTTCTTATGTAATATATCTTTGCATTCCATACATTTATTCGTGTTATTCTTTCATTGGTTCTAACCTTGGACCATCACCGTGGTACAAGGAACTTGGGCTATAACAAGTGGCGATGCGGAAATCGTAAAAAAACAAAAAAACAAAAAAAAAACGAACTCACTACGCGGAGGACATACCTTTTTTGCTATCCGTCGCACATGACAAGTGGCGACGAGGTAACCGAAGAAACCATCTCGCTACGCGGAGGACAAACCGTTTTGCTATCCGTCTCACATAACAGTGTCGGTGAGAAAACCGAAGAAACAAGTTCTACGTGAAGATTCTAAAAAAACAAGTTCTACGTAGAGATTTCTAAAAAAACAAGTTCTTGGAAATTATTTTTGTTATGAAAATGCATTGGAAATGATTTTTAGTATGAAAATGCATTGGGAATGTATTTTACTATAAAAATACATTAGAAATGTTTTTTATTATGAAAATGCATTGGAAATGATTTTTCCTATGAAAATGCATTGGGAATGATTTTCTCTATGGAAATGCATTAGAAATGATTTTTACTATGAAAATGCATTGGAAATGTATTTTACTATAAAAATACATTGGAAATGCTTTTTGTTATGAAAATGCATTGGAAATGATTTTTACTATGAAAATGCATTAGAAATGATTTTTAATATGAAAATACATTGGAAATGATTTTTACTATGAAAATGCATTGGAAATGTATTTTATTTTAAAAATTAATTGGAAATATTTTTTTATTATGAAAATGCATCGGAAATGATTTTTACTATGAAAATGCATTGGCCAATGATTTTTATTATGAGAATGCATTGGAAATGATTTTTACTATGAAAATGCATTGGCCAATGTTATTTAGTATGAAAATGCATTGGAAATGATTTTTATTATGAAAATGCATTGGAAATGTTTTTTTTTATGAAAATGCATTGGAAATGATTTTTAGTATGAAAATGCATTGGGAATGATCTCACATCATAACAATTATTATTATTATTACTATTAGTTGTAGTAGTAGTATTAATAGAGGTATTAGAATCTTAGAAGAGAATGTTTTATTGGCGTAGCTGAGTATTTGCTATAAAATAAAAATAAATATAATTTTCTTTAATTTCATTCAAATCAAACCTTTTGAAGCCATTAAAAAAGCTTCAAACATTATCTGTGCCATTTTCTATTTTATTCATCGTCAGTAACTATGGCAATAACAAAATATGCTGTAATTACGAAAGTAATAACTCGCATTTGGCGCCAAACTCGTTAGAGAGTTATTACAAGTTTTTGGAAGCGAAAATATTTCATTAAAGTTCGATTCTACTTTGTTGCTTTCAAATACCTGGAGCTGTTATAATTTTCAGGACAATTGGATTTAGAATTCAATTCAATGCACATCTTATCAGCAGGAATACAGGCAGAAAGAAACATACACTCTCCATCCCTGATAACACCCACACATACGTATATATATATATATATATATATATATATATATATATATATATTTGTGTGTGTGTGCGTGTGTGTGTGTGTGTGTGTGTAGATATATATATATGTGTATGTGTGTGTTTTGAATAAACATATTAAAAAATGAAAGTCTTCAAACACACTGTGTTGTACATTAATATTCTTTCGTTTTTATTATTTCAATTAGATTCCTCGACTAGTTTCGACCAGAATGGCCAACATCAGGAGACAAAATTCTACTTGTTAGTAGTTTTTAGTAACAGTGAATTGCATAAATGAATGCCTTGATGGAGAAAATGAACTTTATCTGTAGTTTTAATTTGTTCTTTTGTTTTTTTCATCATGATTTTCGCTCAGTCCTTGCGTTGGTATAGCAGTTTCATTTAAGTTGTTATTTAAGATAAGGGCTGGATCGAATTCCTTTGCTCATTTTGATAGTTTTATTGTTTCCTGGAAAAGGGATGCGTTTCTGTTAAGTGTGTGTGTTGTCTGGTTCTTAGGGAGTGAGTGAGTATGATGTGTGTAAGTGTGTATATTAGTATGGGTGTGTGTTATTATTTAGCTCGTAAGGGAGTCATTGAGTATGATGTGTGTAAGTGTGTATATTCGTGTGGGTGTGTGTATAAGTGTGAAGCTTCAATACCTCCGCAAGCATGTCTGTATTGTGTGCGTGAGAAATGTGGGTAGGGCCTGATTTCTGGGGTTATATTATCAATTCTATTGATGCCTTTAAATTTCTGATTAAGCACGTCTGTATTGACCGTTTTTAGGCGCAGAATCCACTTATCTTCATGGTCTTCTAAAAGTTTTCTAATGATATCTGCTCTGAACTTTTCTATTTTTTAAGTTATAGTGAATTTGGCATGGGTTTTAAAATCGTGTTTTTGTTGTTTTGAAATGTTGTTCTATAGGTAATAATATTTCATGGGGATTCGACTTAATTCGATTGATATAATTATTAATTCTGTGGTGAAAGGGCCATTCACACATTCCTACATATTGTTTCTGGCATAGTGTGCATTCTAGGAGGTAAATTATTTCATGACTTCTATAGTTAGAGTCTTGGTTGATTTTGAAAATAGATTTAGTGACTGAGTTAGTGAATGAATACGTGTGTTTAATGTGGTTGCAGCATAAACTTCTTTTTTTTTTACATGGTTGGGGAAATCCTATTGTTTTTGTTTTTGTTTTATTACGGATTACCATGTCCCCTGAAATGTGGTTACTACCTATAATTTCCTTTAGGTTCTTAGGCCTACGAAATACTAGAAGGCCGGGTTCCTCAAACAATTTTTTTAGGTCTGGTTTGAGATGTAGTATTTCCAGAGATTTTTGATTATCTGGGATAGTGGAAGCAGAGTGCGGTTGAAAGTGGTTACTAGAAAGATGCGGCTGGGATTAATTTTAATCTTGTACATTAGAGTGTGAAAACTTATTTATGTATTTGTTTTCTGATTAGGTGTTGTTTATAGCTCCGTCTTGTGAATTGATGCTTAAGATTTTGTGTGTGTTATTTAGTTCTTAATTGTTGGAACATATCCTTCTGAGTCTAAGTGCTTGTGAATAGAGAAGATTCTCTTTGATGTGTTTAATGTGGTAAGACTTAAAGTGTAGATTGTCGTGGGTGTCGGTGATTTTAGTGTGTAGTTTCGTTTGTAGTTTTCGGTTTTCATCTATGTGCATACGAGTATCTAAACATGTTACCGATCTTCTGGAATTCTCATAGTCAAACTTAATCGATTCGTGTACTGTGTTTAAGGACATAAGGAATTGGGTACCCGTGTATACAAAGAATATATCATCGATATATCTTGCATAGAATACGCAGTCGATACCGATGAAGGGATAGATATGAGTCTCCTCAAATTTTCCAACGAAGATTGTAGCATATGATGGAACTGCAATGGTGCCCATGGTACAGCCTCTTACTTGCAGGTAGTGCGCTCCATTGAAGTTGGAAGTATTCAATGTAAGAATATGCTCCATGAGATTCATGATAACTGAGGGGTCTTTTTTTTTCTTTTAGTAAGTACTTCCTGAAGGGCGGTTAGACCTTCGATGTGTTTAATGTTTGAATAGAGTGATCTGACGTCCATAGTCAATAGAATAGCATTTCCTGGCTCTGTATATGATTAATTTTGTTTAGTAGATCTGTTGTCTGTGATGTAGGATTTTACTTCCTTAGCTAGGGGTTGTATGTAATGGTTTACGTATTTGGAAATTTTGGTCGTGTGGTAGTTGAATAATGAAATGACCGGCCTTTCTGGGTTATTGCTTTTGTGTATTTTGTGAAGAAGATAGAAGCAATCAGGTGTGATGTTTGTGGGTGCAAGTATTCTACATGTTTCCTTGTCGATTAGATTGTTGCGAACCATCATGTTTAGTGAGCTAGTTAATTCTTTTTGGAATTCGAAAAGAGGGTCTGTAGGTAAGCTTTTGTAGGTTTCTTTGTCGGTTAGCCGATTGTTGGCCTCTTTAATGTATTCTTCGATTCCCCAGATCACTCTTTCTCAGCCTATGTTATGATTAGGTCATCTCTATGCGTCAGCGTATCAACGGCTACCCTTTCTCCTTCAGTTATATTGTTACGTGGCAGCTTACGTCCTTTTATTTCTTTATGTCATTTGTTACTGCAATTTCAAATTGTCTGTATCGTAATGTCCGTGTTTTGTGGGATGAACGTAGAGTCCTTATCTTTTAATGTATCAAGTATGGAAGGCGTGTGATTATTATCCCCGTTGTGGACCTTTAGCCGTATTTTTCTGAAGAAGGATGTCAGGTCTTTTGCTAAGGTGTCTTTATCAAACCCCGACTAGAGGAAAAGCTTAGTCATTATTCAATAACCTCAATGTGTTGAGCGAAAATTTACTGTTACTTAAATTTATAACTCGTCCGTATGGGTCATGTTTGTATTTGCAAGCATAGCAAAGTTCTTTCGTAAAAACAGGAAAGCTTGCATCATGTCCCTTATTAGGTATGCAATACTCGCATCCAAGTGTCCTGGTTGGGGGATTATCACGTTTTTTAATATATATATATATATATATATATATGGCTGTGTACTGTATTTATGAATACTAATGGGTATGTCCAAATCTTCATAGATACGTATAAGTGGGGGTAAATATGTTATCTAAGTAGTGCAGAACTAGCCGTGGCTTACCTGCTTCAAGCCGCTGGTGAGTATTGTATCCTGTTGATGTTATAAAGATTACCATTTCATTTCCAACCGACGTTTTGATTATGCCGCATTCCATAACCTTTTCTGCTTGAGTTCATCAATGCTAGCAGCAGGAGTGGGACATCGACCAGTCACATATCCCCATTAAAGGAAATCAAACGGTGATAGGTACGGTGACCGCGGCGACTATTTCATCAGAAAACTATCTTCACGCCAGATCCATCTCTCTGGCAGATTATCATTGAGATAACACAAATATAACATTAAATATAAAAATCTTGATCTGTTTCATTCCGTGAAAAATTGATGTTATTTCAAAAAGAACTGCCAAAATTTTTGGCCTGCGAAATGATGTCAAATTTTGAGAGACAATATATATATATATATATATATATATATATATATATATATATATATAAATACAGTCTCGAAGTAGGACTTTCTTAGAGTCTACGTGCTTGTAATTGTGACTTCTGCAAGCGGTTACCTCACACTATTACTCTACCTCCAACTCAATCACAATCTCTGTTCACTCTCACTCTCTCTGTCCCCCTATTCTGACTGACTCTGGGTATTTAACGGCAGCAGTCCAAGTAACACTCTCGTCGAGTCCACTTATATGAAAAAGGGGAGGACCCCATAACCCCACTCCTTAGATCTCTTTTTTGGGGGAGTTAGTATTTTTGTATCTTTTGGTTGATAATCAGGGGTTCGACAAATTTTCTCTTCCCGTTTGACCTTCTCATTTCTGTGTCTTCCTGCGGTCTTTGGATCTCAAACGCTTCGAAGATTGCATCCATAGAATCCTCGTTTTTTGCGGTTGACAAGCTTGGCTCCTCAGTCCGTCTTTTTTGTAATTGGTCGATATGTCTTCTATGTGAAAACTTCTCTCCTTTTATTGTGTACATTAGATTTCCTAATCTGTTGATTATTGTGTCCGGCTCCAAGTAAGCCATATTCTTTCTAAACGTCATAAAATAAACCCGTTCTCCAGGTTTAAATGATCTCTTGGGTACACGGCGTGTATACTGGTTTTCGTTCTTGTTTGGCAATAATTTGTCAAACACAGACCTTATTCTCCGAGCAAACATCAATTCCGCTGGTGAAAGACCCGATGGCGTGTTCACGTTAGGTGTTATTCTGTACATTTGGAGGAACTGTTGTATCGCTTTTATCGTCGGTACATTCTCGGCTTTTTTAACGCTCTTTTTAGTGTGTCAACGAACCTTTCAGCTTGTCCGTTCGACCTCGGGTGTTACGGAGCTATCTTGATATGCTTTACTTGATATGTCTCACAAAATTCTTTGAAGTCACTGGAGGTAAACTGTGTGCCGTTATCGCTTACCAAACAATCCGCGACGCCAAATCTCGCGAATAGTTCGTGTAAACAGTTTACGGTGTTTTCTTTTGTCGGATGTTTAAATCTGGCAACCTCTGGCCATTTACTGAAACTATCTACTGTTATTAAATAGTAGTAACCTTTAATGGGGCCTGCGTAATACACGTGGATTCTGAATCACCGTCTGTCGACTTTAGGCCATGGCCTTTGTATGAGGGGTGGTGCTTTCGCCGCAGCAGCACAACCTTTGGAACTTTCCACCATTTGCGTGATATCATCGTCCATGTTCGGCCAGTAGACAAAACTTCTCATAAGTGATTTCATCCGGTTTTTTCCGGGATGTCCTAAGTGAAAATCTTTTAAGATCCTTCTTCGTAGTGACTTCGGTATTACTACTCTCTCGTTATACAATAATATGTTGTCACAGATTGAGAAACTGTCTGCTAAATTCTTCACTTTCTCTTCTATTTTTTCTTGGTATCCTGAATAAACTCGTCTCTTTCTGCTTCTCGTCTTATCTCTAGCAACATTACAGGTAGTTCCTTTATTGTATTGCATAGTACCTTACTGATTTCTTCACCTTGTAATGCTGCAATTACCGAATCTTCTAACGGCTCGCTTTTCGCAGGTATTAATCGGGATAGTCCGTCAGCGTTTCCTATTTTCTTTGATGGTAAGAATTCCAGTTTAAAATTGTCCTTTATTAACACAGCTTCCCATCTTAAATGTCTGTTCGCTGTATAAACTGGTAACCCTTTTTTGGACAGAAAATCGTAAGAAGTGCTTTGTGGTCCGTTTGGAGCGTGAACTGTCTCCCATAAAAATATCTGTGAAAACGAGTTACTGCAAAAATTATGCCCAATGCGTCCTTTTCGATCTGTGAATAGTTTCTCTCCGCCGGTAATAATGATCTAGATGCGTGTGCAACGGGTTTGTTTGTACCGTTCCGCATCTTGTGTATAATACACGCCCCTACCCGATGTGAGCTCGCGTCAATTGCAATAACGATTTCGAGTTCGGGATCGAAATGTGTCAATGCTAACTCCAAAGTTAATTTTTGTATTATTTACTTAAATTCTTTTTTACAGTCCTCTGTCCAATTCCAATTATGCTCCTTTTTAGTAACTCATTTAGTGGAGCCCTCAGTTTAGGCATATTATCAATAAATTCGACATAGTAGTTAGCTAGACCCAGGAAACTTTGTAATTCTGCAACATTTGTTGGTTCCGCCATATTTTTAATTGCCGATGCCCTCTCTAGGTCCGGTTTCCTGCCATTTTCATTTATTATCTGACCTAAATATTTAATTTCATTTAGGAAAAAAATCACACTTTTCTCCTTTTACTTTGAACCCAAAGTCCTGAAGTCTTCTGAAAACTTCCTTTTTGTGTGATGTGTGCTCTTCAACATTGCCGCTCTTATTTAGAATATCATCCAGATAAGCGGTCGCGAAATTCTGGCCTGTGAGCAGTGTGTCAATCGTTTGCTGAGAAATTGCACGTACAACTTTTACTCCGAATGGTAGTCTGTTGTATTTTTACAACCCTTTGTGCGTATTAATGCAAAGGATTTTCGTACTCTCTTCTTGTACTGGGATTTGTAGATAAGCCTCACTTAGATCTATTTTTGAAAATATCTTACCGCCGTTGAGCTTTGTAAATATTTCTTCTGGGCTCGGTAGTGGTGGTCTTTTATCGCCTTGTTGAGTCCCGTCAAAAAATCTGCGCACACGCGGATTTCTCCTGACTTCTTTTTCACATAAATAACCGGCTCTCCCAACTCGCTAAACACTGTTTTTGATAGAATCCCATTTTGTTTAAGTCTCTCCAATTCTTTGTTTATTTTCTATAGTAGCGAATGGTATATTTCGCTTCTTTTAAAAAATTTGGACGTTTTCTTTTACTTATATTTTAGCCTTAAATTTGTTGCATCGTCCAAACCCGCTTGAAAATACCTCAGGAAATTAGTTATATAATTTTTCCTTCAATTTTATAGTATCTGATGATTCAACCTCTAACTTTTTGCAAAAAGAGTTGATAGGTAGATCCCAAACGTTGAACTTCTGCATCCAGTAGATACATACTAGATTTTCAGTATCTTTCATGACGTATATCTTAAGTTGTTTTGTTTTGCCGTGAAATTTAACATTCACGATTATTTCTCCCTCAAATTTTATCCGTTTGCGTGCAACCGACTTGGCAATTTTTTTGCGTGTAACATGGTAGGTCTGTTGAGTTTTTTCCATGTCTGTAAGTTGATTATCGTGAGGTCGGAACCCGAATCGAGTTTTAATTTAACCTTTTTATTTAAAATTTCCAGTTCGACATATTTCTTTCCGTTGGTGTTGTCATCGTTATTCATCCCTGTAGCTCTTATTCTATTAGTATCGTTTCTATTTCTACATTGAGATGCATTGTGGCCCTTTTTTCCACATTCAAGACAGTTTTTATATCTAAAGCGGCAATCCTTGTTCCAATGTAGTCCTCCACATCGATAACATGCTGATGTGGTGGGGGGACTTATATTTGTTCCGATATTCGTCATAATTTTTTCTGTATGTTGTACTTTTCCTCTTATTATAAAATTTTCTTTTTCTTTCCGGGGAGGGTGAGAATCTTTTTTCACTGTCGTAAAATTTTAGTTTTCTTTCTGGGGAGGGTGAAGAACGTAGACTTTTGTTTAACTTGCGTATATGAGAAACAGCGGATACCTCAATGTCCTTTGCGTCTTTCTTTATACTTAAACATCTCTGGCAATCTTCCGATAATTGCTGTAATGTTAGACCCGGTTACTTTTGTAATTTTGCAAGCATTCTTCTGCGCATTTCGCTATCTTTTGTAGGAACTAACCCTTGAACAAAGATGAGACATTTGAAATTGTCCGGGGTTAATTCAAGCTAGTTTAAAGTCGTCACAATGTTTCTTTACGATTGCGGCAAACGTGAAATAATCCTCATTATCACCCTTTACCAGGTTAAGGCATTTCCACCTCCTATGGAAGAGTGATATTTTCGGGCTGAAGAGTTCTTTAAAACATGTCACTGTTTCGTCAAATGTTAATTCGTTCGCCTTTTTTGGCAAGATATAATGCACGAACTTTGTATATTCTTCAGTTCCTAATTTTCTAGCTTTTTTGCTTCTGTCCAATTTTCACAGTCTATGCTAATGATGTATTCTTGTCTTCTGAAGTAATCTCCAAAATTTTTGTCCTCATCTAGAGAATATTTGAAAATCTCTATGGTATTCTACACTGCATCTTGCGAAAATGTTGCTTCTTTTTCAATATCTAATTGCTTGTTGCCCGCTACTTTCAATATTAGTTCCTGGAGCTCTATTTGTCATTCTTGATTTTTCTTCTGCGTTTGTAATATTTGCTTTTGCCATTTTTCTTCCATTCGTTCTTGTAGTTGTAATTGTTGATCATTTTGGTATTTCATCAGTTCTACCAAAATATTTTTAAAATCTTCCAGGGTAACTCAATTTTACGTATTTTTATTCCTCGTAACTGTTTGTCGCTAATTTGTTGTGGACGAGGGACGGATTTTTCTATTTCTTCTTGTGTGAGTTCGAATCGCTCCGCGCGAATTTGTTGTTTTTTTCTTTCCCTGTGTGTGCCAGTTTGGTTGTTGGACGACATGGGAAGATTTTTCTTTTGTTGACCTTTTCTTTTCTGCGTGGTTTCGAATCTTCGTCGCCAATTTGTTGTGGATTCCGAGATGAAATTCGGTCTCCAATGAATGACAAACGCAAGAATTAAATATAACAAATAAATGTATTTACACAATAATACAATGGGTCATACTGTTAGTAAATCCATGAATGCCGTTCGTAGCAATTATATATATATATATATATAGTCTCGAAGTAAAACTTCCATCAGAGTCTACGTGCGTGTAACTGTGACTTCTACAAGCGGTTACCTCACACTATTACTCTACCTCCAACTCAATCACAATCTCTGCTCACTCTCTCTATATTCTGACTGACTCTGGGTATTTAACAGCAGCAGTCTAAGTAACACTCTGGCCGAGTTCACTTATATGAAAAAGGGGAGGACCCCATAACATTTATTTATTTATTCTCCAAAGATATATATATATATATATATATATATATATATACATACATATATATATATATATATATATATATATATATATATATATATATATGGTCGATTTTACTGTTCTTAAACAGAATTCTCCATGATTTCCTCTCATTCATTCATATCTGCTCAATACGTATCCAATTGTAAACAAATGACGTCATACATTATGAAATGGACAATTATTTAAGACATTTCTTATGTTTTTATACGTTCTTTTTAAAAAAAATGTTCTTGAATAATTGTCGGACTTTCATAATGTATGACGTCATTTGTTTACATTTGGATACGCATTGAGCAGATATGAATGTATGAGAGTTAAGGCCCGCCAGGCTATATGACGGTTCCGTATATGATACAGGTTCGTATCCTGTCGGAGCACACATATTTTCTATGAAAATTTCTCGGACATTCAGGCTGATAAATGTTGTTAATACTGTTTATTACAAACAGAACATTTACTGACATATTTGTATCTATAAAAAGAACGTATAAACATAAAAACATATGTCTTAAATAATTGTCGGACATTGTCCATTTCATAATATATATATATATATATATATATATATATATATATATATTAAAAAGTAGAGAGAAATCGCAAACGCTTTTGATTGTAATAATGCATTATTTTCCATAATTTTGCTACACGTGTTTCCGGTCTCGCAACCGTCATCAGGCAAAGGGCGGAGATTTCCATATATTAAAAATAATTCATTTTTTCCGTTATGTTTTTTGATGTTAACTATTGTTGATATGAGACATTCTCTTTTTTTTCTGTTAGTGATCCAAACGTCTTTCTTGAACTGGCCTTGAACAGTTCTGCGTGAAGGGTTATAAAAAGATAAATTGGCTCGAGAAATGATGGAGTAGTTATCGGCATTCTTATCTTTTAATGACCCCTGTGTGTTCTTCGATCTATTTCCATTTTCGTGGGCTTTTGTCAGCATGCGTGTATATCCCGTCTCCATACATACACACTGACTTATTCCGAGGAATCAGTGAACACATATGTACACCCACACACATATACACACATACACAAACACACAGAGACATACCGTCCAATTACAAGGAATCAGTATATACACACAAACACATACGTACATACACATATTTCCCAAGTTACATGGAATCAGTATATATACACACACATACACACATATATATGTACACACATACACACATACTTTCTAAACTGTGTGTACTTTGTGTGCATGCCTGTGAGTAGTTCTTCTGCCTTTTTCAATATATATATATATATATATATATATATATATATATATAATTATTTATTCAAAAATATGATTCCAACGCTACATAAGAGTTCTCATGTTTCAAAACAAGAGCTGAAAACTTCAGTTTTTTTATATACACAATACCCTTCCAGAAAATAATAATAAAAAACAAAAATCTCCATAGACATTTAACCAGACTAGACGATGTCATCTTCCGCTTTAAATTTAGACACCCCAACCTTACCCTGACTTGACGTCTGTGAACGTAACTGAGATATTGATACAAATTATTAACCCTTACGTCCCTTTTCTTTAAACAATTGCTCTGGGCGTTACCATAGTAATTTTAATTTCAATAATGAATATGCTTATAAAACGCGTAAATTTCAGGAATAAGTTATTCCAAAACAAATTTAGTTTGAAGATGGAACAGAGCTTAGTACTTTAATTCAATTTAATTCAAATAATTATATTAAAGTTTTCGGCTCTTGTTTTGAAACATGAGGACTCTTATGTTGCGTCGGTATCATATTTTTAAATAAATAATTATATTTATGCTCTACTTTTGTATCGGGCACTATTTTTTTTAAAATAATAACAAAAATAATAAAGAACTTTGGATTATTTACCTAACGAGTTCTTTCCTATTTTCTATATATTTTTACACGCACACACACACACACACACACACACACACACATATATATCTACATTCGTGCTCCACAAACGCACGCATGTGAGCGTGCGTGCATGTATGCGAATGGTTTCTTCACTGTATTTGGTCAGCATGTGAGCATGTTGTGTGCTTTTGCGTGAGGGGTTATGATCTATTTAGTTATGGTTTAATTGTTTTATGAAGTTTCTTTCTTGTATTTGTAGGTAAGAATAATTGTCTCTTTGATATATTTGCATTCTTTTAAATTTACCCTGGTTACATTTTAAAATGTGTTGTGATACAAAAAGTTTTCTATTGTCTGGTAATTTTTTCGTTAAAAGTAAGCGACTCCTTTATCCCATTGTTTCGTATGGCATTTCCCACTTTTCTTGGCGTATTTTGTTGTCGCCACTGTTGGTAGTCGTTAAGTGATGTGGTTTCTACTATTTGGTAAAGTCCTTTGTGAATCTCGCTTGAATCCTTTTTCAACATTGATCTTAGGAGACACGTGTATACAAACATATATATATATGTCTATGTATATATATATATATATATATATATATATATATATATATATATATATATATATATATATAACCTCTGTAATAACATAACTTTAGTATCACCTCCATTGTTTTTAATGTTTTTTGAATGTATCGACGAAAGGTTATGCTTGCGATTCGATCTTGTATGTTTTGATCGAGTGTTTTGATATGTTTCATCGTAAAGATTTTATAAAATTTTTCAAACAATTTAGCAGTGAATTGCGTGGCGCCGTCGAAAAGAATTGTATCCGGGATTCCATATCTAGCAAAGAATTCACGCTGGAATTTTATTGTTATTGTAAAAGAGTCAAGAGCCTTAGTCTGAGAGCTAAATCTATAACGACGCCGATTCGACTACGCCATTGATCTACACTTCTTACCTGTGACTACGACGCGTACCAGTCCATTACTGCTAACATATTGTACTTGGTTATAGTAGCCAAAACCACTTAGCTATTTTGTTCAAATATATCCCTTTCCGGGACATATCACTAAAATCATTTCCAATGCATTTTCATAGTAAAAATCATTTCCAATGCATTTTCATGGTAAAAATCCTTTCCAATGCATTTTCATAGTAAAAATCATTTCCAATGCATTTTCATAGTAAAAATCATTGGCCAACGCATTTTCATAGTAAAAATCATTTCCAATGTATTTTCATAATAAAAATTATTTCGAATGCATTTTCATAGTAAAAATAATTGGCCAATGTATTTTCATAGTAAAAATCATTTCCAATGCATTTTCATAGTAAAAATCATTTCCAATGCTTTTTCATAGTAAAAATCATTTCCAGTGCATTTTCATATTAAAATCATTTCCAATGCATTTTCATAGTAAATGATATAAGTGAATATGTATACACTTGTCACTGGAATATGATTGGCTGGTGTCCGTCATAAATACAGACGTACGTGTAGGTACGACAGAGTCAAGAGCCTTAGTCTGAGAGCTAAGTCTATAACGACGCCCATTTTTATCATGTACAATAACTTTACGATACGCCTCTTGACTATCCAGCTTTCTTTTTCATAAATTCGAAAGAATACTTTTTCGCTGATTTTGAAGTATTTCTGGCTATTGGACTTTTTGGTTTTTGACCTTTTTTTATTTATTTTTTTTTTTGGCAGCAGATTTTCAAACACCGATCTACTTTTTATTTGCAAGCATTAATTCTGTCCAAGACGTACCGTCACCCATTCAATCACTGTAGTCGATTCTTTGTTTGTGTCGCGATACCCTTTTCGATATGAAAATTGATAAGAATGAACAGGGGTTCGTCTGTAGGGTGCACCTTCTACTGTGGATGAATTTGTGATATTTTTTTTTTACAGCAAAAATTATTCCCATCACTTCTTTCTCTGTCTGGTTATAATTATTCTCAGCTGATAAAATGTTCTTGACGCATGCGCCATCGATTTTACAGAACCATCTTTGATCTTATACAAGATTACTTCACCGATACTGCAGTTAGTAACGTTGCCCGCCATGATTATTTATAAATTTGGGATCAAAATGCGAGAGAAACATGCCCGGCGTTAGACATCTTTAATTTTATCGAATGCCTTTTGACATTCGGCTGTTCAATTTTACTGGAGCTTTTTTTTTTAAAGTAAATTGTTTAATGTCGCTCTCAAAAAAAGAAAATGATGTTCGAAATAAAAACATAATAATTTGCGAAAACTAAATATTTAAAATAGTGGATTTTTCGGGGGAGGGCATATTTTTAATCGCACTTTCTTTGGTTGTGGCTGGTTTCTTACCGCTTTCGTCGATCATTTGGCCTAATTATTTTATTTTCGTCATAAAAAATTCGCATTTCCCATCATTCAATTTAAAACCGCGTTCGTTTTTTGTTTTTTTTCTGAATACCTCTTTTACGTGTTGAATATGCTGCTCTTGATTTTTGCTTTTTAATAAATGTCTAACGAGGTGATCGCGAAGTTTAGATTACCCAACATTCTGTCTATTACTTGCTAAAAAATTCCAGGTGCTACGAAAGGTAATCAGTAAAACTTGAAGAATCTCTTGTGGGTGTTGATTGGTAACGGTTTCAAACATTATTCTTCAACCTGGATTTGCAAATATGCGTCTGACTTGTGCAACATTGAAAAGTATTTTCCATCATTTAACTTTGCTAAAATTTCTTTTAGGGTTGGCAGGGTGTAATCGTAAGCGTGTATGCAATCTTTCAGCTCCGTGGAGAAATCAGTATATACACGGATTTTTTTATTGTTCTATTTCATGTAGATGGGCGGAGATACCCAATCTCTTTAATCCCCTTTGGAAATCACTTCCATATTTTCCAAGTGATCTAATTCTTTGTTTATTGTATCCAAGTCTGAAAATGTCAAATTCCTGCTTGTTCTAAAAACTGATACCAAATTTTCCTATAACTGGAACTTGGCGTTAGTTTCTCTGCATCTTCCTCACTCTTCATAAAAAAAAAAGTAAAACTTCCCAAAATTGATTTTTCATTTCGTTTTCTAGCTTAACAGAGATACTAGAAGAACCATTAACCAAAATACAGGGTATCCATAAAGTTCGTGTGTACTTGAAAAAATTTATAACTTTATTTGTCATTGCGATAGAAATAATCTATAAAAATTTTTTACAAATTTTAATGTACCTAGTTTTAAGTATAGCTAAATTAACTAATGTGATTTCAGGAATTATTGTAAATTAGTCACTTTCTCACAGACGCGCCGTCGCCTCTCTCTGTCTGTTTTACAAATACTTTCATGGCAATTTCTCCGAGGAGCTGCTTTCGCTGGTTCTCAGACTTCATGAGTTCAAGCGCCCTACGAGGCTGGCATCCCGCTCTCACCCTTTTACTGTCGAAACTACTAAATGAAACCATCTCTTCTATTCCAATAGCTTCATGTCTCGCACCTCTCGCCTGTGGAACTCCCTTCCCTAATCCAGGTTTCCTGAGAGCTATAATCTCCAGCTATTCAAGTGTAATGTAAATCGACATCTCCTGTTGCCGTCACAGTCTCTAAAATAGCTATAGATTGACCGACTGTAACCAAATTTTGGTGCGATGTGCAAACATGTAAGGAAGTAAAAATTACAATTTGTTTTACTAGGGAGCGTAGCTTAGTAAAATAAATTTTCACTATTTTTTTGTAAAAAATAAAGTTCTATTATCTAACATGCAAAATACGCACACTATTTTAAAACCAATTTAATGATTAAAATAACAAATACTTATTTAATAAAAATGCAATATTGTTTTTTGGCTCATCGTTTCTTTATGGTTTCATATGACAAGAATTCAGTTTCCAATTCACTGTACGTTTGTGAGAGCTATAAAGAAATCACGAGTCCAAACGCTTCAAAAAGTTAGAATTTGGCTCCAGATAAGATTATTTACGCATGAATCTGTTGTATGTTGACTGCTCAAGAGTAAAAAATCGTAAGAATTTATTCTTCGCTGTTGAAAAGAAAAAAGAAATTCTGAAAAATATTGTTTACCATGATTTCATGGTGCCAGCGTGTTGCGAAAAATGTAGTATTTAAAAATGAAGAAAGAATAATGGTAGATGTTACGATATTAACATGAAGATTTCGATGATAGGTAGCTATCTGAGAAAGAGAGTTCTATAAATGACATAATGTTTTACAAACAACTTCTGCCTGACTTTGCTTTGTTTCGCAAAGAATAGAGAATTGTGGGTATTATAGTTTTGAAGACTGTAAATAAGTTCTAAATAAAGATAAAGGAGTAAACAGAGGGATTTATTTGGTAAAAAGAAGGGAGTGAGTTGTTTCTACTTCCTCCAAGGACGAAGACAATTTCTTGTTTGCGGATGCAAGACACATGCTGATTCATTATTTTGTTTAAAAGAGACAGAGAGATAAGAGAAAATAATAAATAAATAAAGGCCCAAACGAAGAAAAACTATCCAAAGTAAACCAAAGTAAATATCTCAAAGCAATCGCAAAAATAATTCAGACTATTTCTTTTTAATAAGAAAAATAAAAACAAAATACCCACCCCCAAGAATAAAGAAAGAAAAACCAAAAAGGAATAAAGCTAAGTCGGCAAGACTTGACAAGCTATAAACGTTTTAACTAGCATATTTCCTGAGCTAAATAAGAATTCCAGAAACTATTTGACCCCCAAATTACCACGGTATATCGGCTAAGCCTCGCTATAGCACGCCGTGCGCGATTTTTCTCGGTGGACCAATCAGAATCCTTTGTGATATAAGTCAGAATAAGCCTCTGCTTTGAGTTAAGCCAAGTGTAAAATGTCGCTACTATGCAATTCACAAAATGTCCGATTCTGTAATAGCGATTTTACGCCAATAAATCTAATTTCTCTAAAACTGAATTATTTTTCATCATCGGAGAGCGAAGAAAAAAGATTTTATTACGCGTAAGAGATAGAAAAAGAAATCTATCATATCTTGCATATATTATCTAACTATATATATATATATATATATATATATATATATATATATATATATATATATATATATATCGTTGTATGACTATGTATATAGTATATATGTGTATGTATGTAGATATATTTCTCTACTTTTATACGGATAAGCACACATAAAAATGGCCTCATATATCTATCTATCTACCTATTTATCTCTCTCTCTCTCTCTCTCTCTCTCTCTATATATATATATATATATATATATATATATATATATATATATATATATATATATATATGTATGTATGTGTCTGTGTGTGTGTGTATAGAAGCGCGGTGGAGTTTAGCGGCTCGGATTGCAGAATCGGAGTTCGAATTCCAGTCGAATCTATTACGTTCACATACGCGCTAATACTCTTGGGAAATGTATAAATCCTTTTCTTCTCCCTCCAGTCATGGTTAAATAGCACGATGTTATGGTCTAAGGTTAGGACCATAGAAGAACAACACGGAACACAAGAGTAGAAATAACAAAGTATATATTACGCGAGACATAATACAAGAAGTGGAAGGTGTTAGTATGACTGTCAGACTGGTTGGGAGTGAACTACTATCAGCTCGACTCGATTCAATACCGATATTTAACACCCCCCCACGAGGAATGTATGTGGCACAAGGCCGAGTTTAACGTGGGTTGACCGAACCCGTAGGCTCGGCCAAAAATACACCGTATGAACACGTCTAGACGGGCTCAGGGCCTTTCTACCTCCCCAGACGAAACTTTGCCCTTTGGCAAAACTTCCTCCGGGTTCCTCTCTGCCAAAGCAGAAAGTTGACTCAATTCAATACCGATATTTAACAGTCCCCCCACGAGGAATGTATGTGGCACAAGGCCGAGTTTAACGTGAGTTTAACGTGAGTTTCTCTCGGCCAAAAATATACCCTTTGAATCCGCCTAGACGCGTTCACGGCCTGTCTACCTCCCCGCACGAAATTTTGCCCTTCGGCAAAGCTTCGTCCGGGTTCCTCTCTGCCAAAGCAGAGAGTTCAACAGAAGTCGCACACAGACAGAGACTGCGGGTGACTCGATTCAATACCGATATTTAACAGTCACCCCACGAGGAATGTATGTGGCACAAGGCCGTGTTTAACGTGGTTTTCTCCGAGCCCGTAGGCTCGGTCAAAAATATACTCTTTCAACCCACCTAGACGGGTTCAGGGCCTGCTACCTCCCGGACGAAACTTTTCGGAAAAAGCTTCGTCCGGGTTCCTCTACGCCAAAGGAGAGAGTTGACTCGATTCAATACCGTCCGTCGCTCTTGAGAGGCGTAGTATACATAGCGTTAGGAAGAGTCCATTCTGTCGGTCTAGGTAAGGACCCCTGACACGGGACAGACTGTTTTCTATAGCCTTGGATGTCGCAATCACCACGCATAACTCTCTGTCCGCGTACACACACACACGCACATACAGACGTGCACGAACACACAAGCACACACACACACACATATATATATATATATATATATATATATATATATATATATTAAGAAATGGACAAAGTTCGACAATTTATTTATTAAAGGCATTTTTTTTATGTTTAACGTTCTTTTTATAGATAAAAGTATTTAAGTAAATGCTCTGTTTATAATAAACAGTATTAAACAACATTTACCGGCCTGAATGTCCGAGAAATCTTCATAGAAAATATTCGTCCTTTGACAGGATTCGAACCTGCATCCTATACGGAACCGCCATTTAACCCGGCGTGCCTAACCGCTCGGCCACAAAGGATCGTTCGGTTGAAGTTTATAAGCAGTAAATTCGACCTTGCCAACCAAACGCCGGGGTAAATGACGGTTCCGTATAGGATGTAGGTTCAAATCCTGTCAAAGGACGAATATTTTCTATGAAAATTTCTCGGCCATTCAGGCCGGTAAATGTTATTTAATACTGTTTATTATAAACAGAGCATTTACTTAAATACTTGTATCTATAAAAAGAACGTTAAACATAAAAATGTCTTTAATAAATAAATTGTCGGACTTTGTCCATTTCTTAATGTATGACGTCATTTGTTTACATTTAATACGCCATGAGCAGATATGAATGCACGAGATTCATGGAAGATTGAAGTTTATAAGCAGTAAATTCGACCTTGCCAACTGAACGCTCCTTTGTGGCCGAGTCGGTTAAGGCGCGTCAGCGTAAATGACGGTTTTGTATACGATGCAGGTTCGAATCCTGTCAATGGACGAATATTTTCTATGAAACTTTCTCGGACATTCAGGTCAGTAAATGTTTTTTAATACTGTTTATTATAAACAGAGCATTTACTTAAATACGTGTATCTATAAAAACAAAGTTAAACTTAAAAAATGTCTTTAGTAAATAAATAAATAAATATATATATATATATATATATATATATATATATATGGTGTATCAAAACAAGGACAAAAGTCCTCATAAACTTATATCCGCAAATCCTTCGTTTTTAGTTATTAAGTTTAAATTTTACGGAGTTGTACCATCCAAGATAAAGTTCACAAATACTTTTACAATCTTTGGGTGTATATGTCCAAAAGGTCATTGTTTTATACATCACAGTAACTCATAAGCAGTGTTCATAATATCATCCGCTTTATTCTACACATGCACGTACTCCTTTCAAATCAATGACTGGCGGATCCTTTCAAATACTCTCACACGGTATCGAATGGTTTAGTCGGCCCCAATGACACGTTGATCAATCGTCTCTGCATTATTAAAGTCTACTGTATAAATCAATTGTCTTACGTACCCTGACGGATATAGGTCGGTGGAACGTAGAGGCCATGAAACCAATCTTTCCGTATCTATTCAACTTTTATGGTCGATGCCATCGCAATCAATGTAACTAAAATGTGTTGGAACAGCATCATGCATGAACTACACACCTCTTCGTATTAGCAGGTGTACATCTTCTAGCAGCTCTGGAAGTGTTTTCAAAATGAAGTCCCTGTATTCAGCACTTGTAAGACGTGCTAAGAGGACATATGGACCTACTAGACAGTCACCTACAATTACAGCCCACACATTAATCGTAAACAGTTGATGGCATCTAGCTTGTATTGTACCATGGGGTTTCTGATCCACCCACAAATGCTGGTTGTGTAAATTTGTTATTAAATCTCACCCAAATGTTGTCTCATCCGTACACAAGACTGAAGAGAAAAGCAACCGATCGGCAGTTTGCTCAATAAACCATCAGCAAATTTTTCCCGTGGTAAATGAAACAGAGCGCGAATGACCCCGTATACGTTGCAAATGATGCTTACATAGGAGCTGCACTAGAATTAACCTCCATGTAGTCTTATGAGATGTACGGCATTCAAGGACTACGTGTGCTGATCCCTGGGTCGTCTCCGACATCCTGTAGAATGTGTTCTTCCTGGCCAGGCATCAGAGGGGATCTCGGACTTTCTCGATGCAAAGTTTGTGGTATCACGGATCCTATCTCAGGAACGCGACGATAAACAGTAGCAAAGGCTGGATGACTTGACTGCCTTCGGCCATAAACGCAATCTGATACAGGCGTGCAGCCTCACGTCCATTACCATTCGCACAGTCGTATGTAAAAATCATATTTGTCTGTTCAGAATATCCTGCCATTGTGAAACGGAACACTTCTCAATCAACTCACTACTAAACACGTTAAACGTTGATGGCACACTAGACACACGTATACACGATTGACAAATATAAACTAGTCCATAGGTCAACACAGTGGCATCTACCGTAAGCCGTCTGTAGACTTAAACGAAGGATTTGCAGAAATATATTTATATGGTCTTTTGCCGTTGTTTTTGTGTGAGGCCCCCATTCTTCTTATACATCCTGTACATATATATATATATATATATATATATATATATATATATATATATATATTTGGTTGGATTGATGTGAGTTTGTGACCCTGGGTTTCACGCTTTAGCGATCGTGAGTTTGTCTGACGACCAGAAAAGCGTGAAACCCAGGGTCACAAACTCACATCAATCCAACCAAATATATTAGCTCTATCTCTGATATTGAGCGCTTTCTAAGAAGTACCGCGCATATAATATATAAATAATTATATATATATATATTTATTTATATTTATATACACAC
>OZ010609.1:52915538-52960538 GCA_963932145.1 Acanthosepion lycidas | reverse complement strand
TTCAAAATCTCGAAAATCTGCTTCAGCGATAAATGGGGTGGAAATCTGTTCCTCACGATTTGCTCTAGAACAGGGGGTTTCAAACTGTGCTCTGCGGAACATAGGGGGTCCGCAAAAACAAGATAGGGATCCGTGGGCGGCAAAGACATTTTTTATGGGTGACGTGTTATTTATAAGCGCTTATAAGTAACTTAAAGACCGATCATGAAATAAATTGATTCAATAAACTATTTCATAGATTTGATATACTAATATAATTTGTATCTTAAATTGATAAAGCTAATAGATTCTATTCATGCAGAGAAGGAACCAAAGGATTTGAATTTTGGATCTATTTTGCGATTTCCGGCTTTCTCATCGGCTGTTAGACGTCACGTGTGCAAATCTTCAAAAGGGAGACATTTTGCGAGTAGAAGTGCAAGACTGTTGGACGAGTAAGCAAGTAAGCAGGATTTTCGGTACTAACCAATCTGAAAAACAAATACAGATCCAGACTTGCTCCAGAAAGTGACTTACTTGTATGTTTATCAGAATTGACAGTTTGTGCAAAGCCAATCAAGCACATCCTTCTCACTAAGTGTGTATTAAAAAATCCTGTGTGTGTAATTGACAATAAAACTAGTTGTTAAATATTATTACTGTTTTCATTTACATGTAAAATTAATATTTTAATATAACAAAATTTAATTTTGTTACATTTTGCAGCAACATGCAGCATTAATTTATTTGAACACTTATGTCTAAAGTATGCTTTAAACAAGCTTTTATTGCATTAATGGAAAATTATATGTTATACTCAGCAAATATTTCTGTATAAATTTCATAAGCATTTATAGGGGGGTCCCTAAGATAAAGCCTGAAATATAAAAGGGTCCGCAAGTCAAAAAGTTTCAAAACCCCTTCTCTAGAACTCTCCATAATGGTTCAATAATGTTGAGATCAGGTGATAATACTAGCCATTGAGGGAATTCAATTACGTTCTGATGCTCATCAAACCATGGCTTTCCGTTTTTTCAATGTGTATGTGTGCATTATCATCTTGAAATATGGCTCTTTCTGACGACACTATGTTAGCCATTATAAGGACATTGTCATTGAAAATGTCAAGATATTTATCTGCAGTTACTCTAACATTAAGAGTGGTGATAGGGCCAGAAGAATACTAGGAAATTGTACCCCGAATATTATTGAGCCTTCTCGATGTTTGACTGCCGGGAGCGTGTATTCCGGATTATAGGTTTCAGGCGTTGTTTTCCAGATATAAACGCGTCCGTTTGTAGAAAATAGCTTAAAGAAGACAGATCAGGCCAAATAAAGTTTTTCCATTCTGCGAGTCTCCAATTTTTCTATTCATCACACCATTTTTCCACTAATTGGCCTTCCGACTTTCTGATCAGAGATTTAGGAATCGCGGTCATTCCGTGGATACCAGCTTTCCCCCGATGCGTGTAGATATTGTATTGATTAGGTGAGTAATGATCTCTTGTGTCAGTTTTGCTGCAGTAGCTTTTTGATTATTTGACACATTTCCTTTTAAAGCTCGTCGGTTGCTTTCGGTCAACATTGGTTTCCGTCCCCTATTACTCTTTGCAGATGATGTTTTGCCTTTTTGAGTAAGCTGTCAGAACCGTGGACACTACAGCTCGTGACAAACCTTAATAACTCAGACGTTTTGGTCACAAATGCTCCTGCTAATCGAACACTAACTCTTTGTCCTCTTTGAAAACCTGACACGTTGCGAATTTTAGTACGTAACCTGAAGATAAATAATGACTTAATTTAGGGGGAAAAGCAAGGTCAATGATTAATGTGTTGAGCTTTTATGCCGGTTTAATGTTTGCAAATAACCGGAAATGCCAAAATTGAAGAAAAAAAAAAAATGATATTTTTGCAAGCAGTTCACATTATTTTCTCTAAACTCTACAAAATGTTTGTTACGTTTATATTTATTTGTTAACAATATTAATTGTTCGAAATTGTTTACGTACATTTTTTTAACACTTTCCTTCTAAATTTTTTTAGCATAGTTTAATCTCTTAAGAGCTCACAATGTCCTCCGCCATCATTGACACATTCACGAACCTCTGTAGAACACTAACACACAACATAATACAAATCAACTTCAATAAATTCTGAGATGCGGCGATTTCTCTCATAAATATTGTTCTTTACTACACACCCAAAAAAGAAATCCAATACTTATAGTTCAGGTGAACGCGGCGGCCATTTGATTCTTCGCCTTCTGTCGATCTAACGTTATGTAAAGCTTTGGTTAATGTAGTCTCTTACTGGCAAAAGACAAGGGTTATGTGCTCCATCGGCGAATTTAGCTCTGATTCTGCGATCTAAAACAAAGAGTGAAACAATTGTAAGCCTACTTTTGGGTCACCCTGTATAGTAAGAATAACACATTTTGTTTACGCCTAAAGAACACTAATCGTCGACGAGAATGTTACTGGGGGATAAGGATTTTAAGGCAACCAGATATCAGATTTTGTAAATAAAATCTTTCATATTAAGAAATATGAGAATTAATAGTAAATAAATAAAAAAAAAGTTATTATCTTCGAAGTTTCCCCGAAGTAAATCCCTTCTTCAGGGCTAAGATAATCAATTTAATTTATTATCAGATATAAATGATTTAAACAACGTTACCTGAACTTAACACCCTCTTTATCACTGTCTCTTTCTCTCCACTTCTTTTTCTTTCTACCTCGCTCTCTCTCTCTCTCTCTCGATATATATATATATATATATATATATATATATATATATATATATATATAATATATATATATATATATATATATATATATATATATACAGGGTGCCAAGTAAAAAAGTGGAAATTTATTCTTCGAGAAAATACATAAAGGGCGTTCCGATAACTTGGACCAATTTTAAATGTGAATTAAGTTTATATATATATATATATATATATATATATATATATATATATATATATATATATATATATATATGCAGGGTACCAAGTAAAAAAGCGGAAATTTATTCTTCGAGAAAATCCATAAAGGGCGTTCCGATAACTTGGACCAATTTTAAATGTGAATTAAGTTTAAGCGTTTAATTATTTTTTTATTTGTCTTTCAGATTTAACAACTTAACTCTTTAGCAATTTTAAACGATGGGAAGATTAACAATGAAACAAAGTGTTAAAGTTATCGAAGTCTATTATGAAAATGGACGTTCAAACAGAAATGCATTTCGAGCGCTTCACGATTTCTTTGGTCAACATAATCGACCAGTCGAGAGTACAACTGGAAAAGATGTAACGTTTTTGTAGAGAAGTTCAATTGCTGCGCGCGATGAAGAATAAAGCGGTCTGGATTTTCGGACACATGTCAGTGCATTTTAGCCATGTTTTCATCTGAACGGCGTAAACGAGCACGCAATGGTCTTTTCACATATGCCACCGACCCAGTGTATTTGAATTTATGAACAATTTTTCCAATTGCACATTTGAAACTTTAACACGTTGTTTGATTGTTAATCTTCCCATGGTTGAAATTGCCAAAGAATTAAGTTTTTAAATATGATAGAAAAAGAAAAAAAATAGAGAAATATAATTCACATTTTAAATTGGAACTATATATATATATATATATATATATATATATATATATATATATATATATAGATAGATAGATAGATAGATAGATAGATAGATAAACCTAGTGAGCCAGACAAACCTACCCAGGTTCACCTAAGCAGATCGTCAGGGGAAACTGGCTAAAGATGCAAGAGAGAAACAGCATATTTATAGGCGATAAATAGGCCTATAAATATACTGTTTCTCTTTTGCCTCTTTAGTCAGCTTTTCCTGACGATTCGCTCAGGTGAAACCTGGGTAGGTTTTTCTGGCTCACTAGGTTTATCTAGGACTGCTCTACGGTTGTATTGAGCTCTTTACTTAGTTAGTTGTTTACTCGTGTCGGTGTTTTTTCTTTGAGCTTTAAACCTGTATCGGTGCGATTTTTTCGACAGACTTTCATGTTTCTAGCTCTTTCTTTTTTTAAAACCTTTTTTCCCTTCGTGATTGATTTGATTATTGGCAAATTAAAAATTAGAAGGTTTTTCGAAACGAGTATAGTTACCTATATATATATATATATATATATATATATATATATATATGTATATATATATATATATATATATATATATATATATATATATATATGAACATAAAATGTTTTAAAATAATTGTCGGACTTTGTCCATTTCATAATGTGTGACGTCATTTGTTTACATTTGATACGCCATGAGCAGATATGAATGTACGTGAGAGATTGATAGAAGATTGAAGTTTAAATACAGTAAATTCGACCTTGCTAACCGAACTCTCCTTCGTGACCAAATCAGTTAAAGGGACGTCAAGCTAGCTGAGGTTTCCGTATAGGATACAGGTTCGAATCCTCGGACATTCAGGCCTGTAAATGTTGTTTAATACTGTTTATTATAAGCAGACATTTACTTAAATATTTGTATCTCTAAAAAGAATGTATCAACATAAAATTGTCTTAAAATAATTGTCGGACTTTGTCCATTTCATAATATGTGACGACATATATGTCTGTGTGCATATATGTATATATATATGATAAAATATATATTTTAAAGAATGTTCTATTTATAGGTTAAAGTTGTCACCATCAAGGATAGATTTTATGGAAACTCTGCCTAGAGGGATTATAGCCATAATTACATTCTCAGGTCAAAACAAACTAATAAATAAACGTTTAAAACTCATCCGTCCATTGCAGACAGAAAAAGCAAACTTTTACTATGTTGCATGAATATCGAAAACTGAACAAGAATAAAAAATGAATGAAAATAAATAAATTAAATTAAAATAAATAAGCAAAAAGAAATAAAATAAATGAATCAAAACAGATAAATAAGTTATTAAACTAAATAAACATAAACGAATTAACAAATCACGCCAATCAAAATAACCGTTGTAATATCGCAATAGATTACCCACAATGTAACAGATTACCCACAATGCAACGGATTATCCACAATGCTTCACTGACATGCATACATAAAAAGTTCAGCAAAAAGACAACGCACATAGCCTGACGATTGCGTTTGAAGCAGACTGTCGCCTCTGGGTTTTGTCTTCAGTATCCATTTATATATATATATATATATATATATATATATATATATATATATATATATATATAAAATTCCAAATACACATATATATATATATATATATATATATATATATATATATATATATATATATATAAATCTGTCTCTCTCTCTCATATATATATATATATATATATATATATATATATATGAGAGATAGAGAGACAGACAGACAGACAGACTGATAACCATAGCTACGTTCCATTCTCAATCTATATATATATATATATATATATATATATATATATAGATAGATAGATAGATAGATAGATAGATAGATAGTTATAGATATATCGACTGAGAATGGAACGTAGCTATGGCTATTAAATGCCTTCCATATATATTTCCAATATTAAATGCACAAAATATTTATCTGTTACAAAGCTTTTCGCAGTATTATCAGTCTTTTGGAACAGAATATTTTTTGTACTATATATATATATATATATATATATATATATATATATATATATATATATATGTGTGTGTGTGTGTGTGTGTGTGTGTGTTGTGTATGCGTGCGTTCGTCTGTGTTTGACGGATAGAGAGGAATATAGAGAAATTTAAAACTGCTTTGATCTGATCAAAAATTTAACCAAATCAATAAATAAATGCATTGAAAATTAAATGAGTACAAAAAAAGAAACGTCTATTTCTCTCTCTCTCTCTCTCTCTCTCTCTTATATATATATATATATGTGTGTGTGTGTGTGTGTGTGTGTGTGTATGTGTGTTTATGTGTGTATGTATGTATATAGCCAACCTAAAGAGAGAAAAGAATTTATGGCACAAAAGAAATGGAAATCACGCACGCGCGCGCAGACACACACACAAACGCACGCACACACACACACACACATTTGTGTATATATATATATATATATATATATATATATATATATATATATATATATATATATATATCAAAATACTTATTTGTTACAAACAAAATTTTTCGAGGTTTTATCAATATTTGGGACAGAAAATTTTTTGTATTATATATATATATATATATATATATATATATATATATATATATATATATATATATATATATATATATGTCTGTGTGTGTTTGAGTGTATGTGTGCGTACATCTGTGTGTATGATAGATATGGAGACATTTAAAACTGCTTTGATCTGATCGAAAAATTTAACCAATGTATAGAAAATTAAATGAGTACAATTTAGAAAAAATGAACGAAATAACGGGTATTTTTCATATATATATATATATATATATATATATATATATATATATATATATATATATATATATATGTATATATATATATATGTATGTATGCATATATATATATATATGTATATATATATATATGTATGTATATATATATATATATATATATATATATATATATATATATGTGTGTGTGTGTGTGTGTGTGTGTGTGTGTGGCCAACCCAATGAATGAAAAGAATTTATGGCCCAACGGAAATGAAAATCACTCACCGTAACAAAACTGAATGAAGCTGTAATATAAAACAACTAGCGAGAGAGAAGAGTAGTTTTATTTTTAAATAACTGTTCAGCCATACGTTTTTTGATTCACGCGCCCGCGAATCACTCGTAGAGAAAATGCCTCTTTGTAAAATGTCACTATGGAGAGATTTGGCAGAATCGATTTAGGCATATCGCAATAGATAAACAAAAAAAAAATTATAGAAGTCCTGGGACACGATAATATTTTTGCATGTTTCAAAAGTTCGAGTATACGAGGGTTGGCTAAAATGTTCATAGCTTAACTATGAAAAATTTAATGCTAGAGCTGGGAAATCTTGCATGCATTAATTGCAACTGAACGTATTCAAATCTATTTCTTTCCAGCTCTGAGGGAGGCTGAAAAGTTTATAGGGTGATTATGAAGTATTCAGACAAGAGCTACGTAAACTTGCATGCATTAATTTCAACTGTTTTTATTATTAACTGCGTTGTTTCTTTACAGGTACGACGATGGGCTGAAAAGTTCATAGGCTGACTATGAAGGTTTGATGCTGGAGCTATGAAATCTTGCATGCATTCATTTCGACTCTGCTTAATAATAACTGTATTTTTTCTTTCTAGGTACGAGGCACGGCTGAAATGTTCCTAGGCTGATTGTGAAGGATTGATGCTAGAGCTGTGAAATATTGCATGCTTTCATTTCAACCCTTCTTATTAATAACTGCATTGTGTCTTTCCAGGTGCGAGGATTGGCTGAAAGGTTCATAGGCTGATTATGAAGTAGTGATGCTAGAACTGTGAAATCTTCCATGTAACCATTTCAATCCTTCTTATTAATAACTGTATTGTTTCTCTTCAGATATGAAAATAGGCTGAAATGTTTGAAGGCTGACTATGAAGGAGTGATTCTAGAGCTGTGAAATCTTGCATGCATTCATTTCAGCCCTTCTTATTAATAACTGCATTGCTTCTTTCCAGGTACGAGGATGGGCTGAAAAGTTCATAGGGTGACTTTGAAGGTTTGATGCTGGAGCTATGCAATCTTCCATTTATTAATTTCAGCCCTTCTTATTCATAACTGCATTATTTCTTTCCAGGTACGAGGATGGTATGAAAAGTTGAGAGAATGATGCTAGAGCCGTGAAATTTTGTATGCATTAATTTCATCTCTTCTTCATAACAACTGCAATGTTTCTTCAAGTGACGAGGGTGGCCTGAAAATGAGTGAAGCTAGAGCTGTGAAATCTTGCCTGCATTACTTCCAACACTAATTATTAATAACTGTATTGTTTACTTCCAGCTAAAGTGACATCAGACTGCCCAAAGACTGTTCAAATCCCCTGGTGATATGGTGCCACCATCACTGCGATGCTGTGTCCAGCCAAGTGTTTTTTTTCATGTTGCTGAAAAGATGATAGTCAGATCAGGAGAATAGGGAGGGTGATCACCCAGTTTATGCCTACACTCACGCCCAGTAGCCATTGAAAACAAGGGCTTGTGTGCTGGAACATTGCCCTGATGAACCAAGACCCTGTTGCGGATGTGTGATGTGTGTTGGAGAGGAATAGATGTTTTGAATGATGAGAAGCCTTAAAATTTTGCGTGTTCAATAATCTTCCATCCACAGCAGTTAATACAAGAATGAGAATAATTATTCAAAAACAGATTGTATTGTTTCAAAACGTAACAGTTGAATTTATTAAGTATTTGATGTACATGGATGTGAACTGAAAAGTAACACAGAGTTGTGTCTCTTAGATTAGGTAATATTTGTACCTAAGCTCATAAAGTGAAAGTAATTATTAAACTGTAGTTTAGAAGAATAAAGTTTCTTTAGCATGTTTGGAATTGTGTATTGTACAAGTTGGTAAAAGTTCAGAAGAGATTTCAGAATTCGTACTTGCGTGAATGTTGGTAATGTTCTTTAACGTCTGACTGTATTAGTCAAGACGGGAGTTCTTGAAGATTACCTCTTGGCGGCAAGGAATGAGACGCGTGAGAAAAAGAGAGAGAGAATCACTCGTGTTTTTGTTTATATATGATCGTGAATCACGTGACTGGCTCAGATGGAAAACGCTGGAAAACAGATTTGTCGCGTGCAGACGATTTGAGTGGTCGGAACTGATCAATCAGCAAGCTAGATTGAAGGTGATTAACCAATGAATGCGAGTCATATATTCACTTACAGGGAATAGTTTATTTACCCACGCATGAGTGACTGACTGACGTGGAAGATTCCACAACCCCTTTCGTCAGCTTTGGACCATATGACTTGATAGCCTTTCTAAAATTTCTCAATAAGTTGGCATAATAACCTACATTGTTGATGTAAATCCTCTGAAGATTGCCAATAAACACAATAACTTTTGAATCCAAAAAACTTAGGCCGTCACCTTCCCTGCAGATGAAAATACTCTGACCTTCTTTGAAGCAGGCTAGGAAAGTTGTTTCCACTGCATGGATTTTCTCTTAATCTCTTTCTCAGAGAGATTAACTTAACATCTCATCTTTGATTAGGAAATGTTGAAGAAGACCAACTGGGTCTGTCTCAAACGATGTCAAATTTCCCCGTGCTTATGCGCTTTTAATCAGACGTCAGAAGACGTGGAATCCACCGAGCAGAAACCTTCCTCGTGTCAAGTTCATTGCACAAAATATTCCCAACTATCTCACAGGATATGCTAATAGAATTGTTTATGTGACAGCCTGTCATCTATTCAAGCATAACTCCTTCATAGCCAGCCAATTAAAATTTCAGCCCCACCTCATAAAGTGAAATTCCTATGCATAATTATTAGCGGGACAAAATATACTTAACCTCATCAGCGTTAGCATTTCTCATTGCAGATGCCACAGGCTCTGGCGATTCAACCTAGAACTTTTTCAGGGATTAAATATATTTCCTTGAAGAATTCTAAACGCATTATACGATGCGATTCTGGAAAAAATACACTATCAATTTTGCCTCAAATATAAAGTCTACCAATGTCTGACTATAGATTTAAGTATAAAAATAACCACTATTAACTAGTGTCTCGAGTATAAACCCAACCTTTATCATTATAAAAACAAATATAGCGTAAACATATTTACCTATATAGACTTATTTATAAACCTAGTCAATTTTTACCTGGAGTTTAAATTATAAATAAATATACTTATATGCTGTCTTATATGGTGTCCAACAAGTTCTGCTGTATCCCTGAGGTGTATGGGTCAGAGTTTTCAAATTTCGTGGACATTCCGAGGTGTAAGGGGCCACATGATAGATCTTTCGGTAGCTGATGCAAAATGTAGGACCCCTACCCTACATCTGAGTGTTCTTGTCGGGATACAATCTCTCGAAATACTGCCACGCAAGGCTAAATACTTCTTTCGTACGCCTTAAAAGTCCAAACCATTTGAACATTGACTGAACAACTCGTACTGTACGGATCAAAAACATGGATATTATCTCTTCGTCTTGAAAGACGACTGGATGGAACATATACAAATCTATCAGCTAAATCTAGAACATCAGTTGGAGATCCCATGCAATACTCAACACAATTTACGGAGAATTGAGTCCTTGGCCCTGGTGTTTCCGCTATATATCTCGAGATTCTGGACAAATTCAAATAATGTTCTGTGATGTTATCTATCATGACCTGTCATCTCGACCAGTTACTTTCCCATTCCCGTGATATGGCTTCCCCCTGTCCTCTCTATCAGTATTATGAAAATTCCTCCTTTGTACTTCGACTATGTGAATGTAAGCGTACTTGTATCTCACATAATAGATTCCCAAGAAGACTTCAACATCCGCAAATCTCTTGCATGGGATGCGTTTAACAAACTTCACAAGATTCGGTGCTTCCATCCTTTTTAAAAGTCCAAACATTTCGAATATTAATCGAACCAGTCCTATTGTATGGATCAGAAATTTGGACATTATCTGTTCGTCTTGAAAGACGACTGGTTGGAACATATACAAATCTATTAGCTAAATCTAGAACATCAGTTGGAGATCCTATGCAATGCTTAATACAATTTACGGAGAACGAAGACCAATCCCTTTTAAGCTCAAACAAAAACAGTTATAGTTTGCCGGCCACATCCACTGAGCGGACAAGGAAATCGTTCCATTCTTAATCCTATGGCATCCTTCTGGATGTTTATCACAAAAATTAATTTTCCCAGACACAACGGATCGTAACTCAGGTTTGGATATTGGGGAACTGGGGATAGCAATTCAGGACCGAGCAGTGTTGAAAGGGATTGTTAATGGAGTTCCGACCAACCATAGGGAGGTCGAAGGAAGATGATAGGGTCACAGCACTTCAAGGGCAGTATGCTTCCTGAGGAGTATATGGTTGAAGTGTAAAGCATAAATCAATAATTATCTAGGGAAACAGTGTATGAAATGCTCAATGTTACCTATAAAAACATGTGTGTACCCGCTCAGTATTTAGCAATATACTCAAATATCAAACTCTAGAGATGCTTACCTATAGAATCAACTATAAACAGAACCAATGTTTGCCTATTGGTTCTGGTATAAATAACGTATAGATTCACATGAAAAGATGACAGAAATGTATCTAAATATTGAAGCAGTAACCCTAGAAATGTTTATCTATAGAATCAAGTATAAACCCAAACAATGTCTACTCATAAAATGAAGTATACGTCCGATAACATTTACATACTAGCAGCATTAACGTAAAATATTTTTACCCTTCCTTGCCTTTAAAGGAGTGCCCTTTGACGTGCTGATGTTGCTACATGCCTTACTTCTTGCCTATTTCACACTGCGAATTTTTTCTAAGCTCTATACTAAACATTAAATCTGTTACGAAAAAAGAACTAAACAAAATGAACACAAAACGGTCAGCTTTAAAAACGACTCGTAACGGGAAAAAAACGAATGAAAAAAGAATGTTAACAACAATTACTTTTTCACACCCAACCCAGTTCTGCGGAATCAGAATCAACGTTGAGTTTAAGCAAGCGAATGAGCCAATTGGAGTAAAGTGCTATGCAGATTTAAATATTTCCCGATTGTGACGAATGCAGTTATCGATTTTTTTGCATGCTAGCATGCTAGTTAACATTCGTGTCAATAAGCTGTTGGCTCTCATGCTGGCCACTGGAATCTTCCTGCCTATTCGTGGCAGCCAGCTATTGGCTCTCACTCTGGCCCGTACAAAATGTCCGCAGACTACATGAAAACTGCCGTAGAAGCTTGAAAAAATCGATTATTTCCACTATCGATGGGAGTTGGGAAATGCAAAGTCGTTCTTTGAAGCATGTGCATGTAAATTTTGGTGCAAATCTGTCGAAAATTGCGGCCGTGCATTCGTTACACACACACACACACACACACACACACACACACACACACACACACATCCTGCCTTTTATAGATAGAGATCAAGAATAAATCCGAGTAAATTTGTTTTTAACCATTCATTTCGGAATACAATTTAAGTAATAACGACAAAATCCACTAAAACAATGCAACTTTGTTTATAGCATTGCACTTATTCCATCACACACATAATAACTATGTGGATGACTCAGCACATAGACATCAGGCAGAATCTGCTTTCTGCGGCTAATTACTTCTGTTAGTGGTTCTATCTTTACTGTAATCCCGTGACAAATTCTGCCACACTTGTCAATTATTCTTCACAAGCCCCATGAAGGGCAACTCAGCAAAGTTTAATGATTAGCAAGCTTGTCTCGCTAGAACAATTACGACTGAGTAGTGAGTTCGATACACACTGGCTGCTCCATACTTTCGGCCTTGTGCCACATCTAAGCTACGCTTGAAAAATCACTATTTGGGCACCTCGAGGAGGTGTAATGGCTAGCAATCTTGTCTCTCTAGAACAATTACGTCTGAATAGTGAGTTTGATCCTCACTGGGTGCCCCATACTTGCGGCCTCGTCCCACGTCTAAGATAAGATTGGAGATTTTTTTTATTATTATTTTAAACAATGTGTATTGCGTCTGTCAGCTTGCGAACTCGAGCAAACCTTTCCATTAATACCTACATACATATATACATACATACATATATATATATATATATATATATATACTCACACAGACATATAAACGTTTGGAAATGTATTTTTAATACACCCTATATATATATATATATATATATATATATATATATATATATATATATATATATATATATACAGATGCATGTGTGTGTGTGTGTGTGTGTGAAAAGTGTGTGTATATAAATATAAATAAATATATATATATATGTATAATTATTTATATATTATATGCGCGGTACTTATTAGAAAGCGCTCAATATCAGAGATAGAGCTAACATATTTGGTTGGATTGATGTGAGCTTGTGACTCTGGGTTTCACGCTTTTGCGATCGTCAGACAATTTTGTCTGGCGATCGCAAAAGCGTGAAACGCTGGGTCACAAACTCACATCAATCCAACCAAATATATACATATATATATATATATATATATATATATATATATATATATATTATTTTATAAAAAAAATATGTTTCCATCGCAACACAAATTACTAGGTTTCGAAACCAGAACTTAAGTCAAAAATAAAAATTAAACTTAAAATATGAAGTTTCGTTCCATTCTCATCATCGCTTGAAAATGAAACGAACTTCAAAAGGTAAGTTTAATTTTAATTTAAGATTTAAGTTTTGGTTTCGAAACATAGCAATTTCTGTGTCGCGTTGGAAACATAACTTTTCTTTTTAGATAATTATAATAATATGCTCTACTTTGTATTAAGCGTAATTACAATTTCTCCATAAAACAAACACAGGAAAATCATTGAGACACATACACATACGGCACATAAGAACAAACACCTATCTATATCTCTGAGATGAGGTATTATGATTATTTGCATTATTTAGATTATTCGGACTGTTAAACTCATCTTCATTGCCATATTCGCAACGTTTCGACCGTTGCACGCTCTGGCCTTCTTCAGGTGACTGGAAATTCGAATCGAAGTCTTTATTTCGTCCAGCGGAGTAGATTGTTCTAGTTTCTCAAGGGTACATGGCTCAGTGAATAAATACGCTGGTTAGATCCAGACATTAAACAGAGAAAAAGACTTGAACGTGGAACTAGAACAATCTGTCCTTAGCTCCACAATTTCTAACCTTCACTGCTAGGGACCGCTATTCCACTCGTATTGTAGCGAAACCACTCTCATTTCCTTCCTATTCCATTGGTGAGATGTAAGTACCATTCCAACAAATTCTTCCCGCGAACCGCTGATCTAAGGGTGTTTCCCGATCACTACAAACTTAACGAGTTCAAGACTCCGATAAACCGTTATCTTCCCCACATATCTGCATAAATTGTGCCTCTGACTCTGTAACCGTCTACCTTGAGTAGCTAATGAGCCTTGTACAGGGTGGACAACATTGTAAAAAAAAAAAGAAAAGATGGAATGCCATAAAGACAAGAAAGAGCATGTTAGACATATTTGGCTCTTTTGCCTTTAATCAAGGTCCCAAGCTGTTCGAGATATGTATGCTTCAAAGCAATGAAACTGTCAATACTAAGCAGTATGTTGAACAAAAGGCTCAAAGAAGCATTTCAACTGAAAATCCTGAGCGGCAATACAGTGTGATTAATGAAGATGGCAATATTCGCCTCCATGTTGATAACATGGCCAAACATGCAATTAAAGCGATCGGCTGGGAACTGACACATCCACTATATTCGCCTGGTCTAGCCTCTTCAGACTACTACCATTTTTCGTCGCTTTCTAACAATTTGAGGGGCGTTTCGTTCAACAAAGATGTGGAGCTTAAAACGTGACTTTATGAACTTTACGAGTCAAAACGTAGTGATTTCTATTGTTCAGACATTGTCAAGAGGTCTTAAAAATAAAGGGGAAATACCTTGTTGAATAATTTGTTGCAGTTTTTTGTGTATATATATCTACTAGTGAGTTAGCCCAAATGACTTGACTCACTTTATAGTCCACCAATGGAAGGTTAACCAATCAGAAGACGTAGAACATTCAATCCGGCGGCGATTTTGATCACTCTACCCGAACGTCCAGTCCAGCTTGTCAGGCGAAGAGAAACAGAAGGACGAACTATGCTCTCCTACTTTTACCAAAATTTCCATTGCTAACCTGAACAACGCTTTCTTCAAAATATTTACTGCTAGCCTCTGGATTCTATACTCGAAGACGGCCGTCATCATGAACAACATAATTCACTAGAAATAGTAATAGATAATAATTATTAAATAAATTATATAAAAAAAACGAATTTATGTAACAATCTATGTAATTTATGCAATCATCTAATAGTTTTTGGTTTGACATATATGTAATCAATATGTCAGGGATTATTACTTAGTGTATATATCAGAAGACATCGCAATGTTTTTTTTTGCATAATCTTCAAATGAACATGTTTTACTAAATTGCAGGCAATAAGATATTGGACAACACAGAAATATCCAGATCTGAATAGGATATAAGATATGAATTTAAGAAAAAGCAGGTGATGATGAATATTGGGCAGATAAGTATGAGAAATGATAATTTCTCCTTGATTTGAAAAAAAAAACATTTGAAAAGTGCAGAGAAGAATTTATGCTGTAATACGTTCCACAAAATAGCAGTTCGTGTGAAAAAAGCTGTTTTTTTTTTTGGTATATTCAACATGACAATAATAAAAGGGAATACATTGTTGAGTGATTCATCAGAAATATTAGGAAATAATAAATATTAAAGAAAATATTAAAAACGAATAAATGACCTATTATAACAATGAGAAAAAATTGACTTCTGTTTTCCAAGATGAATTCAAGTTCAGAGTGTATGTGTTCTAATTGCCATCATTTGAGGTATGAGTGTTTTACAAAAGTATTGAGGGTGGTTCTTATATCAGATTGGGCAACCCTTTGAGATTGAAATACCAAGTAGAAAAAGATAACCATGTTTGACATCTTCTTCTCTTTCCTTTTAATCAAGGTCACAAAGCTGTCAAAGCTACTAGAGACATTTGTGTTGTATATGAAGATGACTTCATTACTAACAAGACAAAAACAACCAAACAGTCAATAAGGTAGTATGTTGAAGAAATGAACAGGCTCAAACAAGTGATACAGAGTGAATTTTCAACATGACAATAATTGCCCACCCATACATAGATAACATGACCAAACATTCATTTAATGATATCAATTGGGAAGTTCTTTCACACATTTCATATTCTCTTGGTTTAGACCCTTCAGACTACACCTTTTTTGGTCACTTTCTAACAATGTCAGGTGTGTTTTGTTCAACCATGATGTGGAGCTTAAAATGTAGCTTGATGAATTTTTACATCAAAACCTAGTGATTTCTATCGTTGAGTCACTGAACAGTTAGTAGGCCTTTGGCAGGCGGTCGTAAACAATAAAATGGAATATCTTGCTGAATAATTCATCAGAACTATTAAGAAATAATAGTTATTAAATAAATTGTAAAAAGAAAGAATTTATGTAACAAATTAATATCCTCATCAACTCTGACACTTACGCTGTAAGATCTACTTCCAATGATTCTTGTGCATTATACACGGTGAACATTATTGTTAAAAAAACACTTTTCTCTGCTGTATATCGATACCGAGAGAGTTGGACTTTTTAATATATATGACCTTCATCCAGACATGTTTCAACAAAGCGAATGCCTACGTATAAAATAATTTACACTCAACCCAATCTATAAAGCTACCCAGTTTTCACTTTCAGTCTCCGCATCCTTGTGGATGATTAATTATTTCACGGCTAGGACACGCCAACCCACTCGCACTGTGGCGAACAACTCATTCTCTTCGCATTCTATTGGCTACCAAGAGGGTGATTTCCCGATGACTAATATGTTAAACTGTTTAAATCTAGAATTAATCCTTATTTTCCCCATATATACCCATAAATTTTGACACTTACATTGTAATACTTCTACTTCCACACTGAAAATTATTGTAAATAAACAATTGGTCTGTGCTCTATATAGATATCAACAAAGTTCGGCTTTCTAATAAATATGACCTTGTTCCAGACTTGTTCCATCACAGAGAATGCCTCCGTACGAAATCATTCTTTTGTTGCTAACCGTGGAGGAAAATATATGTAATCACGTGTACACACACACACACATGAAAGGTAAGTGAATGTAATGGAATTCGAACTCGTCTCTGTGTTTCCCCACTCCGAGCCGTCATCCGTGCCTACTATATATATATATATATATATATATATATATATATATATATATATATATATATATATATATATATATATATATATATATATATATATATATATATATATATGTATTCACTTGAGTGTCGACATTCACGTATATACACGCAGTACAACCTATCTATACAACCCCGGACAACTATTTTCTTCTTTAATTGAAAGAATGTGTCCCGGATTCGCCTACGCATGTGGATGTGTATCTTACACGCCTGCTTCTACGCCTTCGTAAATGATATGTAGATGCAAGCAAGCGTGTTAAATATAAACAGAAGCTAATTTAAATTCAAATCTTTTTTCAAAGGCGGGGATTGAATACAATGTCTGTTGAGTGGAAAATCCATTTGCCGATTTCGTTTCTTTTCTTTTCAACCAAAAGAGAATAACTCAAAAAAAGAACATCTTCTAAAATTGCGACATTTGTTATTTTCCGTTCGTTTTATTTATTTTGTTCGTTACTGGGAAAAACGTTCTTCCAATACAGACGCAGTTTGGAGAAAACAATTATAGATAGATAGATAGATAGATATGAACAGATAATATAGATAGACAGATAGATATGAATAGGAAGAGATAGATAGATAGATAGATAGATATATAGATAATATAGTTAGACAGATAGATATGAGATAGATAGATAGATAGATAGATATATATATAGAGAGAGATAGCTAACTAGCTAGATAGATAGATAGATATGAATAGGAAGAAATAGATAGATAGATAGATAGATAGATAGATAGATAGATTGATAGATAGATATGAACAGATAATATAGACAGATATGAGATAAAAAAATAGATAGATAGATAGATATGAATAGGAAGAGATAGATAGATAGATAGATAGATAGATAGATAAATAGATATGAACAGATAATATAGACAGATAGATATGAGATAAATCGATAGATAGATAGATAGATAGATAGATATGAATAGGAAGAGATAGATAGATAGATAGATAAATAGATAGATAGATAGATAGATAGATAGATATGAACAGATAATATAGATAGATAGATATGAGATAAATAGATAGATAGATAGATAGATAGATAGATAGATAGATATGAATAGGAAGAGATAGATAGATAGATAGATAGATAGATAGATATGAACAGATAATATAGATAGATAGATAGACAGTAAGAACCTGGTATATATATATATACAGACAGAGATTGTGATAGAGATATAGCCAGAAATATATGGAAAATATAGAAAGATATGAAAATAGTTTATATATATATATATATATATATATATATATATATATATGTGTGTGTGTGTGTGTGTGTATGTATATATATATGTGTGTGTGTGTATGTGTGTGTTTATACATATATATATGTATATATACGTGTGTGTGTGTGTTTATATATATATATGTATATATGTGTGTGTGAATGCATGTATGTATATATATATATATATATGTGTGTGTGTGTATATATATATATATGTGTGTGTATATATATATATATATATATATATATATATATGTATGTGTGTGTGTGTGTGTGTTTGTTTGTTTGTTTGTGTCTCTCTCTCTCTCTCTATATATATATATATATATCTGTGTGTGTGTGTGTGTACAGGGTGCGATAAGTAAATTATTGCTATTTAATATTTTTCATTTCGCGTTTTTTGCTTTTGATTTTAGTGACAGTCCAGTACAGTAGGGTAATTTGGGGACTGCCTCTGTGAAAAAGAAGACCATGGCGCAATTCACTCCACCAGAAATTTGGAAGCTGTATGCTATCATTCGTTCCGTAATTTCCAATGCAATCATTTTACAGCGTTTGTGGGTCAATCTGAGAAAAGTGCAGATGATTCGACAAGAGTTGGAAGATATAAAACTGTCAACATCACGTTGTTTGCTGTAACGACGACGCTATGCTTCCATTCATTTTTGCACAGGGCCTCAGACTCAACACGGAGGCGCCTACATTAAATGCATTGCGTGAAGAAGATGGCTGTCGAAAAAGTCTATGTCTTGCAACAGGGCTCTGGAACATGCCATACAAGCAGGATAATTGATAATGAAAGTCTGCGACCACATCACACCTTGCATCGGTCAATCTAACTCCCTAGACATCAGTCTCCTTGTAAGGCACAGTTGAGCAAAAACCAGTCTCTTTGTAAGGCACAGTTGAGCAAAAACCAACAAAACTCCTTGTAATACCAAAGATGAACTGAAGACAAGGATTATGGCAGCACTCCCCAAATTAAGAAGGGAGACCGTCCAGAAGAGAAGTAAAAGATTTCAAAGTCGTCTGGAGGTTGTGATTGAAGCCATTGACGATTTTATTGAATAAATATAATCTTTATTATTTAAAGATATTTTTGTGTAATTTTCGTAAATATATCTGTTAAAATGTGACGTCAGTGGGTTTTTTTTTCATTCGGGGGGGGGGGGGGGGGTGCAAGTTAGACGACAATTTATCCATCGCACCTGTATATCTGCTAAAATGAGATGTCAGTTGCATTTTTGCGTAATTTACACCATATATATGTGTGTGTGTGTGCGTGCATGTATGTGGGTGTATTTTTCTGTGTGTGTATTTGTCTGTGTGTGTATGTGTGTGTGTATGTGTGTATTTAGGCAGCAATCCTTCTTTCATGCAAATTTCATTTAAAATGACAGACAAGGTGCTTTTATTTATTTTTTAAAACTAAAAAAACTAAATAAAAGTACCTTGTTTGTCGATTTCAATGGAATGCTCATATATATATATATATATATATATATATATATATATATATATATATATATATCGTTTTCAATGAAATGTGCATATATATATATATATATATATATATAGAGAGAGAGAGAGAGAGAAGGAGGCACGGTGGAGTAATGAATATCGGCTTGGATTGAGGAATCGGATGGCCCACATCGAATTCCAGTCGAATCCATTACATGCATTTACGTGCTAATACCCTTGGGAGAAAGGTATGAATCCTCTTCTTCTCTCTCCATCTATGGGTAAAATAGCAAGACAGACTGGGTTCTATGGCCTTGGATGGCAACTGGTCTAGGAGAAGGACAACTCTGAATTCAAAACCTGCGGAGGGTCATTTGGGAACCTTGTGGCATTCGGTGCACCAGGTCTCTGTATTCGTCCCTCCAAAAAGTGTGGATGGTCCTGCACGAGGCCTTCACCACTATAATCAAATCTCATGTGCCGGTGTCGGGCTGTCGGTTTCCTGGAAACTGATCTGCTTGACCCTCATATGTCGAATCTCGACGGGAGAGTCGATTATTATATATATATATATATATATATATATATATATATATATATATGCGCATTTCATTGAAAACGACAAATAAGGTGCTTTTATTTAGTTTTTAAAAATAAAAAAAAATAAATAAAAGCACCTCGTTTTCAATGAAATGTGTGTATATATATATATATATATATATATATATATATATATATATATGCACATTTCATTGAAAACGACATATATATATGCATGTATATATATATATATATATATATATATATATATATATATATAAGTTGGTGAAAAAATAATGACGTAATAATATCGTTTTTTGACGTTAAAAATACGTCAAAAAACGACATTATTACGTCATTATTTTTTCACCAACCTAATATATATATTATATATTAATTTGATACATTTTAAAATTTAATTTTTTTAATAAAATATCCCCTTTTACTTCCATCAGTGTGGAGAGAAGATCCATCAAAATCATATGCTCTGAATTGTCAATTGGTCCACCTCCATCACTCTCTGACAGCTTTGAATTGAATAAAGTGTTTTGTTTAGGATTTCTGGCATTGTAAAGGTGAGATTTGACGTTTCTTTACAAAGAATACGGTATTAATTGTCCGAACAATTCAGTCAGTCACTCAAAAACTAAGCGCGATACATGCTTAGGCGATCAAGTCTCTTTTGATTCATGAGGGACTTTGCAGAGGATTTTCCTGCAGTAGGTTGCACTAGGTTACCGTTTATTTCTGCCAGGGCTATAGGCCCTATTCTGCCCTAAAATTCAACCTCATACGATGTGAGTATCTCTCTCTCTCTCTCTCTCTCTCTCTCTATATATATATATATATATATATATATATATATATATATATATATATATATATATATATATATATATATATATATATATAGAGAGAGAGAGAGATACAAAATTATATATATATATAAATATATATATATATATATATATTTATATATATATATAATTTTGTACATATATTTATATCTATACGTTTGTGTGGTGGCTTGTGTATATTTACACACTGTTATGTATACGTATAAATGTATATGCATCTATAGATGTGCACGCCTTTCCCTCTGTTTTTCATTTTCTTTTTATTAACATTACATTCACAAATTTTCATATATATTTATCTTTATTTACTTTAATGATTTAATTTTATTTTATTGAATAATAATTTATCATATATTCCTTTTTCCTCCTTTTATCTTTTTTCTTTCTTTCTCTTACTCTTTCATCCTTTCCGTCATGACGTTTTCTAACCATAGTCCCGTTTTTACACACTCGACCACGTGATCTGCCAATATTTACTGCCACTTGCTACATGGGAGACGTCTTTCCCCCTACCAATCTTATAACTCTCCTCAATGATTACAATTTAACTGCCCTCAAAACAGACACTAGTGAGAATAGACCTGAGTAACATTTTTACACCGATCAAGATTTTAAATTTACGTTTATTTTCATAAAACGTTTGACACATGTAGGAATACGACAGAAATCCGTTTTTTTGTTTTTTTTTTGCTAGTAATACGATTTCCACTGGAAAATACCGCATCTACAAAAACCTCGTTGGGTAAGTAATTACAATTTCTCTGCTTGTTCCTCGTACCTTTTGATGAAGGTCACAGGCGTGTCCGAAATTCCGAACATAAAATCTTTCTATAGGTGCTTCATTTCTGTCATGAATGAATATTTAATCAATGTTTATCATACTGATTATATTGGTACTGCGTCGTTTGTCCTTGTTTCATTAACCAACGTATTATATATATATATATATATATATATATATATATATATAAGTGAACACTTTTATATTTACACATGCTCTATCTCTGATACTGAGCACTTTATCCCATGATGCAGTCTTTATTTTTGTTTATATCACACTTTCACGAAGTTGTTCTAATATGAGATTGGGTAAATAAACTTAAAGAGATTCTGTCTGAAATAAAGAATTTACAGGGTGTTTAAAAAGTTGTGCATTACCATTGACAACGTCGTCAATTTTAGATTTATTTCCAAAACGGTCTCATGTTTCTGTATGTGACAGTATATTAGGTTGGTGCAAAAGTAATATCGTTTTTCTTTTGAATTTGAACGTCAAAAAGCAACATTATTTTTGCACCAACCTAATATTATTTAGAATTTTTATTGGTCGGATTATAGATGATGATATCATGCAAATTTTCCCTGGTTATTATTTCGCAAGTGTACGTTTTCTGCCGATTGTTGCATATATATTAGGTTGGTGCAAAAATAATTTCGTTTTCTCACATAGTAACATATGTTAGAAAACGAAATTATTTTTGCACCAACCTAATATATATATATATGTTTCATTAAATCTTTTTTTGTTTATTTTTGGTTGGTTTAGAAGCATATCAACCTCTATCGACGAATAGGTAGGAGGATTCTATTGGCCAGCGTGAGAGCCAACAGCTTATTGACACGAATGTTAACTAGCATACTAGCATGCAAAAAAAATCGATAGCTGTATTCGCCACATGTGGGAAAATTTTAAATCTGCACTTTACTCCAATTGGCTCATTCGCTTGCTTAAACTCAACGTTGATTCTGATTCCGCAGAACTGGGTTGGGTGTGAAAAAGTAATTGTTGTTAACATTCTTTTTTCATTCGGTTTTTGCAGTTACGAATTCTTTTTTAAAGCTGATCGTTTTGTGTTCATTTTTTTTAGTTGTTTTTTCGTAACAGATTTAATGTTTAGTATAGAGCTTAGAAAAAGTGTGAGATAGGCAAGAAGTAAGGCATGTAGCAACATCAGCACGGGAAAGAGCACTCCTTTAAAGGCAAGGAAGGGCAAAAATGTTTTAAGTTAAGTGATAGCGATTGCTGTATGAGTCGTACGATTTTTGAATCAAGCACGGGCAACGCCGGGCCATGCTGCTAGTGGGTCATATAATGCCGAAATTCAAATATTTTGTAGACCATTTGATTTTAATTTTGGAGATAATAATGTTTTTTTCACTAAGCAACCCACAGCTAAAGGAAGCATCTGTGAATGCATGCGTATATATATATATATATATATATATATATATATATATATATATATATATATATATATATATGTATATAACGAACATTACCAATTCCAAGCACATTAAAACTTTGGTTATATAAGGGAATCGGTTGTCAACCCCATTGGCCGTAAGCCTAATATATATATATATATATATATATATATATATATATATATATATATATATATATAGTCATCTACGGACAGACTGTTTCTCTGTATTACGGCTCCTCAGTGATATATATATATATATATATATATATATATATATATATATATATATATATGTGTGTGTGTGTGTGTGTGTGTGTGTATGTGTGTGTGTGTTTGTATATATACACACACAGATATATATATATATATATATATATATATAGAGAGAGAGAGAGAGAGAGAGAGAGGGAGAGAGAGGGAGGGAGAGGGTGAGAGGGAGATTTCCTCCTCAAGATCGCCACAGAGTTAAACTACTATATAGAAAATATCAGACGGAAATTTATCAACAAACAGCACCCTCGATAATGGCGATAGAACTGGCCGAAACCGCTCGGAAGAATAATAACTTTCGGCAATTTTTATATTCTGTAACCCCTAAAAAATTAGAATGCTGGAAAATCACCATCATCGGCTGTTTTAAATGAAAGATGCTTGAAAAAATTTTGCTGCCCAAATATACATTCAATATCTATCTATCTATCTCTCTCTCTCTCTCTCTATATATATATATATATATATATATATATATATATATATATATGTATGTGTGTGTGTGTGTGTGTGTGTATAAGGAGGTATTTATATATCTCCGTTTGGAAAATTGCATTTTCTGTTGTCGATTTATCTATCTTTCTATATATGTATGTATATATATATATATATATATATATATATATATACATATATATATATATGTGTGTGTGTGTGTGTGTGTGTATGTAACCTTAGATCGATGAACAACATAATAAAAATTACCGAATACTGGACAGCTTTTGTCTTTATTTTCTCCCGAAACTAAAGCCACTATAGGAAGCTTGAAACGGCTCATGATCAAACATAATAGACATTTGTTGTCTGTTATATTTAACAATATCGGATCTGTTGCCCTTATACACACTATATATATATATATATATATATATATATATATATATATATATATATATATATATATATATTACTTGTTGCTATTGTTATTTTTCCTATGACATATAAACACGTCTTGAATGCAGTTTCGCAGAGATATATAAATACCTTCCTAGCAGTAGATGTGTAATGTTCAAAATTATTCCCCGAGCTATTTCAGTAAAATATATTCAATACATTATTTACAGACCATGACACCTATTTGAAACATATTCAGTATTATTATTGGTTTGCTAATAGGCATTATAACATAGCACAAATAGCTTATATTGTGGAAAAAGAAATTTTCGATAATATACGCATTTTTTACGTTTTTATGGCTATTTTAACTTTTATCGAAAGCGACATAGTTATGGATAATATTATACATTATTTTTTTTTTTAATAACTATTTGTGCTCAGTTGTTGACATTAATAGCTATCTGCTGATGTGTTAATATTTCGCAATAATACAAGAATAAAAAAAAAATGCATCTCTCTGATACATGTCAAAAAAGAAAAATCTCTCATGTTTATCCAATCTTTTATATAAGTTTCTCGATATACAACGAATGCATGTTATAAGATATTTTATTTTATTTTTTTATTTTATTTATTTTATTTTTTTTGTAAGTCACTCTTCGCCAACGAATTTGCGATTCTAATCTTCATGCTTAACTCTCCGAAAATGTTCCAAACTCTCCAATAACTATGTATCCAACTGTCAATAATTAAATATTCTACAATTTTTATTGACCCTGTTCCAAACCCCAGATATTTCATCCAACTTGTCACATTCTTATAAATTCCACAACGAGTTCCGCCGTAATGTTACCCCTGACGATCTGGCTTCAATATTTAGGAAGATTAAATCTGGATTCATGAGTTTTGCAAGCTCAAATTTCGTATGATCACCTTGAGAAAATTACCTGTGCATACGTGTGTAGTTTAATGTCAGAAGAATGTTGTTGTGTTCTTGTCGCAAAGAGTATTGTTCGGTTACTCGCGTGATTTTTGTGAACTAGAAATACTAAATTGTCTTAACAGAATACCATGTCAATCGGAAAGCTTTATGTAAAAATGGATGACCTGTTGCGATCTCAATATGTTTCACACGGAGCGATAGCAATGAAAGTTTTCTACTCGGTGTCACCACAAAATGTCAAATAACCAAGGAACCCAAAGCTTGGCTAGTTTTTGCAAAAGAAAATCTACCGTGTCAAAAACTCTCGAAAACGTGGCTGCTTCGACAATATTAAGCTCTTCAAGTCAAGGGTCAATCGTTATCTATCCTGATGTTCAGTTCATACCTCTCCCTTTTTCCTACATACCACACACCTAATACATCCTATACAATTTGACTACAATACACTACACTACAATCTTAACAACTGTAATTCAGTTGTCAATCATTATCTATCCTCTTTATCCTTATATTCACTTTCTACCACTTACGTGTTCCTTCATATTACACGCGTCATACATCCTAAACAGTTTGACATTAACCCTCAACACTAAAATCCTAAATTCTTCTTCTCAAATCCAATCTTTATCTATCCTTCTTATCCTCATAATGTTCACTTGCTAAACTTTATTTTCCTTATCTCATACATCACAACCACTTTGAGAGTAACCCTCTAATCTAAAATCTTAAACACTTCATGCCAGAGTTCAAAATTTTTCTATTCTTCTAATCTTCAATTCTTACTAACTCTTATTTCCTTTATATAACACGCAGCTTGACAGTAACCATCTGCAATACAGTCTTGACCACTTCATTTCAAGTGTCAATCGTTATCTATCCTCTTCCTCCATATCATTTATTTTATACTCTACAATTTGTCTATCATTTACACAAAATACACGATTCACAAACACTTATTAATTGAGTGACTCTTGATCAATGTATCGCGAAAAATGAAATTCAAATTTAAAAAACAGTCAATTCAATTTGGACTAATCAATTTAAAATCTTGATGTGTTAAATTCAATTTTAAAACAGTCAATCTAATTTGGACTAATCAATTTCTAATCTCGATGTGTTAAATTCAAATTAAAAACACTTAATCTAATTTTGACTAATCAATTTCAAATCTTGATGTCTTAAATTCAAATTTAAAACACTCAATCTAATTTTGACTAATCAATTTAAAATTTCGATGTGTTAAATTCAATTTTAAAACAGTCAACCAATTTGGACTAATCAATTTCAAATTTTGAATATTCAAATTTAAATGACAACAGTCAAATCCAAAAAAATTGAGAAAATTTGATTATGAATCTTTTCTTTCATTCTTGCCAGAAAAGTAGCAGGATCGACCGCCAGTTGGCGCATGGTATTTGCTTAGCCGAAACCGAGCAACCTTTGGCATGTTGAATTTCTTTGTTTAGTTGCTGCTGACCATCTTCATTTGGCTGTTGTTGGTGGATGCCTTCACTTCTGTGCGGCAAAACCGCCGTGATTACGACTCCCGGCAACTGGTTGACGTGTTCTCCCTGTAGGCGAGGGTCGTCTCCCAGTCTTCGTAGTGGTACTACGTTCTGGAACGCTTGGTCTGCCTTTGCCGGCTACTGTTCACTCTCTCAGGCATTTTCTTCATAATTTTATATTCGTATTTGGATCCTGGCTGAAAGACTTGGGCCGTCTCTTTTGTATGTGTCTGTGTGTTACGCTTGTCTTGATGTATTGTCTGGTAGCCCGTAGTCAGTCACGATTTATTCTTAAATTGTCGTGGGAGAGTGAATCTTACCTTTTTACTTACTCCGTTTTGAGGCTTTTGCCCGTAGCTAGTTGTATGTTATTATTTTAGCATAAAATATATTTGCTTTCTGGTCGGTGTAGTAATGAAAATTTTTAATTTGAAGTCGAAAATGTCTGGTTCCTTATCAGTATTGGCAAACAATTAAAAGTCCCGCAAGGAATTTAAATATAATTGATCCTGATATGTCATCACGACTTTAGTAACTTTCTCATCGACGTGATATATCTTTTTTTTCCGACAACTACAGTGTTTCCCAAAAAGATTGACGTCATTTTAAAAGCAATTATCTTGAAAACTACTAAGTCTAGCTCAATGAAATTGAACATTTTAGTTGTTGAACATCATAAATATATCATGTGACCGATTTTATAAGTGTTCAATATGTGTACTGGCTGTGACACGTCAAATCAGTAGTTAAGCTCTTGCCAAACACGCTGTAGCATGCCTCCGGTAACATTATCCAGTGTGCAAGTGATTCTCTGCTTGAGTTCATCAATGCTAGCAGGATGAAGCGGGGGTATAGACTAGAAACGTCACATATCCCAATAAATCATACGGGGACAGGTCCGGTGACCGCGGCGGCCATTTCATCAGAAAACTGTCTTCATCTCCACCACGTCTGACTCATCTCTCTGGCAGATTATTCTCTTTGATATAAGCACATACTGTCTTCTTCCATTAAATATAAAAGCTTGATCTGCTTCTCCGCATTCTGTAAAAATTTGAGGTTATTTCAACCAGAATTGACAAAATTATTGGCCTGCGAAATGATGTCAAATTTTGGGGGACAACCCTGAATTTTCATGGCAATTGTTCCGATGTGCTTTCCTCTTCGGTGTCTAGACTGCATGAACTTAAGCCTGACACTAGACTGTCAACTAGGTTTCACCGTTTTACTCTTGAGCTACTTAGATGCAACCGTATTCTAATAGTTTATTTTATCGCACTTCTTGCCTGTTGAACACACTTCCGATTTCTTGCTTGTCAGCCACCTATACTCTTCAAAATCTTTTCAATGTTTTCCTTGCCCCGTTATTTTATTGTCCTTTCCCTTCAGTGATGTCTTCTCATTTGCTTTCAATCCAAAGTAACTCCTTCGTTCCTTGTGGTTGAGGAAATAATTAAAAGAATGTAGAATAAGGAATTAATAAACTCATGAAATATATGATATTCATAATCTTTCTTGTTTAATTCGTTTGAGAGAATTATTAACATTAGTTTGCTTACGTAGTGCCTTCGGGCAGAGTGCGGCACTGTTGTGTCTCAGTCTTTGGACAGAGACGCGGATTTACAAAAACAAAATACTGAGAGGTGCCCGGTTCCGGAGAAAAATATGGTATATTGTTTGGAATGTTAAATAGAAGAAGCATTTATAATAATTATTCATTATTTTTATTCGTATTTATTTCATCTTGTTTTCATTGCTTTATTTACGCAAGTGATATTGATATTAACAAGGTATTTTTTCATTTCACTGGAGCAGACGTTAAACAAACAAGAGCATTATCTCTTCTATCTACACTCTTTCTTTTTTTGTCTTTCTTTCTTTCTTTATTTATTGATTTCCTTTTTTCTTTCGTTTTTCCTTATTTATTTCTTTTCTTTCTGTCTTTCTTCCCGTATTTCTTTCTTTCTTTCTTTCTTTCAACTTTCTTTCTTTCTTCTTTCTTACTTCTTTCTTTCTTTTTTTTTGTTTCTTTCTGTGTTTCTTTCTTTCTTCCTGTCTTTCTTCCGGTATTTCTTTCTTTATTTATTTCCACTTTCTTTCTTTCTTATTTATTTTCTTCCTTCTTTCTTTCTTTCTTTCTACTTTCTTTTTTTTCCCTTTTTTCTGTGTTTCTTTCTTTCTTTCTGTCTTTCTTTCTTTATTTATTTCTCCTCTCTTTCTTTCTTCTTTCTTTCTTTTTTTCATTCTTTCTTTCTGTGTTTCTTTCTTTCTTTCTTTTTTTCTGTCTTTCTTCCGATATTCCTTTCTGTGTATCTTTCTTTCTTTCTTTCTTTCTTTCTTTCTTTCTTTCTGTCTTTCTTCCGGTATTCCTTCCTTCCTTTCTTTCTTTCTTTCTTTATTTATTTATTTTTTTTTGATTTCCTTTTTCTTTCTTTCTTTCCTTATCTATTTCCTTTTTTCTTTCTTTTTTACTTATTTATTTCCTTTTCTTTCTGTCTTTCTTCCCGTATTTCTTTTTTCTTTCTTTCTTTTTTTTTTCTTTCTTTGTTTCTGTGTTTCTTTCTTTCATTCTGTCTTTCTTCCCGTATTCCTTTCTTTCTTTCTTTATTTCCACTTTCTTTCTTTCTTCTTTTTTTCTTTCTTTGTTTCTTTCTTTCTGTCTTTCTTCCGGTATTTCTTTATTTATTTATTTCCACTTTCTTTCTTTCTTTCTTTCTTTCTTTCTTTCTACTTTCTTTTTTTTTCTTTCTTTCTTTCTGTGTTTCTTTCTTTCTTTCTGCCTTTCTTCCCGTATTTCTTTATTTATTTCTACTTTCTTTCTTTCTTCTTTCTTTCTTTTTTTCTTTCTGTGTTTCTTTCTTTCTTTCTTTCTTATTTCTTTCTTTCTTTCTTTCTTTCTTTCTTTCTTTCTTTCATTGATTCGATTTATTTCACTTACGCGCAAATATCTTTCAGAAAGGTATGAATCCTCCTCTTCTCCCACACCCTACACAATCGCTTAATTGCTAACACTTTTATCACTTAATCCTTATTATTAAAAAAAAAAAAAAAAAAGAAAAGAAAAAAAAATGAAAAGAAAACCCTAACAATATAAAAATATTTTCTGGATTTAAATAAACCGTAAAAAACAAATTAATCAATTCTTTTTTTGTTTACTGAAACCAAACAACGGCTATGATATGTCTTCTCCGTGTTTCCTTTCCATCAAAACGAAATAGGTATTGTCCAGGGGTTACGTACGTGCTAAATGACTGGCAAATTCACGAAGAAACACAAGGAATTACAACAGGATAGAGTCATAAAGATGAAAGAGAAATCCTTTGAAATGTTCTACAATTTTGCCATATCTAGGCTGGAGCTGCACAGTCTTCACTTTCCACATGTTACAAAAGCGTCAACGCGGCCTTGTGAGGATTAATTATTTTCCACTCTACAACCCCTTTCCCCACAAGCGAAAAGTCGCAGGCGTCCTACTGCTCTACTCTAATTTCATATTCCATTAGTAAGAACGAAGTTCCATTCAGATAGCTTACTCCCAAGAAATGCTTTTTGGGGGGGACAGACTCCCGAGCGAATACTTCCACAATCCATATACTTTTAACCTCTTTAAGTTTAGAGTCAGTTGTTTTCTTTTCTAATCTTCATAATTTTCATTTCTTACCTCCTCCTCTTAGGTCCTCCTCTTAGGTCCAATCATCAATCTGATTCGGTAACACGCTACCTAGTGCCACTCTTGGTCCTTTGGATGGAGAACTGTAAAAATATGAAATAAAATAAAATACATTTCAGTGCCACACACCTTTTGAATATAAACATTTAATCTAGAATATTTTTCTTTCTGCAAGAAACGAAATAATGATATTGAAGATTCAACTTTACCAATTACTGGATGCATTGTATGACCTTAAAATTGCCAACAAATCTGTTTAAACAAAATAACGTAAAATGTATACATTTTTTCTGTCATTTCTCAGTAGATTCTTGATGCTATTATTGTAATTCATTTTCGGATTCTGCGCTGCTCATTGAGATAAAAAAAAAAAAAAGATTGCAACAGAAACAAGGTGAATATGTCCTACGACATGCAAAACAAAAATGAAACAATACACAATGGTAATTGAGAAAAAACAATGAAGCATTGCATGGTAAACTTCAACAAAATCGTGTTGCGCATGAAAAACTCAAGGGACATACTCTAATTGATATTGATGTTAATGCTCCCGAAAATATTGCTAAAAAATTAATCTAGCGTGCAATAAATGTGGTCACATCCATCTAAGAACACTGGCTTAAAATCATCAGGAAGGCCGCAGTTGAAGTCCACCTCTTACTAATTTTCTGTCTCTCATTTTCTGACAAGTCGTCGGTAAATATTTCCTACAAGGTACAATAAAAGTAGCCAATACACTCCATATGAAGTGTACTATTTAATACTATGAAAGAAAAAAAAACAAAAAAAAAAAAGTTCTCCTGTGGAAGAGCGTCTAATTTATTTTTTAAGAAAAGAAACACAAGGAGACTCGGTTTGGTATATTTGTCACGAGAAAAGCTATAAAACTAAATTTGCTGCACAACCGAATCAGCCCAGAATGAAAACTGCGGCAGTAGTCTCCAAAATTCTTTCTGAAACACACATCCAGTTATATGTAATATCGTCACAATATCACACATTTCGTTATCACACTTAATATTCACACTTAAATATCACAACATTCCCATAAACTTGATAAGGATTGAGTTCGCATTTCTTGAATATCTATTGACCTTTAAAAATCAACATTTTGGGTAACTAGTGAGATTGTTATTCAAGTATTATTCAGGATATTATCAAATGCATTTTATATGCAGGCCATCAGCACGGCGGATAATAACTTCGAGGTTAGTGGCATATTTTGCCTCCTTGGGTTAACATTTGCTGCTATCATAGAGTGGGAAGATCATATTTTAACAATTTCTAGTTATTCTACCAGGAAAGTTGGTTCAATGTGTCATACTTCAATATTTTTCGCCCTAGAATCTATCATACACATTTATATATGTTGTGTCTTGGCACAATAGTAAAAATAAGAAAATCAAGTCGAGGTTGGTTTAAGGAACAAGTGTATTTAACATCACAGATACAAAGGTAGGAAACGGGTACTACTCATCTAGGCAGTTGTAGTACTGTCGTTGCTTACACCGGGTAGGTATTACTGGCACTATATATAGTGAGAACCGGCGTAATTCCCTTGTGTTAGGAGGCCGGTGTAACACTCCCCTTTGAAAATACCCCGTCTAGGGATTAATAACGTTTTTGTTTTGGGTTCACCCTAATCAACTCCGTTGATTTCCGTTTTGTTTTTGACCTCCTATTCTCAGGAGCTGTCTCTGGTATCTCAGGAGCTGTCTCTGGTATGGGCACCTGAAAAGTATCAATCACTGTGTCCATGATGTCCTCCTCGGGCAATCTGGTCACCTCACTGTTCGAGTATCTTTTCCGGATTTGGTTAGTGTGACGTTTGTGCACGAAATATGGTCCCTTAATCATATAGACCATGTTTCCTATTTGTTTCTCAATAGTGCCGGACTCCCAAAAGGTCCTATTATTTCTATGAATCCTGTAGAAAACTCTTTCACCAACTTTATACCGTTTTTTTGTTATCGTTTTTTTTAGGTTTGGCCTATCCTGGTTTGGTAACAACTTGTGGAAAATTGATCTAACCTTGCGTCCGAACATGACCTCAGCAGGTGTCTTCGACGTTTCGATGTTTGCATTCGGAGTGACCCTGTAAACTTGTAAGAACTGTTGGATTGACTTATCCGTCGATGATCCACTAGCTTTTCTCAGGGCTCTCTTGAACGTATCTACGAATCTCTCCGCTTGCCCATTACTTCTTGGGTGGTATGGTGGAATGGTTATATGCTCGATTAGATAATCCTCGCAGAGATGTTTAAATTCGGTAGACGTGAATTGCGTTCCATTGTCTGTGACAATGCAGTCTACAACTCCAAACCTAGCGAATAGTTCATACAGGAAGTTAATAGTTGCCTCCGATGTGGGGTTCTTGCATTTCAGTACTTCCGGCCACTTAGATAGACTGTCTATAACAATGAGATAGTAGAAACCATCTAACGGTCCAGCAAAATCCAAGTGAATTATCGACCAAGGTCGGTCCGGTTTTGCCCACGATCTGAATTGAGTCGGGGGAGCTTTCATAGCTAATGCGCATCCTATACATCCCCTGACTTTTTCTTCTATATCCTTATCCATGTTTGGCCAGAAAACGAAAGAGCGCATAAGGCTTTTCATTCTCGATATGCCTGGATGTCCTACATGGAATTCATTGAGCATTCTTTTCTGTAATGTCGTAGGAATTACGACCCTGTCGCTATATAACAGGACGTTATCACAAATTGAATAAATTTCCTCATCCAGTTGGTTACTGTTGATTTTTTCTTTCGTGCTTATAATAAATTTGTCCACCTCTGCCTTACTCTTAATCTCATCAAGCGTTACTGGAAGTTCTCTTATCGTGTCACATAAAGTATTTTTTACTTCAACTTCCGCTTGAATGGCTGCTATTACCATATCCTCCAATGGTTCTGTGTGCTTAGCTATTAACCTTGATAAGCCGTCTGCATGACCAAGTTTTTTAGAAAATTTGAAAATTATAATTCAGAAGAATGGTACCCCATCTTTGGAGTCTATTCGCCGTATGTTGTGGTAGTCCCTTTTTCGATCCAAAAATCGATAGTAAAGGTTTGTGATCTGTTTGTAACAGAAATTGTCTACCGTGCAAGAAACGATGAAATTTCTTTACTGCGAATATAATGCTTAGCGCCTCTTTCTCGATTTGCGAGTAGTTCTTTTCGGCTGGTAAAAGTGAACGGGATGCATGGGCTATGGGTTTTATTTTTCCATCATCCATTTTGTGTAGTATGCATGCTCCTATGCCATAGGCACTGGCATCGCTTGCAACTATAATATCACGCTTGGGATTATAATGTGCCAGAAACAAGTCAGACGTTAATATATCTTTAATTTCCTGAAATGCTTCTTCGCACTCTTGCGTCCAGACCCATTTTTGGTCCTTTAATAATTCATTTAAGGGTGATCTTAGTTTATGCATATTTGGCACGAATACATTGTAATAATTCGCCAAACCTAAGAAACTTTGTAGAGACGCAATATTTTCTGCAGCAGGCATGTCCCTTATTGCACTCGATCTATCTGGATCCGGCCTTCTTCCATGTTCATCGATGATTTGCCCCAAGTATTTTATTTTTTCCATGAAAAAGATACATTTTTCCTGTTTCAGTTTAAATCCATAATCCTGGATCCTTTTGGATACTTGGTTTACATGAGCTTTGTGTTGTTCTTTGCTAGCGCTGTTCATTAACACATCGTCCAGGTACCCTACTGCGAAGTCCAACCCACTTAACATCATGTCCATTGTTTGCTGAAAAATCGCAGGGGCGACTTTGACCCCAAAAGGAAGACTGTTAAACTTGTACAATCCCTTATGGGTATTGATGCATAGCAGCTTTGAACACTCCTCATCGACTGGGATTTGTAAATACGCGTCACTGTGGTCGATTTTAGAAAAATATTGACCTCCACTCAGTTTCGCGAATATTTCTTCAGGGCTAGGAAGGGGATAATGGTGATCCTTTAATGCATTGTTTAAACCTGTTGAGAAATCGGCAGAAACCCTAATCTCCTTGCTCTTCTTTTTGATGTAAACTGTTGGCGTAGCCCACTCACTGTGATCAATTTTTTCGAGGACACCCATGTTTTAGAGTCTTTCTAATTCACCGTCTATTTGTTCTATAGCGGCGTATGGAACCATTCTTTTCTTTTTGAACACTGGCTGTTCATTTTCTTTGACTTCAAATTTTGCTACCGCTTTTATACACCTTCCAAGACCGCCTGTAAATACGTCTGGAAAATTCTTTTTAACTCCCTCTTAAGTTTTTCTGCCTCCACATTCGATTCCTCAACTTTTTGACAAAAAGAGCTTAAAGGCAGATCCCATAGTCTAAATTTTTCGAACAGATAAGTTCCAAAGAGGTTATTTGATTTTCGCATGACAAAAATTTTCGCTTTTTCGGTTTTATTCTGAAAAGAAATATTCGTCAATAATTCTCCTTCGAAGGTGATTTTTTCACCACTGACGCTTCTCGCCGTTTTATGTGATTTAATCATAGTGGGTCTCCCAAGCTTCTTCCATGTCTGTACATTAATGGTGGAAATATCAGACCCACTATCAAGCTGTAGTCTTACTTTCTTTTTAAACATTTTGACCTGTACAAATTTCCGGATATTTCGTTCCTCAGGTTCAATTTTCATTAGTTTAATGGATGTCTTCTTTCTACCAGATTTTTTCCTACAATGTGATGCCTTATGCCCCTTCTGGTAGCAGTTGTCACATTGTTTGAATTTGTAGGGACACTTATTGTACCAATGTTTATCTCCACACCTCCAACACGGTCCAGGTGGATCTTTTCCCTGTTTTCTCCTCTGGTTATTTTTTGAATTTAAATTTTTCTTCTGATGGACCTTTTTAATGTGCGACACTCCGCTTTCCTCCATGTCACGACTGTCCTGTTTCAACGCAACAAACCGTTCACAGTCTTCCGCTAAACTTTGTAGTTTTAAATTCGGCTCGTTTTCGAGTTTATTTAAAACACGACGCCTGATCTCAGCGTCTTTACCTAAAACCAGCCCTTGCGCAAATATTAAACATTTAAAATTATCTGATGATAATTCCTCCAGTTTAAAGTCGCCGCAATGCTTGTTTATAATACTTGCATAAGTAGTGTAATCATCTTCCTCTCTTCTAGTGACATTCATACACTTATATCTCCTGTGAAAAAGAGAAGTTTTTGTAGAAAACAGTTCTGTTAGTAGAGTAACTGTCTCTTGGAAGTTCAACTCACTGGTCTTTTTTGGAAGGATGAAATTCACGAACTTTGTATGCTCTTTGTAGGCAGTTCCCAATTTTCTTAGCAGAAACCTAACTTTTTTAGCGTCTGTCCATGTACCGCAATCCGATACAAAAATATCCTCATATCTTCTATAGAAATGAGCAAACGTGACACCGTCTTCTGGATTATAATTGAAACATTCAATAGCGTTCCACACAGCCGTCTGGGAGAATGCGTTATGATTCTCGCTTGCATTCGTTAACTGTGTTGCCTCCAGAAGTTTCCTCTGTTCCTCCTGTGTTTTAATAAAGATTTCTTCGACGCGTTTCTGTTGTTCCAACAACTCTTTTTTAAATTTCTCCTCACTTTCAAGTTGTCGTTGAAGTTGTTGCTTTTTCAACGCGAGACTTTGTTCCGTATGAAATTTTAACAATTGAAGAAGAGACTCTCTTAATTCTGCGTCCATGGTACGAATTCAATTTACGCACCATACAGTTTACACTTGTATTAAACAAATCAGTTTTCCCAAGGCTTGCTTAATAAAATTAGTTTGCTCAACTAATACACAAACAAGAAATATATTATTTCTTAGCCAAAAAGTCAATTCAAGTTTTTCTTTGTTACAAAAAAAATCATTTTGAAATGTCATTTGTTGCATGCGGTATTTCTCGTAAACAAAAAAAAATCCGTCGCTTTAAGGAGTGTCGACTAATGGGAAAGTCACAAAATTTTTTTTCAACCTCTTTGTGGTTTTGAACAAATATGACTCGAATATTTAACAGTCTTTGTTAAGCACAAATGACTTACGCGAATATATATTTTTCACTCGACAAATCATTTAACTTTGAAGAGGAGAAAAACAAAAAAAAACCTACCGTGAAAAAACTCTGGTTTCGACAGTGAACCCTTTTTTTTTCCGAAACACTTGGTGTCAGTATTTTCAATTATTTTAATAATTGACAATATTATTCGCGTTCTCACGCTGTAGACTTTTGGTAGCAAATTTTTGGTTGTTTTTATTTTTTTTTTTTTTACGTCGCCAAATTACTATTGTAGTAGTTAATTTGCTATTAATCCTTGCGTAACCAAATATCTGTTTGAAAAGACGAAAATGTTTTGCCGTAAAAATCTTGCGAATCCTTGTATTTCAATCACTTTAGGTGATTGTCTGCAGTGATATCGTTTCGATTCCGACGTCGCCAATCTGTTGTGTCGTGGCACAATAGTAAAAATAAGAAAATCAAGTCGAGGTTGGTTTAAGGAACAAGTGTATTTAACATCACAGATACAAAATATAGGAAATGGGTACTACTCAGCTAGGCATTTGTAGTACTGTCGCTGCTTACACCGGGTAGGTATTACTGGCGCTATATATAGTGAGAACCGGTGTAGTTCCCTTGTGTTAGGAGGCCGGTGTAACAATATAGCAAACCGTGGCAAGGGATTGCTGTGGACCAGGTGGATGGAATAATCTTATGGTACGGAAGTCATTCTCATGGTTGGTTGGATTCTTTAGACATCAGCTCAGGATGAAGATCAGAACTGATAAAAAAGCGTTTGCTATGGGCAGATTTAAGCGAAAGGTGGGTGAAAGTCGCGAGTCTGGTTCGCGGGAAAGTGGCCACTCTTAATTTCCGGTTTTTGGCTCGTTTAGTTCTCATTGCTAATGTGTGTAATTTCTGTTCCAGGCGATCTCTTTTATTATGCTCCTTGTCACAATTCCCACTTTGTTTTAAATTCTTTTTTTTTTATTTTGACTGTTTTTTCTCACTCCACAATTTACATTTCTCTTCCCTCAACTTTATCAAGTGAATATCTTGATATTTTCCTATCGTTAGAATACAGCACCCACACTTATTTTTGTGGGGTTTCCAGGTCCTACTAACATGTTCTTGTTTTAGTCTGAATATGTGGTTGTTTTTATTTTCGCTATAAGAACACCCCACCCAAATCAATTTCGTGATACATAAATTTCATATTTTTTGTAAAAAAAAATGTGGAAAATAATAAAATTCAAAACAAAAATTGTAAATACCAATAAATCTTTATATTATTGGGTTTTAGTAGCACCCGCCATGAGTATGTCGTATTTTGTAAATGTAGGATTGTGTGAAGTCGGGTATGTTCTTGTGATGATCGAGTAAATTGTAACGAATGAATAGTTCGTGAATCAGATTAAAAAAGTGTACGATATTCAATGGTGACACTTATAAAACTAACCGTGGCAACGATGGTCGTGTGGAAGACACGGATAGATGGAAACTTACGGTATGAAAGCAATTCGAATTAGCATCTGGTTAGATTCTTTAGGCATCAGCTCAGGATGAAGATCAGAACTGATAGAAAGCGTTAGCCATCGGTAGATTTAGGCGGAAGGTGGGTGAAAGTCGCGAGCCTGGTTCGTGGGAAAGTAGCCAGCCTTAATTTCCGGTTTTTGTCTCGTTTAGTTCTCATTGCTAGTGTTCAAGGCGATCTTTTTTGTTATGCTCCTTGTCACGATTGCCAGTTTGCGTTTTAAGTCCTTTTTAATTTGACTTTTTTTTCTCACTCCACAATTTACTTTTCTCTTCCCTCAACTTTATCAAGCAAACGTCTTGATTTTTTCCCCATTGGCAGAATCAAGCACGTTCACTTATTTTTCTGGGGTGGCCAGGTCCTACTAATATGTTTTGTTTAAGTTTGAATATGTGGTTGTTTTTATTTTCGCTATAAGCATCACCCCACGCAAATCAATTTCGTGATATATAAATTTCTTATTTTTGTAAAAACAATGTGGAAAATAATAAAGTAAAAAACAAAAATTGGAAAAATCAATAAATCTTTATATCATTGGGTTTCAGTAGCCCCCACCCCCCACCGAGTATGTGGTATTTTGTAAATGTAGGATTGTGTGAAATCGGATATGTTCTTGTGAGGAATGAGTAAATTGTAGCGAATGAATAGGTTGTGAATCAGATTAAGAAAGTGTAGGAAATTCAATGGCGACACTTATAAAACTAACCGTGTCAACGATGGTCGTGTGGAAGACACGGATAGATGGAATCTTAAGGTATGAAAGTAATTCGAATTAGCATCTGGTTAAATTCTTTAGGCATCAGCTCAGGATGAGGATCAGAACTGATAGAAAGCGTTAGCCATCCGCAGATTTCGGTGAAAGGTGGGTGAAAGTCGCGAGCCTGGTTCGCGTGAATCTGGCCAGCCTGGATTCCATTTTTTTAGTCACTTTTAGAGACAACGTGGAGGTTTCCTGACGGAAACCCCAACTCATCTTCGGCCTTCTGCCAAGATTTTCGGTAAAAAATTTTGTAAGTCTACTATCTATTGAATATTGCTGTCTCAACCGTTTTTATTTTAAACAGTGTGTATTAAGTCTATCGGCCAGAGCACTCAAGAAAACTTGAAGAAAATGGTGTGAGATTGCGTCTCTAGCGTTTGATCCAGTATGCTTTTCACAACTCGGTGGCAGAGAATGTTACAGCACAGCAAGATTCTATTTTCAGTTTAACGAGCAGACTTTCGTTATTAAGATTTATGGCTGCTGCCCAACAGCTTTGATTCATGGTTTTGCGTCTCGTGAGAAAGATAACGACACTTTAAGGAAGAAAAGTTTTATCTGCCATTCTTCAATGCATAGAAAATTGCCGCCGTCTGTTCTATAGAGATTCATGATAACACCCAAAACGTGTCTGAAATGTTATCAGTCTTGACCGGGCATCTCGGCTTCAGTCAATTTCTAACCGTCGTAACGTGGCTTCCTATGCATTTTCTATAAATGATTTCATTGTAATTGTTCTGACGTAATTGGTATTTATCGTTTTTCTTCCCACCTTCCGACAGACAGCAATTGTATATATGTGACTAGTTAAGATTTCATAGAGACCTTGAGGTATTATGGTGATTGTAATGGTAATAGTAAGAGTGTGTTGTTTTGGTGTAAAGTATATAATGCTATATTTGGATCAGTAATTGTGTCTAGTTAGTTATAATTATAAATCAGAAGAAAACCAGCTTTTCCGCCAACAGATTTCTAAATATCACTTTCCTTCATGATACCTAGCCTTTACGAATTTAAACACACTATTAGATTTTGCTGTACTGTAAAGTTAAGCTGGCGGCAAAAATATCTATTTCTGTTAGACGTGATGAGAAACTTCAAGTTATTTATTTTCTAGTTTCTTGTACTGTCCCTAGAGCTTTACCAGTTAGTATATCATGTTTATTAGGCAAAGCAATTTACGAATAAGTGGCGTGTTGGATTTGTATAGAGCAGGCATGGGTAACTTTTTTTCAAGCAGTGGGCGCGCATAATCTATCGCTCATCTGAATGCCGACTTCACTACAAAAGAATATTCAAGTTAATTTTTTTTACCTCAGCTACAAAAGACAATAAGCGTAAATATATACCTTATAAATGGAGAAAAGTTGATTTTTTATTTCTTTGAAGTAAAAGTTTTTCTATAATTAAAAAAAAAGATTTGGTACAATATTATTACTGATGATTGTGAGATTAACACATGTCACTATGTGTGATTTATTTCTAATTTATTCATTTGAAAATCAAAATATTTCTTCTTTAGAGAACAAAATATCCTATGGACGTTTCCTGTTTCAAAAGCAAAAGATTCTTAACGCGTATGATCTTCCTTAGTGAAAAACGTTAATGGTTTTGAAATGTTGATTAACACATGTCACTACGTGTGTTTTTCTTTTTCTAATTTATTCATTTGAAAAGGAAAATATTTTTCTTTAGAGAAAAACAGATACTTATGAACATTTCCTGGTTCAAAGCAAAAGGTTTTAGCGCGTATGATCTTCCTTAGTGAAAATCGTTAATGGTTTTGAAATGTTGATTAACACATGTCACTACGTGTGTTTTTCTTTTTCTAATTTATTCATTTGAAAAGGAAAATATTTTTCTTTAGAGAAAAACAGATACTTATGAACGTTTCCTGGTTCAAAAGCAAAAGTTTTTTTATGCGTATGATCTTCCTTAATGAAAATCGACAATGGTTTTAAAATATCGAAACATTACTTTGCCCGAAAATTTACAAAATTCGACAACCATCGTACTTAATCATTGTTTTGTATAGGGTTATGTATGAGAGAGTGTGTGAATGAACAAGTGAGAACGAAACAAAATAAAATTTTAGGAAATATTATTTTGCTCATGAAATTAAGCACGCCATTCAGAATCACCAACTGACCTGCATATTGCTCGCCAGCCGCATGTAGCCCACTGGACGAATGCAGTCCGCAGAACACATATCGCTCACGAGCGGCAGTTTGCCCGAGACAAGTATACAAACATTATCGTCTATATACTGAAGGGGCATGGTATTTAAATTGAAACTTAAATTTAAAGAGACAACAAATAAAAGAATTAAAATGAGTTTTATATTATTTTTAATGTGATTTGCGGATGTGCAGATGGTGCACATTGATATAATAAATTGGAGAGCCGAGTTTCTAATTGCAGTCACGTTTGTTACAGTTCTCTGAAATACACCTGGATGAATGAATCCACTTACTCCTAACAGCTATGGTTTAAACAGTATCTGGAAAGAAAACCATCTCACTTTCGATAAAAAAAAATGTCAATGTAATATACAATATCTGTCTATATTTCTGAGATGAGGTATTGTAAGTATTTACATTCCAATCACCTGAAGAAGGCCGGAGCATACAATGGCCGAAACATCGTGGAAATGATAATGAGGACAACAGTCCGAACAATGTAAATATGCAATATTCACTTAAAAAACGGGATTATTCTCCCGTTACAAAATTTGTTTGGGGTATAATGTCACCCTAAAAGTGTTGATAAATCTTAAAAATAAACAATTAATATTAACTGAAATATCGAATACAAGTATCATTAGTTATTTTGGGAAAGGAAAGAGATTATTTATATATATATATATATATATATATATATATATACATATATATATATATATATATATATCTCACGATGCACGTTATTTTTATGGGATTCTCGTTTATTTATTAAACAGTATAAACATTTATTATCACCTACTGAATTTTCGCGAAATCTTATTAAACGAAATAATTTGCACCCTTCAACAAGAATCGAACCTGTGCCCCCGAGTTTCGTTCAGAGCGCCGTACTGCTTGGCCATGAAGTTAGCAGAGGGTCAAGAAAAACAAATTTCATTTCTTAGCTAGCAATACGTGTAAATGTGAAAAGATCATCGAGCGATCTGTGATTGGGGAAATTTCACTTGAAAGCATGAAAATACTTCTACTTGACCTTTGTTCCTATATGGCAAATCTGTAAAGCAGGCAAAACGGTAACTCTCTCGGCCCCAAGAACGTGCATTCGATTCCTGCCGAAAGGTACAATTTGTTCTTTAGGATTTCTCGAACATTCAGGCCGATAGGGGAAAATATATAAATAAACTTTTTAGCAAATTATCAGATCGTCCACAAAAATACGAGTACCCACTCAAAATAACTTTTTAAGCGTGTGATATATATATATATATATATATATATATATATATATATATATATATGAAGAATTAATCGATATCTTTTTTAAACAGGCATAGTTGTGTTATTTCAAAGGGTATTTTTAGTGGATACCCAAATAATCGCACCGTTTTAATATTAAAATATATATTTATTTCGTCTGCCCCCTCTACACTCGAGAAATACATACATACATATATTTGAAGACATTTTTTTAATGTTTAACATTGTTTTTATAGATACAAATATTTAAGTAAATGCTCTGTTTTATAATAAACAGTATTAAACAACATTTACCGGCCTGAATGTCCGAGAAATTTTCATAGAAAATATTCGTACCAATACAATCAGTATGATAAACATTTATTAAATATTCATTATTAAATATATAACAGAAATGAAGCACGTATAGAAAGATGTTATGTTTGGAATTTTCGGACACGCCTGTGGCCTTCATCAAAGGTACGAGGAACAAGCATAGAAATTGTAATTACTTACCGACTGAGGTTTTTGTAGATGCAAAATGTGGAAATCGTATAACTAGAAAAACCCCGATTTCTGTCGTATTCATACATGTGTCAAACTTTTTTATGAAAATAAATGTAAATTTAAAATCTTGATCGGTGTAAAAATGTTAGTCAGGTCTATTCTCACTAGTGTCTGTTTTGAGGGCAGTTAAATTGTAATCATTGAGGAGAGTTATAAGATTGGTAGGGGGAAAGACGTCTCCCATGTAGCAAGTTGCAGTAAATATTGGCAGATCACGTGGTCGAGTGTGTAAAGACGGGACTATGGTTAGAAAACGTCATGACGGAAAGGATGAAAGAGTAAGAGAAAGAAAGAAAAAAGATAAAAGGAGGAAAAAGGAATATATGATAAATTATTATTCAATAAAATAAAATTAAATCATTAAAGTAAATAAAGATAAATATATATGAAAATTTGTGAATTTATTGTTAAAAAAGTGCTTAATAAAATAAAGGAAAAACAGACGAATGAATACAAAAAGTAGATTAGTAAATTTAATGATATAAAATGGCGAAATCCCTTCGCTAACAAAATTTTAAAGTTGTATTAACCTACAAATCATTCGATGAATGTCATGGTTATTGTTTTTAAAAATTATAAGCTGTATGCGGTCTTTCTTTAATACGCAAGTACTTTCGACTGTACATTCAGTCATCTTCACGTATGGAAATTATTTTGTTTTTGGTAAAATTCAGGTAGCATCGGAGACGAAAAAATATTAGGTTGGTGCAAAAATAATGTCGTTTTCTCACATAGTAACATACGTGAGAAAACGACATTATTTTTGCACGAAACCCAATACAATCCGAATCGAAATTTTTTTTTTTTTTTTTTTCTAAAATCTGTTATTGATAACGGATACAAACTTTTGGAGCGGGCAGTCGTAACGGTAAGGTTGAATTGTTTTAAAATTTTTAGAGAGTGCGCTTTTTAATAATAGGGCAATTTGAGAATTGTAGGAGTTTATCAGTCAAAAAGAAAATAATTTCCATCCCTGAACATGAAAGTAATTGCGTATTAAAGAAATACCTTATACAGCTTATAATTTTTAAAAGCAAGGATCAAAACATTCATCGAGCGATTTGTAGGTTAATGCACCTTTAAAATTTTGGTAGCGAAGTGACTTCGCTATTTTATATAATTAACTTTACTAATCTACTTTTTGTATGAAGTATTCATTTTAATATAAATTTAGCTGCATCACATATTTGACACACACACACACACACACACACATATATATATATATATATATATATATATATATATATATATATATAAAGTGAAGATAGAAGTCAACACTTAGAGACGACAGTGTGTTTCATGCGAGAAGCAATCGTCAGGCCACGACGATTGTGTCTATCATGAAAGAGACTGTCGCCTCTAAGTGTTGATTTCAATGTAAATTTTTATATTTACAGAAGCTCTATTTCTGATATTGAGCACTTTATCCCATATTTTTATTATTATTATTATTATTTCATTTAGATTCCTCGACTAGTTTCGGCCAAAATGGCCATCATCAGGAAAAGAAATATTTCTGCTTGCTGGTAGCAGTAAACTACAGAAATGAATGTCTTGATGGAGAAAAATGAACTTTTGTCTCTAGTTTTAATTTGTTTTTTTTATTTTTTTATCTTTTTAACATGAATCTTTTAACATTCCTTTTGTTGGTCAAACAGTCTCTTTTAAGTTGTTATTTGAGATCCTGGATGGATCTATGCTGCTCTGAATTTGCCTGGTCAGTTTGACAGTTTTATTGGTCCTGGAGAGGGGATGTGTCTCTGTTTAGTGTTTGTGTGTGTGTTATTTGGTTCTTAGGGAGTGAGTGAGTATGATATGTGTAAGCATGTGTATTGCTGTGGGGAGGTGTTATCATTTGGCTCATTAAGGAATGAGTGAGTATGATGTGTGTAAGTGTGTATATTCGTGTTGGTGTGTGTATAAGTGTGAGACCTCAACACCTCCGTAAGCATGTCTGTCTTGTGTGGCGGAGAAATGTGGGTAGGTTTTGATTTGTAAAGCTATATATTAGTACTATCTATATTGTTAAATTTATGGTTTAGCCCGGCTGGATATTGTGTTTTTAGACGTTGTATCCACTTATTTTCATGGAACTCTAAAATCTTTCTAATGTTATCTGCTCTGAACTTTTCTATTCTCTCAATTATAGTGAATTTGGCATGGGTTTCGAAATCGTGTTTTTCCAGGCGGAAATGTTGTTCTACAGGTAATAATTTTTCATGGGGAGTCGACATAATTCGCTTGCGATAATTATTAGTTCTGTAGGGA
>OZ010609.1:52855538-52908038 GCA_963932145.1 Acanthosepion lycidas | reverse complement strand
CGTTCTTATAAAGGTCTTGTTCCTTTAATGGATCTTTCATGGATTCCCTGAGGAAAGTATTAATTTCTTCTGCAGATGCCTCTAGTTGTCCGTTCCGATTCTCTCCTAATAACTTCTTAGCAAAACTGAATGGGTTAGACAAGAAGCTTGCTCGCTTTCTAGCTCTTTCCTTTCCCTTTCTTTTGTGCCACTCGGCTCGTCGGGTATTCTCCAGCTTCTCCCTCAGTATTGCACGAAGTTCCTCCAGAGGCTGGCGATCCTCACTGTTCGCTTTCCTGTAAGCTTTTTTAAGGGATCTTAGCTCCTTTCTGAGCTCTTTAATTTTCTTTTCTCTTCGGTTAGTGGTGGTGTTTGGCTTTGCTATCTGTTTAGATTCGACATAGCCAAATCTTTCGGATCCTATGCTGGTTATTATTGTGGTCATATATTTTAACTGATTTTGGACGCTTCCTTGGCTGGCTAGTTGTAATAGTTCGCAAATGTCGTTATCGAAATTCTGCCAGGCCTCCTTATTGTCAGCAGGCAACCATTTGATTCTTCTCCTCGACTACATGCCAAGAGAAGATGAAACCTGAGCTTGGAGAGATTGGACTCTGTGGTGCGACTCCGGGTCCTTCCTCTCCTTCGTTTTACCAGGGCTTCTACCCGTACATTTCTCAAGCCTCCCCCCTCTCCAGGCATTTCATCCGGCCTTGGTGGATTCTTAGGCCTCGTTTGTTTTTGCACAACTTTCCACAAATGCATTCTTCCGAGTGTCGTTGGGCGTCTCCGTTCGTTGTCAAAGAATGAGTCCTGATAGAGATCTCTTCCACCCACACTTTCGGGATCTCTCGGGGGTATATTAAACTTTGAGTACTCGTAGAACATTGTAGGGTTTCTCCTAAAGAAGCTTACATTTGGGGTAGCTAACCCTGCCTGCCCCTTTTACTCGTCTTTCCGAGATGTCAACTGTCTCTCCAGTTGTCACCAGTTCTCTTCCCCGGTCGCCAACTTGTCTGTACCCAGTCGTCACTGTTAAAAACAGAAATAGATATGGCAAAATACATTCGAATGTATATATATATATATATATATATATATAGTTTATGCAAAACTAGGTAATCCGTATGGGTAGACCCAAGGAGGCTAATATCCAGAGAGCTCAATGTAAATTCAGGGCAAATAAATTTGAATAAAAACAGACCACTTTAAGGTTCCATGTAATAAATTATTTCACCATAACCCCTTTAACGGGGCTCTGGATCATCAGACTTTACTTCCGAAGTTTGAAATGAAAAATGAAAAGAGATTTTCACATTTTTGACGGGCCGTATTAAGCATATGTAAATTAACGAAGTGAGGAAGTGAGTGGGGAGAGAAGACATGAGTGAGTTAGATGTACTATTTCAATTCTTTATCCTTTAGCTCACTTGGTGTGGGCCAGACTTCGCTTTAAAAGGGCTGTGTTGAAATAATTTATTACATGGAACCTTAAAGTGGTCTGTTTTTATTCATATATATATATATATATATATATATATATATATATATAATGCTTCAGTTGTATTCCTTATTTGGTTTTCCCCGCTTTATTTATTCTTATTTATTATATTCTTCATATTTACTGCTATTATTTGTATATAAACTAATGCCGTTCATTTATTTGCTCTAAAATCTATCCTAGACCTTGCCCAGTACTGCACTGTTTGACTACACTAGGCCCACTAATATTATTCATAAGATCATTATGCAGCAAGAATGTTATTATGCTTTGAATATCCAGAGATCAGAACGATACTGCACTCTGATACTAGACTGAAAATCGTAACACTTGAACTATTGTCCTCCTCTTTGTTTTTATTATCACAATGGCATAATATATATATATATATATATATATATATATATATATATATATATATATATGTATATATATATATATATATATATATATATATATATATATATATATATATATACTTACATACTTATATTATATATATATATATATACATACATACATATTTATAGTATATATATATATATATATATATATATATATATATATATATATATTTTGAACAATAAAAAATAGTAAAAAATTAAAATCTTTAGAAACACTGGGTTGTAGATTAATATTCTTTCATTTTTTTAATTATTATTTCATTTAGATTCCTCGACTAGTTTCGACCAAAATGGCCATCATAGGGAGAAGAAATATTTCTGCTTGCTGCTAGCACTAAACTACAGAAATGAATGTCTTGATGGAGAAAATGAACTTTTGTCTGTAGTTTTCATTTGTTTTTCTTATTTTTTTATCTTTTTAACATGAATCTTGTAACATTCCTTGTGTTGGTCAAACAGTCTCTTTTAAGTTGTTATTTGAGATAAGAACTGGAGGGATCTATGCTTCTCTGAATTCCTTTGGTCAGCTTGACAGTTTTATTGGTCCTGGAGAGGGGATGTGTCTCTTTTTAGCGTTTGTGTGTGTGTTATTTGGTTCTTAGGGAGTGAGTGAGTATGATATGTGTAAGCGTGTGTATTGCTGTGGGTGTGTTATCATTTGGTTCATTAAGGAGTGAGTGAGTATGATGTGTGTAAGTGTGTATACTCGTGTTGGTGTGTGTATAAGTTTGAGGCCTCAACACATTCGAAAGCATGTCTTTCTTCTGTGGGCGAAAAATTTGGGTAGGTTTTGATTTGTTGAGTTATATATTAGTACTATCTATATTGTTAAATATACATATATATATATACTATATTAGTACTATCTATATTGTTAAATATACAAATATATATACATTATATATTAGTAGTATCTATATTGTTAAATACACACACACACACACACACACACACACATATATATATATATATATATATATATATATATATATATATATATATATATATATATCATGCACAGACAGAATGTTTCGCTTCTATCAATGGAAACAACGCTGTATAAGGTGTATAGCTTCAGAAGAGGGTTTCTTCGAAGGAGATTGCATGCGGAATTGATATTTACTGAAGTTTTGCCTTTATATCGCCAGTCTGGGTAATTTTTGATCAAACATCTTATTTAAATATTTCGGATTGTACATTTTTGAATTAACAATTTATGACAACAGTTTGAAAGTTTTGCCCACTCATTCTCCATGTCAGTACTTCTCATCTTCTGGACACAGGCGCTCCTTCAAAAATAGCCAGATGCGCCCCAAGTCGACAGAAGAGTAATTTATTAAATATTTTTATAAATATATAAAAATAAAAAATAAAAAAAAAAGCTTCAAACAGCAAGCACATACCTTCCATATCTAAGTCATTGTCATTCGATATTTTAAAGTGGATGCTAAATTCCTTGATCTTTAAACTTTTGACATCTGACCACCGCTTTACCGGTGGTAGAAAAAATTGACTTCATACCCAGCCACCGGTTGAACGGTGGGTAAACTATTTTTATATCTACCGTAAAACATGACATAGCAATTATTTGCAAATTTTGACTCAGGAGGTCTGGTAGCAGGGTTAAATTTGTTCGGGGACTCATGGATCAATGGCTATACCTTTCTTTTTTGCCTTCATCGACGGATTTAAATCGGTTATTACCGGTCTCTCTAAAGAGAGAAATAGATTCTTCACAAAACCTTTAAATAAAAACCCTACAGCGTAAATATACAATGTAATGTCTTAAAAAATAAATGCTTATTTCAGCAGATTTTTTATTATTTTATATTATTAAATTTCATAATTAATTTTTTCTTATTAAAATTTATAGTGTAACCCAGAGTTTTAGTTATTCTACAAGTTTAATATACAATGTAATGTCTTAAAAATAAATGCTTATTTCAGGAGACTTAATTGATTTAAAATATGTTTTTTTCGCTACACAGTTCTAACCATGTTTCAAAAATGGAAGCTGAAAGCTCCGAATTTAATTTTGTAATTAAATTAAAGACATTAGTTCCATTTTATCCTCAAGCGAATTTTGGAGTAACTTTTAAAATTACTGGGTTTTAAATTATAACATAAATACGTTAAAAAATCACTACAAAAATAGCCATTCTGTTTCAACACTTCTGATGGTGTTGAATGTAGTTGTACATTCAATACACTCATAATAAAATAGTTATTTTTGAAGTGATTTTATAACAGATTTATCTCATTATTTTTGAATAAATTATATTGCTCTACTCTGTATTGAGCATTATTTTCCAATATTATGACTTATTTTTTCTTATTAAAATTTAAAGTGAGCCCCTGAGTTTTAGTTACTCTAAAATAGGACATTATTTTCCGAACGTAATGCATAGTGATTTTCTAAGCCCGGCTTCGATGTGGCACAAGGCCGAAAGTATGGGGCACCCAGTGACGATCGAACTCACTACTCAGTCGTAATTGATCTAGCAAGAGAAGCTTTCTAATCATTACACCAGGTCAAGGTGCCCAAAATACACTGATTTTCCAAGCGTAGCTTAGATGTGGCACAAGGCCAAAATTAGCGGTACCCAATGAAGATCGAACTCCCTACTCTGCCTCATTTTTATTTCCATATTCTCGACGTTTCGGCCGTTGCACTCTCCGGTCGTCTTCAGGATTTGTCTATATTTCTTTGATGAGGTATTTTGATTATTTACAGTATTTACATTGTTCGGACAGTTGTCCTTATCTTTACATCCATATTTACGACGTTTCGGCTGTTGTACGCCCAAACCATCTTCAGGATTTGTCAATATTTCTGAGATGAGGTATTTTAATTATTTACATTGTTCGGACTATTGTAATTATTCCAGTTGCTTGAACGAAACTTCACAAGTGTTTCTCTGGTTAGACTCAGCAAGCTGTAATGGATATCACCAGGGGAGGTCCGCCAGTATCTCACGATTATTTTTTAATACTTTCAATTTTGGAAAGTATTTATGTGCTTAGTCATGACCGAGCCAATGGGTTGAGCGTTTACGATTGTCATAAAGGATCCATTTGTCATCACGGGTCAATATTAGATCAAATAGCAGATCTTTCGCAATTCGCAGATGCAGCAATGGACACACTTCAGGATGTCAGATTCTTTGAGTTTCGTCCAGTTCGTGTGGAACACAATTATCGAGATTCTCGCTAGATAAGTTACGACTTAAAAGTGAGTTCGATCCTCACTAGTTGCCGCATATTTTAGGCCTTCTGCCACATCTAAGCTACGCTTAGAAAATAACTACATTTGAGTAAATGTATACCGGAACAAGGTTTAAGAATAATAACAAAAAGACAAAACATTAAAATCTACGAAATGCAGGAAAATGTGGAGAGCCATGATCGCCTACGTTCTGAGTGAACACGGTACATCAAGATGTTCTTTATTGTGAGGACACTGATCTTCATACTGAAATCAGACATAATACATCAATGTATTTATTTATATATTCACATTTCCAAGAAGCCAACTTTAACATCAGTAGTAACAACTTTCCGTGGAAATCCAAACTATACAAGACCAAGGTTATTTTTGACCCACAATGTACTGCTTTCCTCACGATAACAAATTCATGTACAATTATTTCGAACATACCACTCTTAGGTTATCAAGATGGTTGACCTTATATATAACGATAAAGGACAATTGAATTCACAAAAAAATGTACCAACGTAAAATACTTAGAAAATATGTGTCGAAAACCTAAACATATTATATGCTTCTAAATGAACAAAACGTTTAATCTCTATCTACAAAAGGCAGGACGTGTGTGTGTGTGTGCGTGTAACGAATGCACAGCTGCAATTTTCGACAGATTTGCACCAAAATTTACATGCACATGCTCCAAGTTAGCGGGAAGGCCAAGACTGAAATTGCATTTCCCAACTCCCATCCATAGTGGAAATAATCGATTTTTTTATGCTTCTACGGCAATTTTCATGTAGTTTGCGGCTATTTTCTACTGGCCAGAGAGAGAGCCAATAGCTGGCTGCCACGAATAGTCAGAAAGATTCTATTAGCTAGCATGAGAGCCAACAGCTGGCTGACACGAATGTTAACTAGAATGCTAGCATAAAAAAATCGATAGCTGCTTTCGTCACAAGTGGGAAAAATTTAAATCTGCACTTTACTCCAATTGGCTCATTCGCTTGCTTAAACTCAACGTTGATTCTGATGCCACAGAACTGGGTTGGGTGTGAAAAAGTATTTGCTGTTAACATTCTTTTTCATTTGTTTTTTCCAGCTATGAGTCCTTTTTTAAAGCTGATCGTTTTGTGTTCATTTTTTTTAGTTCTTTTTTTCGTAAACGATTTAATGTTTAGTATAAAGCTTAGAAAAAATTCTCAGTGTGAGATAGGCAAGAAGTAAGGCATGTAGCAGCATCAGTACGGCAAAAGGCACTCTTTTAAAGACAAGGAAGGGTAAAAATATTTTAAATCAAATGGCAGCGATTGCTATATGAGTCGTACGATTTTTTAACCAAGCACGGGCAACACCGGGCCATGCTGCTAGTAATAACATAATCCATTAACATAAAAACAAGTCATAATATCAACAACTCCGAAAACGGCCAATGTGTTCTTGATTCATAGCTGAGCAGCTACTTTATTGTTCGTAAGAAAGGTGTCTCCAATGGCCGTACTTTACCCGATATCCTATGTATACATTTAGTACAAAATAACATAGAAGATACACCTAAGAATTAAGCATGCATATATATATATATATATATATATAAAATCTTTTTTATAGATACAAATATTTATTTAAATGTTCTGTTCATAATAAACAATATTAACGACATTTACCAGCCTGAATGTCCGAGAAATGTTCATAGAGAATTTGCATCCTCCGCCAGGAATCGAACCCGTGTCCTACACGTAACCGTCCTATAGCCTGACGTGCTTTACCGATATAGCCACAGAGGAGTGTTAGCAAGGTCTATTTTTCCGACAATTATTTTATTTTTATGTTTATACATCCTTTTTATAGATACAAATATTTACGTAAATGCTCTCTTTATAATAAACAGTATTAACGACATTTACCGGCCTGAAAAAATATATTAATATATATAAAACGAACGTATAAACATAAAAATGTCTTAAAATAATTGTCGGACTTTGTCCATTTCATTATATATATATATATATATATATATATATATATATATATATATATATATATATATATATTGTGTGTGTATTTAGGCAGCATCTTTTCATTCATACACGTTTCATTAAATAATATAGACGTGTGTTGTCTATTTATTTTTATGTAAATTTTTTTCATAACATTATCGTTGAACGAATAAAGAAATTCACAATATTGATCCATATATTTTTAATACAATCTAAGCTTTCGGCTTACATAAGCCATTATCAAAGATGTCAGTGACAACATATTAAGCAATCTACGGACACGACAGTGATGATAGTCGGTCAATGTTTACATAGATGAATTCTAAGCAACGATAAACGCGTGCATATAAGACACTAGATGTGTGACGTCATGAGATGCGGTGCGATTTTGTCTCCTTCACAATAATTTGGGGAAATATGCAGAAATTATAACGACTTTAAAAATAACAACTTAACAGATGCACCAGGCTTACACAGAAATTAATTTCGTTCACTATTTTCATCTGAAAAAATGCTACACTCATAAGAGAAAGTAAGTACCGCCATCGAATATTATCAATATATATATATATATATATATATATATATATGTGTGTGTGTGTGTGTGTGTGTGTGTGTGTGTGTGTGTGTGTGTGTGTGTGTGTGTGTGTGTGTGTGTAAAGGGTGTTTTTGTAACGTGGACCCATTTTAAATTTAAATTAAATTTAAGCGTCTAGTAATATCATTTCTTTTTCTTTCGGGTTTGGTGGACATTTCGGTAATAGTATTAGGTTGTTGCAAAAATAATGACGTAAAAATGTCGTTTTTGGCGTATTTTATTACATCAAAAAACGACATTATTACGTCATTCTTTTTGCACCAACCTAATATTTTTCACCCATAACTGCCATGATTTAAATAACATGATCCAATAGAGAAATGAATAAATTTTCACCAATAACACTGATTTATTCATTGCCGACTTTGATCTTTCTTAATGAAACATCCTATATATATATATATATATATATATATATATATATATATATATATATATATATATATACATGTATATATATATATATATATATATATATATATATGTATATATGTATACATGTATATATATATATATATATATATATATATATATATATATATATATATGTATACATATATATATATATATGTATATTAAGTATAAGTTTATTTTTTGTTTTCCATTTTGTCATTTTGTTTCCATTTTGTTATCTGTCCCAAACCTTGTTACGTCTCAAGCACACTAAGTAGTTTATGTGTTATCTTCCTCTGTACCTGTAGCGTTAAATCTGCCTTGTCAGTATCAAATTTTCCAAGCTGTATTTCTTTATTATTTATTTAAAAATTATAACATAAATATGTTATAAAATCACTACAAAAATAGACATGTTGTTTCAATACCAGTGTATTTTAAAATTTAAAATATCAACATAAAATAAATCCAAATTTCGATAATATTGATTTTACTTTATTAGCTGCTATATTTCACTAATTCTTCAAATTTTGAATGTATAACTAATTCTAATTTTTACACTATATTAATTATAACTTCTAAGAACTCTTTTTCCTTTATCACTTACACCTCTTTTATCTAAATTTTTTAGTTTGTTTTAATTATAATTTTTTCAAAATATAAACTTACTTAATTTTAATATAAATTTTCTATATATAAGTTATTTTTAATTTATAAAATAAATTTTACAATTAAGTATCATTTACCTTTGGAAGAATGTTTCTAAGTAGGAACTTGTATTTTTTTAAAACTTAACCTGATCTAGATAATTTTATTTAAAATAACAAAAACAAACCTTTTTGTTCCTCTCTTAGTTTCAAATTAAGACTTCATTCTTCATATAACCGTAATTTAATGCCATAAGTTTAATATCCGGGTTTAATCTTATAAAAAACTCTTCTCTTTAAGGCATATATTTTCCACCCTTCTCCTGACCACAGAGCCGTGTCTTTCGTCTAACTGAAACATTGAAATGCATAAAATGTGTATGAGTTTTTCGAAAGTTGTCACAGTTAAAATTGTAATTCCGATACGAAGTCTATATACCGGAGTTGAATAAGACTAACACACAGACACCCACCCACCCACACACACACACACACACACATATACATACATATATATATATATATATATATATATATATATATATATATATATAGATATAGCAATAATATATATATATATATATACCTTATATACCACGGTTGACTAAGAATAATATGGTTTTCGTCGGCTGAAATAGGTCTATAACTATTTTTGGGTTTACTATTACTATATATATATATACATATATATATATATATATATATATATATATATATATATATATATATATATAAGGTGCCAGTTTATTTACATTGCGCAGATCAGTAGGAAAATTTCAGTCATGGCGCAGGTTAGTGTTGCCAACATTGTGTGAAAATTTTGTGTGAATTGATTGGATGGTTTTTGAAATATTAGAAAAAAGTTACCTCGATAATAATTTGGCACGCAGTATATATATATATATATATATATATATATATATATATATATATACTTAAAAAATTTTGGTATTAGCAGTTCCCACATGTATGATGATCCCGGATGAGACTGAAAGTTCTTTCAAAAATAGAAATGAAAATAAAATAAAATAAAATACGGCGCCTATCTTAAAGAATTTAATATCAACTTTAAGAAGTCTAACAAATGCTTCGAGCGGATTGGAATAAAAATATAGATAATATATACAAATTATTCAAAGAAATATGCTTAAATGATGATATGCAGTCTATATATATATATATATATACATATATATATATATATATATATATATATATATATACGCACACACACGCACATATATATATATATATATATATATATATATATATATATATATATATATAATTCAAAAATTGTGGTTGTTTCTTTACCGCTATAATCAAATCATATGTGCTTGTGTCTAGCTGTCGGTTCCTAGCAACTGAACTGCTTGACCCTCATACGTCGAATACGACGGGAGAGTCCACCATATATATATATATATATATATATATATATATATATATATATATATATATATGTATGTATATATATATATATATATACATATAATATGAGTAAAAAGTTTGTTAGCTTATTGATGCTACTTTCAACGTCCCGACTCAAGATTTTCGAAGGCGGACCTCTCCGTCTACTCTTCAGAGGGTATCAGCAATTTACTGCTTAGATTTTGCGATATTTTGTTATTTTATGAAATTATCATTGTTGTAAGTTTGTGGACGTGCTGCCATACTTCCGTCTGTACGGATGTGCGCATGCTCTTGAGTGCGACGTTGTGCGTACGTGTAGGGTGTTGTGATCGTTTTTCTTTCTATTTTTTGTTTTGTTTTTGTTTGATTGCCCTTGCTGTTTAGCTTTTACTCTTCTTTTTTTTCTACCTTTTTTCATTTTTTATTCAGTTGCCATTTGTGGCGAATTGTTACAGTTTCTCGACAGGCGACCGTTTGTAATTCTTGGATGTTCTAGATTTTTCTTTTTTTTTTACTATAAATGAACTATAGTACTTGTCTCGTGATTAAAGAAAAGAATGAAAATAACTGACTAAATAAATAAAAAAAAGCCTTTCCATTTATTCTTTATCTTTTCTTTATAATTCTTAGTTCGTGTCGAAAGTTGTTAGATTTTTTTTTACGGCTATTCTCTATCGAATTAAAGGTAAGTTCTCATTTCATTTTCAGGATGACTCGTTACCAAAGAAATTCACAAAACCCCTTCTGAAATGAAGCTATGGAAATTCACATCCAATTCTTTAGAATGGCAGAAAGTACTTTGAATCATTATTTAAGCAGACATTCCAATATGCAAACACCCATTTCCTTTTTTCGTTTTTGATCTCAGGAAGCCTAGGATGTCGAAACGTATTAGGTTGGTGCAAAAATAATGACGTAACAATGTCGGTTTTTGACGTATTTTTTAACATCAAAAAACGACATTATTACGTCATTATTTTTGCACCAACCTAATATAACCAAATCTAGTTTCAATGAAACATTCTCCATTTGTCATATATATATATATATATATACATATATATATATATATATATATATATATATATATATATATATATATATATATATATATATCATTGTGATATATATATATTTATCATATATATATTGGTCATATATATATATATATTTGTCATATACATATTTGTCACATATATATATATATACATTTGTCATATATATATATATATATGTATGTATATATATATATGTCATATATATATATATATATATATATATGTCATATATATATATATATATATATATATATATATATATATATATATATATATATATATATATATATATATGTCATTACTAAGTATTAAATATCAAATATTTGACAGAAATGAAGCGAGGAAGAAAGGTTTTTTCTCCGGAATTTTCGAACACGCCTGTGACCTTTATCAACAATCCCAAGAACAAATAAAGAAATACATTTTTTTTTACTGTAGGGAAAACATTTTCGCTATTCCTCTGCAACTACAGACGATTGTATCACATTTTCAGTGGTTTATTACTACGCGAAACAGAGGCTTAAGTTTCAGTTCTTGTATGATTTTGTGGTCCCCAATAAGCGGGTCTTGTTTATTCTTTTTTTATTTTTTATTTTTGTTGATTGTGCTCTTTCTGTTAATATTTATGGATATTAAATTAAACAGAAAAAAAAGACCCTTCAAGCATCATATAATTATGCCTGTCCGTCCCTTAGTTACTTTGTTAGCGCAAACGTTACGATCTGCCAGTATCTTTATAAACAATAGACTATTCCGTTTTGAACGCGTGGAAAGACGGAAAATACATATCAGACTCGTGATTTGATTTCAGTGCAAAAAATGAAAGGAAGAAATAAAGTAAGGAATGACGAACAGAGGATGGAAAGAAAGAAAGAAAGAAAGAAAGAAAGAAAATGAAAGAAAGTAAATGAAAGAAAGAAAGGAATAAATAGAGGAACGAACTGAAGAAAGAAAGAAAGAAACATAGAAAGAAAGAAACATAGAAAGAAAGAAAGAAAAAGAACGAAAGAAAGGAAGAAATATAGGAACGAACTGAAGAAAGAAAGAAACATAGAAAGAAAGAAAAAAAACGAAAGCAAGGAAGAAATATAGGAACGAACTGAACAAAGAAAGAAAGAAAGAAAGAAAGAAAGAAACATAGAAAGAAAGAAATAAAATAACGAAAGAAAGGAAGAAATATAGGAGCGAACTGAAGAAAGAAAGAAAGAAAGAAAGAAAGAAAGGAAGAAATATAGGAACGAACTGAAGAAAGAAAGAAAGAAAGAAAGAAAGGAAGAAATATAGGAACGAACTGAAGAAAGAAAGAAAGAAAGAAAGAAAGAAAAAAAGAAAAAGAACGAAAGAAAGGAAGAAATATAGGAACGAACTGAAGAAAGAAAGAAAGAAAGAAATATAGAAAGAAAGAAAGAGAAAGAACGAAAGAAAGGAAGGAATATAGGAACGAACTGAAGAAAGAAACAAAGAAAGAAATATAGAAAGAAAGAAAGAAAAAGAACGAAAGAAAGAAAAAGAACGAAAGAAAGGAAGAAATATAGGAACGAACTGAAGAAAGAAAGAAAGAAAGAAAGAAGGAAGGAGAGAAAGAAGGAAATATAGGAAAGAAGGCAGGTAATATTTTTCCAAAAAATTATTGCTGGTAATACTTTTTCTTCACTAATGTATTGCTGGTAATACTTTTCCTTCACTAATGTATTGCTGGTAATATTTTTTCTTCACTAATGTATTGCTGGTAATACTTTTCCTTCACTAATGTATTGCTGGTAATATTTTTTCTTCAAAAATATATGTTGCTGGTAATAATGTATTGCTGGCAATAATTTTACTCAAAAAATTATGACACATTTTTTACACTTTCATAGTGTTTTGACCCTAGTTTGGGGGTTTTACTATTTGCCCATTGCTGGGACCCTAACAGGTGCTACCACATCGGATCATGGTGGACCTGCGCACACTAACAATTACGACGATGTTGTTCCACGCTCCTCAATACCTCCCCTCCTGATCAAAAGCTTTGTTGTTGGACGTAGTTTATTGTCTTACCCAAGTCGCATTTCCTTTTTGATCGCGAGGAAAAACGGAAAAGACTTATCACAGACGCTGCTAATTTTCAGTCAGAAAAGAGAAAAGTAAAAAAAAATAAAGCGTCCTGCCAATACCTCATGAATAATGAACTCTTCCGTTTTGATTGCGAGGTAAGACGTAAATGACTTATTGGAGATGCTGCTAATTTTCAGTTTCGTAAAGTATAAAAAGAAAGAAACTAAATCCCTAGCAGTTTTTCGTAAATGGTGAACTGTTCCTTTTCCATCGACGGAAAAGATATATCAGAGACGCTGTTAGGTTATAGTGTGAAAAAGAAAGAAAGAAAGAAAGAAAGAAACGTTCTACCACTACCCCATAAACAATGAACACTTCTGTTTAGATTGCTTGGAAGACAGAAAAAAACATACCAGATAGGTGCTAGTTTTCAGTGAGAAAAAGAATCTGTTTTGATTGGAGGAAATATGGAAAAGACATATCAGAGACACTGTTTACTTTCACTGCGAGAAATACAAAAAGAAAAAGAAAGAAAAAGTAGAAGAAACGGGAATTAGCTGAAAAATTCTTATGCTGACCAAGATATAGATGTAAGAATACACCACAGATGGTACACTTGAATATCTTTTAGTCTCCAAATTGGTGCGTCTACTTAGTCAGCCTATGAACTTTACAACCCACCGTCGTATTTTAGGCCATGCGACTCCCATGTATTTAACGTCTACTTCAGTGAAAAGAAAAACAAATAATCAATTTGAAAGTTTTTTTTTTATTCGCACACTTACTTTTTACATGAAATGGACTATTCCGTCTTGATCTCGAGGAAACATGAAAAAGACATATCAAAGATGCTGTTTGGTTTAAGTGAAAAATACAGAAAAATAAGAAGGAAAGAGAGTAGAAATGATATGAGGGTTAGCTGAAAACTTCATAGGCTGACCAAGATATAGATGTACCCCAGGTGATAGACTTGCATGCCTTTTAGTGTCTGATGTGTCTGCTTACATGTATATCTCATCCTATGAATTTTTCAGGCAATCCTGGTAGAGTAGACGATTATGCTCTCGTGAAGTTAACGTCTGCTTCAGTGAAATATATATATATAAAAAAACTTAACAGTTTGAAAGTGTTTCATTTGTGCCCATTTACATAAAATGGACTATTTCGTGTGTCCGCAAGCAAAGCCGGAAAAGACATACCAAAAATGGAGCTAGTTTTCAGTGAGAAAAGAAAGCAAGAAAGAAACACCCTGCCAATACCTCAAAGATAATGGACTGATCTGTTTTGATCAGGTTCGATCAAGAGGAAGACGCAAATCTTACTTATTATAAAAAGCAGATTGTGTGTGTGTGTGTGTGTCTGTACGTTTATATATTGGATCGGATTTCCTACATTTTTCAACCGATTTCAACAAAACTTCACAGGACTGCGTAAAATGGCCTTGCGGTGGTTCTGACAGCGCTTAAAATTGGAAAAACACAATTGTTTTTGCTCGAAATCAATTTGATAACACGATAAAACACGATTCTCTCGCCAGAATGAAAGGGCCACAACTCATATCGAGTTATACTTATTATAAAACCCAGGTTGTTTGTGTGTGTTTGTCTGTGTGTGTTCGTTTATATATGGGATTGGATTTCCTGCATTTTTCAACCGATTTCAACAAAACTTCACAGGGCTGCGTAAAATTACTTTGCAGTGGTTTTGACAGCGCCAACAATTGGAAAAACACAATTGTTTTTCCATCGATTTCAACAAAACTTCACTTTTTTTGGCAGGTAGTGTTGCTTATTGTCTTGCACACTTTTTTCTTTATTTTTACATTCAGAATGGTTTAAAAAATTCCATTTACAAGTCAATTGTTTATAGTAAAATTCTATTCAATCGATAGACTCATCACGATTGAAAACAATGTTTTTGTTTGAGTTTGTGTTTGACCAATTCGTAAAAAAAAACAAAAAAAAAAACAAAACAAAAAAAAATCTAATTAAGACATGCGTGTCCGTCAACCTTAAACAATATTCTTTGTCAATTTTATTTTTCAGTCTTTATGATGGTCAATACTTGATCTATCTCTTACTGTTACATCCCCGGGCAACGCCGGGCTCTACTGCTAGTGACATATAAGAGGCACCGTTAATATTCAATAAAAAAAAGAAAAAAGAAAACGATATTCAAAAATCGTACCCGTGAAATATTCACTGGTCCTACTCTTCCGTCGTATTCGACGTCTGAGGATCAAGTAGCGCAGGTCCTAGGAACCGATAACCAGAGATTAGCATACATGATTTGATTATAGCGGTGAAGGCATAGTACAGAGGCAAACACACGTTTTGAAGGATCGAATAGAGAGTCTTGGTGAATAACGTGCCATAAGGTCCCAAAACGACCATCTGCAGGTTTTGAATTCAGTGTTTTCTCCTAGACCAGTTGTCATCCAAGGCTATAGAACCCAGTCTTTCTTACTATTTACCCATAGCTGGAGGGAGAAGAAAAGGTTTAATATGTTTCCCAACGGTAGATTCGAACTCGGCTCTCAGATTCCATAATCCGACCTGCTTTCCACTGCTCCACTGTGCCTTCAATATATAACTTATTTATTTACTTAATTTTTTTTATTTGTAATTTTTATTGATTTTAAAAGAAGTGTGTGTTAGTGTGAAAAAGAAAATATATATATATATATATATACATATATATATATATATATATATATATATATATATATATATATATATATATATATATATATATATATATATATATATATATATATATAACTATAAATATAAAAAGCCTCCATGAAAACGAACGAATTAAATACACTTAACGGAATGATGGAGAAACCTAATAGATTATTCAATATTTATAATATTTGCCTAAGCATTAATATTTTCTTTTCTTTTCTTTATAAATTACTTACATTTTACTGCTGTGCCCGAAAATTTAATGGAAAATTTACACGAATATTAAATGCTGACGAACCTATCAACAGTCAATTCGCAAAGCTGACAAAATATCTTTTATATAATAGCTTTTAATTGATTACATTTATATGTAATCAGAAGCATCGAACGTAAATTAAAATTAACTGAAATGAAAAAAAGAAGATGCAAACATAGAATCATACACGCACATCTATCTAAGGCTGTTCATCTATCTATCTATCTGTCTTTGTTTGTCTGTCTGTCTGTCTGTCTCTCTCTCTCTCTCTCTCTCTCTACATATATATATATATATATATATATATATATATATATATATATGCATAAATATATGATCCTAATAGTCTATTCATATCTATCAATCTATCTATCTATCTATGTATCTATATATATATATATATATATATATATCAGTGTTACAATCACTCTAGTCATATCGATCAAGCAGTGTTTCGATCAGTGTTTTCCTATCTATTTATCTATCAATCTATCTGTCTATGTCACTCTCTCTCTCTTTCTAATAAATAAATATATATATATATATATATATATATATATATATATATATATATATATATATATATATATATATATATATATATATATATATATTCATTCAATGCACAGACGATTTGTAAATGTGCAAGATGGAACCGGCGAGAATTATTTTTTTAATTCCGATTGGGTAGTGAGTTCGATCCTCTCTCTGCGCTCCTTACTCTTGGTTATACAGTGCAACCTGGATATAAGAGACCCAGATATAAGAGAAACACGGATATAAGAAAGATTTTCTCTGGTCCCAAATTAGAGCCTGTGTTAATGTATATAAATTAGACCAAACCCGGATATAAGAGAAACCCGAATATAAGGGACTTCTTCTCCGGTCCCGACAACTCTCTTATATCAGGGTTACACTGTATCTAAGCTACGCCTAGAAAGCCACCATACTAATATGTAGACTCAGGTAGAAATGTTCCGTGTTTACGTATAGATTCTTTTATAAACGATATATAATTTCCTATAGCCTCAGATATAAACAAATAATATTAACCTGCAATTGCAGATATAAATGGCCTATATTTGGCTATAGACTCGGATATAAACCGCCAATATTTTCGGCCTCGTGATACAACTAAGCCGTAAAATCACTATAAACCACCACTGTTTAAGGCCCCATAGCACATCGAAACTGTGCTTGTAAAATCATTATAAACCACCAATGTTTTCGGCCCCATAGCACATCGAAACTGCGCTTGTAAAATCACTATAAACCACCAATGTTTTCGGCCCCATAGCACATCGAAACTGCCCTTGTAAAATCACTATAAACCACCAATTTTTTCGGCCCCACAGCACATCGAAACTGCCCTTGTAAAATCACTATAAACCACCAATTTTTTCGGCCCCACAGCACATCGAAACTGCGCTTGTAAAATCACTATAAACCACCAATGTTTTCGGCCCCATAGCACATCGAAACTGCCCTTGTAAAATCACTATAAACCACCAATGTTTTCGGCCCCATAGCACATCGAAACTGCCCTTGTAAAATCACTATAAACCACCAATGTTTTCGGCCCCATAGCACATCGAAACTGCGCTTGTAAAATCACTATAAACCACCAATGTTTTCGGCCCCATAGCACATCGAAACTGCGCTTGTAAAATCACTATAAACCACCAATGTTTTCGGCCCCATAGCACATCGAAACTGCGCTTGTAAAATCACTATAAACCACCAATTTTTTCGGCCCCATAGCACATCGAAACTGCGCTTGTAAAAACACTATAAACCACCAATGTTTTCGGCCCCACAGCACATCGAAACTGCGCTTGTAAAATCACTATAAACCACCAATGTTTTCGGCCCCATAGCACATCGAAACTGCGCTTGTAAAAACACTATAAACCACCAATGTTTTCGGCCCCACAGCACATCGAAACTGCGCTTGTAAAATCACTATAAACCACCAATGTTTTCGGCCCCATAGCACATCGAAACTGCGCTTGTAAAATCACTATAAACCACCAATTTTTTCGGCCCCATAGCACATCGAAACTGCGCTTGTAAAAACACTATAAACCACCAATGTTTTCGGCCCCACAGCACATCGAAACTGCGCTTGTAAAATCACTATAAACCACCAATGTTTTCGGCCCCACAGCACATCGAAACTGCGCTTGTAAAAACACTATAAACCACCAATGTTTTCGGCCCCATAGCACATCGAAACTGCGCTTGTAAAATCACTATAAACCACCAATTTTTTCGGCCCCATAGCACATCGAAACTGCGCTTGTAAAAACACTATAAACCACCAATGTTTTCGGCCCCACAGCACATCGAAACTGCGCTTGTAAAATCACTATAAACCACCAATGTTTTCGGCCCCATAGCACATCGAAACTGCGCTTGTAAAAACACTATAAACCACCAATGTTTTCGGCCCCACAGCACATCGAAACTGCGCTTGTAAAATCACTATAAACCACCAATGTTTTCGGCCCCATAGCACATCGAAACTGCACTTGTAAAATCACTATAAACCACCAATGTTTTCGGCCCCATAGCACATCGAAACTGCGCTTGTAAAAACACTATAAACCACCAATGTTTTCGGCCCCACAGCACATCGAAACTGCGCTTGTAAAATCACTATAAACCACCAATGTTTTCGGCCCCATAGCACATCGAAACTGCGCTTGTAAAATCACTATAAACCACCAATGTTTTCGGCCCCATAGCACATCGAAACTGCGCTTGTAAAATCACTATAAACCACCAATGTTTTCGGCCCCACAGCACATCGAAACTGCACTTGTAAAATCACTATAAACCACCAATGTTTTCGGCCCCACAGCACATCGAAACTGCGCTTGTAAAATCACTATAAACCACCAATGTTTTCGGCCCCATAGCACATCGAAACTGCGCTTGTAAAAACACTATAAACCGCCAATATTAACAATATTTACCGGCCTGCATGTCCGAGAAATTGTCAGAGAAAATATGCGTTATCATCCCTTATGTTAATGCATTCTTTTTTATAAATATATAAAAATAAAGATCACTTAAAATAATTGTCAGACTTTGTCCATTTCATAATGTTTGACGTCATTTGTTTACATTTGTATACGCATCGAGCAGTTATGAATGTACGTGTGAAAATCATGGAAAATTGTAGTTTAAAAACAGTAAAATTGACCTTTCTAACCGAAACGCTCCTCTGTGGCTCAATCGGTAAAAGCATGTCAAGTTATACGAGTGTTCCGTATAGGATACAGGTTCGATTCCTGTCGGAGGACGTATATTTTCTATGACAATTTCTCGAGCATTCAGGCCGGTAAATGTTGTTAATATTGTTTATTATAAACAGAGCATTTGCTTAAATATTTGTATCTATAAAACTGAATGTATAAACATAAAAAAGTCTTAAAATAATTGTCGGACTTTGTCCATTATATATATATATATATATATATATATATATATATATATATATATATTGTTATGGTCCGGTCTCTTGTACCACGATGATAGTCCAAGGTAGAACTAATAAAGAAGAACTCGAACGCAGGTATGAAATAACATAGATATATTACAAACTGGAATATATACAGAGAAGTAGAAGTGTTAGTATGAACAATCAGGTTTAGTAGAGAGAACAATGTAATCTCGACCAGTATCACTATTCCAATGTCTTGTAGTAATTGTCTGAACGCGACTCTGTTTCGGACTGCGTCTGACTAGACTCTATGACTCGACTATATTTAGTCACCCCCCTTCCACAACGTGAGCATTATGTGGCACAAGGCCGGTTTAACGTGGGATCTCCGAGCCCAAGGGCTCGGTCCCAAAATATGCCATTGAGCCCGTATAAACGGGTTCAGGGTTGGTTTACCTCCCCGAAAGAGAATCCGCCCTTCGGCGTAGCCTCCTTCGGGTTCCTCCCCGCCTGAAGGACGAGAGTCCAAACGAACAGCCGGTCAAGACTTGAACGACTGACGATATTCAATCACCCACCCACTGGAGCATCATGTGGCAAAAGACCAGTTATTTAACGTGGTCTATCCGAGCCCGTGAGCTCGGCCCCAAAATATGCCCATTGGACACGTATAAACGGGTTCAGGGCCGGTTCACCTCCCCAAAAGAGAATCCGCCCCTCAGCGTAGCCTCTTTCGGGTTCCTCACCGGCCGAAGTCACAGATTTCAATCGAACAGCCGGTCAAGACTTGAACGACTGATGATATTCAGTCACCCCTCCCCCCACCAGGGCATCATGTGGCACAAGGCCGGTTTTCTTAACGTGTGATCTCCTAGCCCGTGGGCTCGGCCCAAAATTATGCCCATTGAACCCGTATAAACGGGTACAAGGTCGGTTTACCTCCCGAAAGGGAATCCGCCCTTCGGCGTAGCCTCTTTCAGGTTCCTCCCTGCCCAAAGGCTGAGAGTTCAACCGAACAGCCGGTCAAGACTTGAACGACTGACGATATTCCGTCACCCCCTCCACTGGTGCATTATGTGGCACAAGGCCGGTTATTTAACGTCGGATATGCCCATTGAACAGGTATAAACGGGTTCATGGCCGGTTCACATTCCCGAAAAACTCCGCCCTTCGGCGTAGCCTCGTTCGGGTTCTCCCCGCCCGAAGGCTGAAAGTTCAACCAATCAGCCGGTCAAGACTTGGGCGATTGGCTATATTTAGTCCTCCCTACGTGGGCATCATGTGGCACAAGACCGGTTTAACGTGGGATCTCCGAGCCAGTTGACTCGACCAAAAATATGCCCATTGAACCCGTATAAATGGTATCAGGGCCGGTTTACCTCCCCGAAAGAGAATCCACCCTTCGGCGTAGCCTCCTTCGGGTTCCTCCCCTCTCTAAAGCAGAGAGTTCGACCGAACAGTCGGTTCAAGAGTGAACAACTGACGATATTCTCTCACCCGCCCACTGGGGCAGCATGTGACACAAGGTCGGTTATTTATCGTGGGTTCTCCGAGCCCGTGGGCTCGGCTCAAAAATATGGCCATTGAACCCGTATAAACGGGCTCAGAGCCGGTTTACCTCCCCGAACGCGACTCCGCCCCTCGTCGGAGCCTCATTCGGGTTCGTCTCCGCCCGAAGGCGGTGAGTTCAAACCAACAGTCGGTTCAGAAGTGAGCGACTACTTGCCTACTCCCGAGGCGCAGTATTTATTAAGTATGGAATAGTCCATTATTATTATGGGTAAGATCCCATAACATATATATATATATATATATATATATATATATATATATATATATATATATATATGAAGAAAAATATATGGAAAAACCAAACAAAAAACCTTATATGCAATTATGCTGTTTTAATGTTAATATAATGTTAACGTCGGACGTTTCGGTCTAATAAACCATCTTCAGGACATATTCATAAAATATAATTAACATTATCAATTCAACATGACAAAGACGATCGACATAAGAACAAGACTTATCCAAACTGATAACTGAACGTTTTATATGATCAGCGTTCCGTTTAAACATGGTCACGTGGTCGTCACGTGGTCGTCACGTGGTCGTCACGTGGGCGACGCTGTTTATGTCCTGAAGACGGTTTAATAGACCGAAACGTCCAACGTTGACATTATATTAACATTAAAACAGCATAATTGCATATAAGGATTTTTGTTTGTTTTTTCCGTATATTTTTCTTCATACTGTGGGATCTATATCCATATATTTGCTTACATATATATATATATATATATATATATATATATATATATATATATATATATATATATATATATTTAAGTATGCGCGGATGTAATGGATAGACTCTCCGAGTCCGAATTCCAGCTATGTATGTTACATTTCCATTAAGCGGAACTGCCCTTTAGACCGGAAATAATTCATGTTTATCTATCCATATCTATCTGTGACAGTAGGACATTTAGGACCATTAGCTTTTGATTGCAACCAACCAAGAAAAAGGACAACTCTGTCTGAATGAAAAAGGAAGGGGTTGTTAGGGATCTCATGTACTGATTCTCTGGATTCATTTTTCACTGAAATGTGTGGGGCACTCTACGCAACCCTTCACCACTATAAATCGAAGCATTGAACCATAGTACCCCAAAGAAGACCCAAGTGTAATGGTTAGCAAACTTGATTGTGTAGTGAGTTCGATCCTCACTGCCTAGCCCATGCATTTGGCCGTGTGCTACATCTAAGTTACTCAGAAAATTGTTATATATTGGGCACCCCGATGTCGTGTGTTGGGTATCAAACTTGTGCCGCTAGATCAATGAGCCTGATGTTCACTGGATTTCCAACAATTTCGGCCTGGCGCTGCATACATGAAAGACGACAAGGGATTTTATCGTATATACACACATATACCGGATGTAACAGCAAAATTGTCCAAATCGTGTAACAGCTTCAGATAATTGTCCGTCCCACAAATTTTTAAATATGTATAAAACACTGGTTAATTTGCAGGGTAACACTCGCGCTCAGTTCTAATTAAACATTTCCAAAATTCTTATATCTATGTGTAATTGTACATGCTTCATTCGAATCTGGCTTGATAAATTTGATAAAATCTACCGTTTTGGAGTAATCGAGAGTGAAAGTTTGGATTCATTCGCGTCACGGGCCGCCATTACGAGCATTGTTTGTATACGTACGCTGCAGAATAGCTATCAGTATAGGTATCATTGCGCAAACTGAGCGTGTCTTCATAAATAGATCTCGTGCGCAGTAATTGTCACAAATTTAGAAATAAAGATCAGTTTCGAGCTTAGCTTTCCGTAGTCTTCCGCGTTTAGCTTTCCGCAACAAATGTATGCCAACAACGCGAGTAATGGCGACCGCCAACGACGCGATTGAATCCCACATTTCACTGTCGATAATTCCAAAACGGTAAATTTAGTTGTTGTTGATTCCGAGATGAATTCAGTCTCCAAGGAATGACAAACGCAATAATTAAATATATTAAATAAAATGTATTTACACAATCATACAAAGAGTAATACTGTTAGTAAGTCCAGGAACGTGGTTAGTAGCAAATACAGATAGATAAATACAGTCTCGAAGTAGGACTTCCTTAGAGTCTACGTGCTTGTAACTGACTTCTACAAGAGGTTACCTCACACTATCTCCGTTCGTATATTCTCTCACTCTCCGACTGCTGACCACCGACTGCTACTGCCGACTGTCATACAACTACTGACTGTAACTCTGGGTATTTAACGGCAGCAGGCCTGGTACACTTGGTAGAGTCCACTTATATGAAAAAGGGGTGGACCCCATAAAATTTATAAAAAATTATCAAACCAGATTCGAATGGAGCATGTACAATTACACATAAATGTAAGTATTTTGGAAATGTTTTAATGCGAAATGAGGGTGTTATACTGCCAAAATGCAAAACACTTAACTAATTGAATGTGTTTTTCCAAGTTTTCAAATAAGACGTTTAGCCATCTTGACATTATTTGAATGACTGAAATCCCTTTGCTTTATTTAGCTAGTATGTGTGAGCCCCACTATGTCTTCCAAACTGAGCAATAGCGAGAGGAAAAAGATCATTCGGGCTTTCAATAATGTTACCAACATTCATAATCTGGCTTCCATCTTCAAAGCGCATTCAAGAACCATCAAGAGAAAGGTGAATAAGTTTAAAAAAGAGGGGTCAGTAGAAAACTGGATCAGAAAGGTCACAGCAGCTAGAAGGATCATCATGTCAACTAAGAGAAAAATACATTTTTATTGTTCAAAGTAGAATCCAACAGTGTATAAAATACCTCTGAGAATTCCCGGATCATATATTCAATTATTTAGAAGATATAACGGTTCCAATCGTAATGTAACAATTGGCCAAATTTGGTATTACAAGATTTGTACAATTTTGCTATCACACCTCTTATATGACATGTAACTCAATTAAGTGTCACCTATGAAACGCAATATACAAGAAAAGTAAAATTAAATCTAAGGGATATATATATATATATTTAAATACGTCAAACAAAATCTAAAATTAATATTTTTAAACTGTGAAGATTTGTAATCTTTTATGAAAAACCAGAACAGAATTTTCACATATTTCAGGTGTTATAGAAAATAAATTTGTTACAATAAAATTCTTCGAAAAATTGAATATTACTACCACATATGGTCCAATGCTCCTGTCATATATTTAGAAATTATTGATGAAATGCAAAGATGAATCTGCAATGTTAGTGTTCTTGAAATGGAAAATTGGTTTCAGTTACTTTCCCCCTAGCGTAGTATAGTTTTACAATGCTTTTTTCTAAAATATAGGTTCAGGGTAATTTTTCTCATGGACTTTCTTTTATGGTACTTAGATTTTATAAATGTAAGCGCAGTACTAGATTGGTGGCTTTGATAACCGTTCCTTCTCTCGAATTTCTCACTTGTACAACTCACTTCCGGCTTTTGACCTTCTAGCCAATTTTGAACTTCAAAATTTAAATGCAATGCTAATCGTTATCTTTTGTACTCTTGAAATTCCGTTCTTTAATTTTCCTCTCTCATTATAACGTTTTTTTTTCTCTCTCATATTCGATCATAATCTATATTTAAGGTACAAATTGGAAAGGTGAAAAAAGATCGATAAATGGGATCCATATGAACTCAGTGAAAGTCAAATAGTTGGATATCTGCCAAATCCGAAATATCTGTTTCTGATCGATTAGTGATTTCTTACGAAGAAATGGATGACAATCGGAAATGATCAACTCAATGGCTTGACAATGATGAAACACAGAAATACTTCCCAAAGACAAAATTTCCAAAAAAATAGAAAGTTAGGATGACTGCCTAGTGACCCGCCATTGGCAGTATCTATTACAGCTTTCTGGAATCTAAGTAAAACATCACTACCGAAGTTTAGTACTTGCAACTGAACGAAATTTTAATCACAATGTGACCGGCGCTGGTTAATTAACGATGTCCGATTATGCTTCAGGACAATGGAAGGTTACATGGTTCCAGCTTGATATTGTACAGCGGGCTATGATAAGGTTTTAGCCACCCTCGATTACAGCGATTTGGGCTTGTGTAATAACGTCTCTCTCTTTTTTTTTTTAGATAATAGTATCAAGTTACCCTCATCTATGAACGATAGTTGAGATATTTTTTGGAATGAAATTTCGTGGAAGTAAGAAAATTGGAGAATTTCAGCAAGGGCAAATAATAGGATGCCATCAGTGTTGTTAGTCAAATAGAGAAATTGCTAGGTTTTACCAGGTTAATCATCAAACAGTTAATAATATTGTCAAGAAATTTAATGAAGAAGTCCAGTGTCGTGTAAAACAACGTTCAAGAAGACCAAGTATCGTGTCTGAGCGAAGGAAAAGGGCGCTGAAGATGGAAGTCATCAGAAACCGTCGCCAGATCGTCAAAGATGTCCCCAACGGCAAGGCTATCAAAGAAGAGTTGGAAGAAATAAGCCCTTGATTTCAGAGGTTAACAGTAACAGTTGTATGGACTGGGTGAGAGAATTCGAGAAGAAATATTATGAATTTGGCAGTCTGTAATTTGGACAGATAAAAGTAAATTCTGCCAATATTCAAATTCGAGACAGGTTTATGTTTGTAGAATTTAGAATAAGACTTGGGACAATGTATGTCTGCAGGCGAGCATGAAATATGTAAAAATTGGTATTATTGGTAAGGGGCGCTTTCTGGTTTGGAGAGAATTCTGAGTTAATTCTTGTTGACAAGTAGCTGAATGGTCCAAAATACTGTCAAATGTTAAGAAAGGACTACTCCCACTATGTGTGTGTATATATATATATTATATATATATAATATTATAATATTTTTTTTAAAAATATGATTCCTTCGCTACATAAGAGTCCTCATATTTCAAAAACGAGAGCCGAAACCATCAATATAATTATTAAAATAAACATGAGAACTCTTATGTAACGAAGGAACCATATTTTCCCCCAAATATTATAATATAAGCTCTACTTCTGTATGGAGCACTGTCTTCTTAAAAATAAAAACAAAAATACTAAGGGATTCCGGATTATTTACCTAACGTGTTCCTTCCTATTTTTCTGTATACTTGCGCATATATATATATATATATATATATATATATATATATATATATATATATATATATATATATATATACATTCATATATATATATATATATATATATATATATATATATATATATATATATATATTTACCTAACGTGTTCCTTCCAATTTTTCTGTATACTTGCTCATATATATATATATATATATATATATATATATATATATATATATTTAAGTTACAAGGAACTTGGTAAACCGAATTAGTAAATCCAAAGAGGATGAAATCCTGAGAGCTCAATGTTAGGACAGAGCTAATATGTAATGAAAAACAAATCACTTTAATGTACCATTACGATAATTTATTTCACCTAAATCCTTTTTTAAGGATTCAGGATCATCAGGTAAATCTTCCAACAACGAAATGAGAAAAAAAAAAAATTGGAAGATTTACCTGATGATCCTGAATCCTTAAAAAAGGATTTAGGTGAAATAAATTATCGTAATGGTACATTAAAGTGATTTGTTTTTCATTACATATTATATATATATATATATATATATATATATATCTTTGGAGTATCGTGAGTATTAATTTCTTTCATATTTTACACTCACGCAGGAGCATTTACAACTTTTTGAATTTACGTATATTTTAAACATTAAGTTACATTTTTTAGACATACTCCAAAGCTTCATTTGTATTACTTATCTATTCATACCAATTTTGATATATATATATATATATATATATATATATATATATCACACACACACACTCACACACACATATATATATATATATATAAAATGATATATATATATATATATATATATATATATACAAAATAAAGCAAGTTTACTGTAATAAACAATTTTTCTGTAAAGCGGCCAAACCATAAGAAATTATGTCTGCAGAAATCGAAAACTTGATCAATACATGAAAAGGTGAAAAAGACAAAGAAAAAAAGACAGACAATCGACGCAAGCAACTACAGTACGAAATGCCTCCAGAATTTGAACTTCCACAGAACACGATTAAACGATTTCTTTATCGCCAGAAGACAAACACTAGGCTGGCTCTGAGATCTGTTTCTTAGCACATGTAGACGCACACATACGCACACATTATTTTCAACGCTGTTTTAGTGGATCCTCGTGTTTGAAATAGAAGCCTCATTCTTTGAATATTTTAAACAGTATGAATATACCTACCTGAAAACTTAATAAAGAAAACGGGCTCTCCGTGCGTTCGTACCTGCGTCCAGATCTATTGAAATAACCACCGTTTGATTCTACTGCCTGGCCACAGGCAGCCCCACACGTCAGCAAAGTTCTATTTATCTCCTTTAAGAATAGCATCGAAAGGCCATATATTGCTGTTAGGGCCTGCGCTTGCGTCTCGCCCTCCCACAACGAAACTTTGATTACGGGTTCTCACACTCTACTACATGTTGATTTAAATAAATTCCCAACCTCGGGACCACAAACCCTCGAAAGAAAATTGGTAGCGCTTTTTTAAATTAACAAAAATCAGGGAATTATGCGATTTAAATGAAAATTTCAGTACGTATTCATTCATCAATTACTTTTAGAATAATTTTTTACTTTTTATTTAAAATGATCCGAGAATATATTCTATTTGTAATAACCATCGATATTTTCATGACTAAATTTTACTAAAAAAAATGTAATCGACAAATCTACCATTGCATGGAGTATTACAGCCATATATGGTCTGGAGACCCTCCTGTTTGTTTCAAGGTCCTTGATAAAATCTCAGAGACAGATATGCAGTGTAACTAGCCCTAATCTGGCATCTCGTCTGCAGTCGTTCTCTCACAGACGTGGCGTCGCCTCCCTCTGTCTTTTTTTACAAATACTTTCACGGTAACTGCTCCGATGAGCTGCTTTCGCTGGTTCCCAGACTTCACGAAGTTCAACTAGGCTGGCATCTCGCTCTCACCCTTTCACTGTCGAAACTGTTAGATTTATCCGTCTCTTCTACTCCAATAGCTTCATGTTTCGCACCTCTCACATGTGGAACTCCCTCCCCTTTTCCTGTTTCCCTGATAGCTATAATCTCCAACTATCCAAATCAACTATTCAAATCAACTATTCAAATCGACGTCTTGATTTATCCCCTGTCCTCCTCTTCATCCTTTCCTCTATCACTCCTATTTGCTCTTGCTCCAAATCTCTGTAACCCCTTACGTGCTAGTAGCTTCACGCTTTGCTTAAGGTGAAACGCTTAAAAAAATTGCAAATCTCCATAAACGTTAATCGCCAACGCATCTCTGCCGAGAAAAATTTTTTTTTTTACAAAAATTCCAACACAACTCAAACAAGATTAGTTTTAAAAACAGTATTTCAGATTTCAAGATATTATATTATTTGGCAGCAGTACTCAAATTTGGGCCTGATTTGGAGTAGAGTAGACCAGGCTATCCTCTACCAAAGGTACACGATAGCATGAAGAGTCAGGCACTTACAGAAGCGGCACAGGGAGCCGATCATTTTAACTGCATCTTTAGATCGTATATAGGAATTCCACTTGTGGTCGGGAGTGATTTTGAGGCCCATTATGCTGTCAAGGCATCCTCGAGGGGACAACCCTTCATCGTGACTGTCGGTAGTTCGGGATCACATCGGAGGTGATCGAATGTAACCAGTTTGGTGTAGGGGCATTGAATGTAACCGGTCAGTTTTTTCCCCACTAGGAATTTAGGGTTAAATCGGAAGTGAGTTTTGTTTGTATGAAATGATAAAATTCTATTAAATTGTCGGACACATATTGAATATCCATTAATCCTTTATATAGGATTAATACTAATAAAATTAGTCACTTAGCTGATTGATGTTATAATGAGAACATTGACTCCAGAGTTTCGTAGATTAACTTTATATACGTGTCCACTCCACTCTCCAAGAGTTTTTTATGCAACTGACTGTCCTTTTTACAATTTTTTGTTATTTTTATAGGAAATTTTATATAATTAACTTATTTGGCAGTTGGGATTTATTAATATATTTTGCTTGTATATTATGTATAGTTCTATATTTCTGAGATGCGGTATTATGTACGCTATTCACTTTATTCGGACTATTGTCCTCATCTTTGTTGCCATATTTATTACAACATTTCGGCCCTTCAGTATTTGTCTATATTTCTGAGATGCGGTATTATGTACGCTATTTACTTTATTCGGACTATTGTCCTCATCTTTTGTTGCCATATTTATTACAACATTTCGGCCCTTCAGTTTTTGTCTATATTTCTGAAATGAGGTATCATGTACGCTATTTACTTTATTCGGACTATTGTCTTCATCTTTTTCGCCATATTTATTCCAACATTTCGACCCTTCAGTATTTGTCTATATTTCTGAGATGAGGTATTATGTACGCTATTTACTTTATTCGGACTATTGTCCTCATCTTTGTTGCTATATTTATCGAAAGGTTTCGGCCCTTATACGCTCCGGCCTTCTTCAGCTGATTGGAATGTCGAACTGAACTATTTATTTCGCTCGCTAGGTTAGACTGTTCTAGTTTCGCGTGCCATGTCTAATGGATGTCAGTTATCAGTTATCTCCTGTAAATTCAGTTCTCCACTGCCTTAACCGGGGATTGAACTCACAAGTTTTTGGGTCCTGTCAGTGGATCTAACCAACACCTTTATCCACTGTACCATGTATAGATTTAAAATATGAAAAAAATTTGTATGTAAATATAATGATTTTTTAGGTGTAAAAATAATTCATGAATTACACTTCTGTTAACTTCGGGCACACCTGACTGCATTTTATTGCAAATTAGTGTCCCCGGGGACCACCGGTTGAGAAACACTTGCTTAGACTCTGTATTTATTCTGATAATTACATCGCAAATGATATATTTTGGAAACACCCTGTGAATTTAGGAAATATTCTATGAGGATTAAAACTGATGACTCCGATATAGGAATTTTTTATTAAAAGTGTGAGGCGGCAAAATGATTTCCAGTATTCTACTCATCCCGTTCAGCATACGCAGCTGATCCCCAGAGATGTTCACACTTCATTTTGCCAAGAATTTCTTTTGAAGAATACCAGAACTAATGTATGAATTCCAAACAATATCCACCTGTTCAACATCATTTTCAACACATTCTTCCTATCTTCCACAAGTGTTTTAAGATGTTATCACTTCGAAAGACTTACGTAGCTATTTTTCAACCACCATATCTATATCTAAATCTGTATCTACCTATATATATATATATATATATATATATATATATATATATATATATATATATATATATATATATATATATATATTCCCAAGAGGATAGAATCCAGGTAGAACTCAATGTCCAGGACAAAGCAAGAATACATGTAAAAGGCTCAAACACTAATATTTCATGGTTATAATTTGTTACTTACGAATCGTAATTACGATCCAATTAATCAAATCTACAAATTCAAAAAGAAATATCTTTTTTTTTCTTCTGGCTTTTATATTGTAAAAGAGTTATCTTTATAACGGCTAAGGAGTTCCATCTATGCAATTCTCTAGAATTAAAGACTGACAATAGACGATTTTGAATTCAAAGAGAGACTCTTTTTCAATTAATGGAGTCACTCACTTGTATGGAAGCCTGCATATAGAAACATTTATTTTATTGTTTGGGTAGAAGCCAATCTTTCGTAATTATGCGATACGAATTATTGTTCTGTAAGACAAACTTAATATATGATTGGTGTAAATTGAATTACAGGCTTCAAATTGTTTCGTGAAATACGGATCACTTGCATCAACGTACACGAAAGTAAACAAATACGTGTTGATATTTATCTATCTTCATCTATTAATATGAATATTCCAATATATTGTTCGTATTTCAATACTTACATATATATATATATATATATATATATATATATATATATATATATATATATATATATATATATATATGCATTTCCAAGAGGATAGAATCCAGATAGAATTCAATGACCAGGACAGAGTAAGAATATAATATAAAAGAGTTAAACACTAATATTCCATGGCAATCTGCTGAGCGTCCTTGGAAAATAGAACATTCATATAACTATTGACACATACATAAGAAAAGCCATTCAGTTAATAGTAAAAATAAAATCATTCTTGATAATGGCTAAAAGTACAGCCGAAAGCACTTGGACATAAAAACAAAAATTCAAAATAATTTATGTCTAGAAAACAAAATAAAAGGAAACTTACCGGGAGTACCTTGTCACTCGTTTTAACGAAACTTGTATATGAGAAGGCTTGTTGCCCAAATACACAATTATATATATATATATATATATATATATATATATATATATATATATATATATATATATGTGTGTGTGTGTGTGCGCGTGTGTGTGTGTGTGTTTGGTTGGATTGATGTGAGTTTGTGACCCTGGGTTTCACGCTTCAAACAAACTGATTAATGTTGGGTTTATGTAGATTGCGTGTATTGGTGTTATTATGGAAGTGAGTAGGGGGAACGTCGTCGTGGGGTCATCGTGCTAATATATTATATATATATATATATATATATATATATATATATATATATATATATATATATGTATGTATATATATATATATATATTTCCAAGAGGATAGAATCCAGGTAGAACTCAATGACCAGAACAGAGTAAGAATATAATATAAAAGACTTAAACACTAATATTCCATGGTTATAATTTATTACATTGGAATCATATTCACAATCCAATTCAACAGACCTACAAATTAAAAAAAAATGTTGGTCTGATGAATTGGATCGTGATTACGATTCCAATGTAATAAATTATAACCATGGAATATTAGTGTTCGAGTATTTTTCTATTATATATATAATGAAATTGTAAATTCAAAGTATTTCTTCAAACTTATCAGTTTTCTGAGCTGGAACAGCGGTCCTTTTAGTTTTCGGTTGGAGGTCTAGTTAGTATTTCGCAAGAGTTAGCGTAAAAGCTCGCACGATGTACGACTTGTAAGTTATTCTTTAATAAAGAGTATTATTGGCACATTTGTCAATATGGAGGATTTTATAGATTTGACTACCCCCCCCCCCAAAAAAAAAAGAAAAGAAAATCATTCCAATAAATTCAAATTAGGTTTCAAACACAGCAAAAATATAATGTTTATTTCAAAGCCCCAATTTAAACTGTCAGCTTGCTTCAAAACGTTCCAGAAATTATTTTTATTTGATAAAACGCATTTTTATCATTAGATACAATTTTTTAGAGGTACCTATATATATATATATATATATATATATATATATATATATATATATATATATATATATATGTAAAAGGCTCAAACACTAATATTCCATGGTTATAGTTTTTTACAATGGAATCGTAAGTACGATCCAATTCATCAGACTAAAAAGTTTTTTGAAGTTGTAGGTCTGATGAATTGGATCGTGATTACTATTCCAATGTAATAAATTATAACCATGGAATATTAGTGTTTGGGACTTTTATATTATATTCTTACTCTATCCTGGGCATTGAGTTGTAACTGGATTCTATCCTCTTGAAAAAAAAAAAAAAAATATATATATATATATATATAGGAGGCAGAGATGACGGCTCGGAGTGGGGAAACGGAGAGACGAGTTCGAAGTCCATTACATTCACTTACCTTCTGATACCCTTGTGAAAGGTATGAATCCAGCTATGAGTAAGTAACAGGACATATTGGGTTCAATAGCCTTGGACGGCAACTGGTCTAGGAGATAGACAAGACTGAATTCAAAAGCTGCGGAGGGTGCTTTCGGGACCCTGTGTCACATGACACTTAAAAAATGTGTGTGTGGTTCTGCACAAAGACTTCACTAATAAAATCAAATCATCTGTGCAGGTGTCTGTCTGTCGGTTCCTAGGAACTGGGTATATATATAATAATAATAATAATAATAATAATAATAATAATAATAATAATAATAATAATAATAAAATAATAAAAAAGGCTTAAACACTAATATTCCATGGTCATAATTTATTCCATTAGAATCGTAAATACGATCCAATTCATCAGACCTACAAATTCAAAAAGAAAACAACGTCATATACTACGAAATGGACTAAGTCTGACAATTATTTTAATACATTTTATTGTTACTTGTCATTTTTATGTGCACAAATATTTAAGTAGTTTCTCTGTTTATAATAAACCGTATTAAAAACACTTACATATGCGTATGTGTGTGTGGGTGTGCGTGTGTATGTGAATGTGCGTGATTTTGTCACTTTTTCGATTAAATTTAGTATAGAAAGTATTAGGTTGGTGCAAAAATGACGTAATAATATCGTTTTCGACGTAAAAAATACGTCACAAAACGACATTATTACGTCATTATTTTTGCACCAACCAAATATAAGATCATCATCTATATTGTTTTAGAAGGAAATTGTTTAAGAGAATTTTTAATGGAATTTTTATACATTTTTAATGGATTTCATTAATGGAATTTTTTATTGGATTTTTTAATGGCATTTTTTAATTGGTGTTTTAATAGAATTTTTATAATTTCTTTCATAGGATTTTTTAATAGAATTTTAGAATGGAATTTTTATCCGACAATTTTCCTTATTACTATATTATTTTTAGTGGTTCTACGTATTTGAGTTGGTATACATGTTTTTTGTTTTTGTTTTTATTTTATTAACCGCTCAAATTGATAACAACCGGACAATATTGAAACGTTCTAGTAAAGAAAAGTGATTCTGACAGCAATCGTACTTGCCTCTATTTTTTTTTTTTTTTCGTCAGTAAAAACTTGTGCCAAAGTGTGCCACGACCATTTTGGCAGCGGAGCCAGCAGACAGCGAAAATTTTTTTTATTTTTTTTTTTTATCATACATTATTTCCTCTCACCCTAACACGTGTTTGGGTTGCTATAAATTGTTTTTATTTTATTTTATTAAAAAGGGAAATTATTTAACGTTTATCCTCAATTTCAGTCAAAATACCAAACAGCATATTCGTAAATTGGGAAAATACAAAAAACAAGAATAAGCAGGCAAAGTTTGTCGGCTTTTTTTCAAAAACGTGTTTAAATGAATACATTAAAAATAATTTAAATATTTATTATAGAATATATTATATATATTAAATTATATAATATATTATTATAACCTTGATATGATATATTACATATTATAATAACCTACATATATATTAATATATATACTTTCATTCCTTCCGCATGAGGTTAAGAAATTTTATATATATATATATATATATATATATATATATATGAAGAAATATAGTCTTAAGATGTGCTATATTTATGGGATAAATTGTTCAATATCAGAGATAGAACGTGTGTAAATATAAAAGTGAACATAGAAGTCAACACTTAGAGGCGACAGTCTGTTTCATGCTAGATGCAATCGTCAGGCCATATGCAATCGGTGGCCTGACGATTGCATATAGCATGAAACAGACTGTCGCCTCTAAGTGTTGACTTCTATGTTCACTTTTATATTTACACTCGCTCTATCTCTGATATTGAACAATTTATGTTCACTTTTATATTTATATATATCTATATCTATATATATATATATCTATATATATATATATATATATATATATATATATATATGAAGAAATATGCTCTTAAGGTGCGCTATATTTATGGGATAAAGTGCTCATTATCAGCGACAGTCTGTTTCATGCTAGATGCAATCGTCAGGCCTGAAAAAGTCTGGACAATATTTCATATACATCTCTTCTAAAATTAACTTAAGAATTTTTCTGACAGACTGTCGTCTTTGGCTGAAAAGGATTAATTGTAATTTCGAAAAGTTGATCATTAAAATTAATGGAAAAAATGTCAGTTGCCTTTAATAATAATAATAATAATAATAATAATAATAATAATAATAATAATAATAATGATAATAATTATATATATATATATATGTGTGTGTGTGTGTGTGTGTGTGTGTGTGTGTGTGTGTCTGTCTCATTCTTTCTCTTCGAATTACATGTGCTATCAATTTTAAAATGTGATTATTTGGCATCGTTCTCTGCGAGTGATTTTGTAACGCCACTCCACAATGCTCGAAAAAGTATTGTCTTCGATGAGATCATCAGAATTCACTCACTCAAAACCATTTTAATCACTGATCTTAGAAAACCGGTGTATAGAGCCGACATAAGAACGTTTTTGGAGCCATGCATGACATCCATCTCAAATTATCGATCTGAAGAGTGTATTTAAGATCATGTCACCAGTTTAATAGCTAATGTTCTTGTTTTGTAGCAAGTTACAGTCTTGGACGAAAGTACCTCTAGCGCATGTTAAATTTCATTTGTAGCCTTGGTTATAACTAATCTATACACCCAGGTATTTGAAGTGTTTAGTAATTACTAATTCCACATCCTGAAGTTTTACAATGAGTTCAGTGTATGTGCTATCACTGCATTCATTACACTTGTTGCGGGCCGATGTGTACGCGTTGTGAACATAAACCACGTGTGTCTCCTGAAATAGCCCACAACAAATATGGCGGACTCGGGATTGAATCCACCGTAAAGAAATGTAATGAAACATCAATAACTTGTAGATATGTACAGACAAATAATAACGTATTAAATATCAAACGGTTTACAAAAAAATGATATAGACAATAATGTGTCTGTAAAAATTGGTTTGTGTTTTAAAGTATGCGTGTGTGAATGTTCGTACGCACGTGGGTGTGCGTGTGTGTAATGTTCATGGTGCTCCCCAAACGAAACGCATAGCACCCCCCACACAAATGGAAAATGGCAAATTTCATGAGAGATTAAGTTGTTCTAGTGTCAATGAGAAGAGAGAGAGAGCGAGACCAAATCTTGCTGAATATATATAGGAATTCAAGAGGGCCGCCACGTGGTGGTTTCCAAATTTAGGAGGAGGTAACTCTGACACACTTACATATTGTTGGAAATGTTTATTTTCAGTATTTCTTGGATCACTTTGTAAATGATATTGATTTTCAATTCATAATCATTCTTATCAAAACTATGAATATCTATGTGATCAGCATGCCACTCTAAGGAGAGTGTTGTGGATTCCGAGATGAATTCGGTCTCCAAGGAATGACAAACGCAATAATTAAATATAAGAAATAAAATGTATTTACACAATCATACAAAGGGTAATACTGTTAGTAAGTCCAGGAACATAGTTAGTAGCAATTACAGAAATTAGGTTGGTGCAAAAATAACGAAGTAATAATGTCGTTTTTTGACGTATTTTTTAACGTCAAAAAACGACATTATTACGTCATTATTTTTGCACCAACCTAATAGATATATACAGTCTCGAAGTAGGACTTCCTTAGAGTCTACTGACTTCTACAAGAGATTAACTCACACTATATCCGTTCGTATATTCTCTCACTCTCCGTATATCCTCTCACTATCCGACTGCTGACTACCGACTACCGACTAGTATTTAGTCACCCCCGACGAGGGTATCATGTGGCACAAGGCCGGTTTAACGTGGGATCTCCAAGCCCGTGGGCTCAGCCAAAAATATACCCATTGAACCCGTATAAACGGGTTCAAGGTAGGTTTACCTCCCCGAAAGAGAATCCGCCCTTCGGCGTAGCCTCTGCCAGGTTTCTCCCCGCCCGGAAGCAGAGAGTTCAACCGTTCAGCCGGTCGTCCGACATCGACTGACATCCGACTACCGACTAGTATTTAGTCACCCCCACCACGAGGGTATCATGTGGCACAAGGCCGGTTTAACGTGGGATATCCGACCCCGTGGGCTCGGCCAAAAATATACCCTTTGAACCCGAAAAACGGGTTCAGGGTCGGTTTACCTCCCCGAACGAGACTCTGCCCTTCGGCATAGCCTCGTTCGGGTTCCTCCCCGCCCGAAGGCAGAGAGTTCAACCGTTCAGCCGGTCGTCCGACATCGACTGACATCCGACTACCGACTAGTATTTAGTCACCCCCCACGAGGGTATCATGTGGCACAAGGCCGGTTTAACGTGGGATCTCCGAGCCCGTGGGCTCGGCCAAAAATATGCCCTTTGAACCCGTATAAACGGGTTCAGGGTCAGGTTTACCTCCCCGAACGAGACTACACCCTTCGGCGTAGCTTCGTTCGGGTTCCTCCCCGCCCGAAGGCAGAGAGTTCAACCGTTCAGTCGGTCGTCCGACATCGACTGACATCCGACTACCGACTACCCTCACTGACTGTAACTCTGGGTATTTAACGGCAGCAGTCCAGGTAGACTTGGTAGAGTCCACTTATATGAAAAAAGGTGTAGTCCCCATAAAAGAGAGAAGGCAGTTTTGTTGCATCTCGTTAGCTGATTCGTCCGGGTTAGCGTATGGAATGCGTAATGACCAATGCCCATCACTTCAGATCTGTATTTTTAAACGCGCAGGGCATAATCTAGAAAAATAATAAATAAACTGAAGTTCACTTTGACTCTTTTTCATTCTCATGATAAGGTTTGGAATATTTAGGTCCACTGCAGACTGGTAAGACTTTGTTTACCGATAAAGTTCCTCAATTTGATCGATGCTTTCAATCGAATCGAAGATAGGAATGCAAATTCTAATGAGTGAAGTCTCTATTGATGTGGGCATATGCTGCTGTGAGGTCAACATATCACGTATACAATTTCCTATTTGAGATTTATATAATTTCCTGGATTTCTTTCATGATATGTATGCCATCATTACATCCTTTACTGGAACTGAAAATGTTGATTCCGGGTTGAAATCCGGTACCAATAAATAAAAAAACGCCAACAATGAATATAGGGAAATAATGTATTAACGTAATAATACAAACTGGTAATGCAGGTTAGTAGTTCCAGGAATACGGGTTAGTAGCAAAATATCTATACAATCTTTGGTATTGAAGTATCGCTGTATGACTTCTTACTGAGTCTACGTGCTCGCTCACGGTGACTCTTGCTCGCTACGTTCGTTCTGTCTGTCTGTTACCTTCACCCTCATTTGTTCTCGACTCTCGGGTCTTCACGTAGCAGCAGGTTATGTATATACTGGGTGAGTCTATTTGTGTAAAAAGGGGAAGACACCCCAACGGGAAACCAAACCTTATAAAACGCCAAGAGCTTACGCGGTCTATCTGAAAAGTAAATTGATTGGTGTCACAATTTATTAGATTTATTTATATATATATATTTATATTTATTCCCAAAACAGTCTTGGGTTTCAATCTGAGGAAAGTGCATAGTATTCGGAAAGAGTTGGATGAGTCTAATGATGATTACGAAGGTGTTTGGAGTGATCACTAGTGATGGCGACGTTATTCATTTTCCCATACCTGAGGACTACGTTAAGTAACTTGAGGGGGTAGTGGTGCAGGAGGTTGACAGATTGGCTGTTGGAAGAACTTATATCTAGTAACAGGACTCTGCACCATGCTACACTAGCAGAAGAAACCTGTCATGTCTATCCGACAATTTTTCTGACCCCATTAACCCTTACATCTGGCAATCTAACTCCACAGACTGCAACCACCTTGATTATTATGTGCGTGGTAGAGTTGAGTGTGAAATCAACAAAACACCAAAGATGAACTAAAGGCAAGGGTTAAGGCAACATTCAGCAACTTAATCAAGGAGAGTCCAGAAGAGTTGCAGGAGATTCCGAAGTTGTCTGGAGCATTGGTTGAAGTCAATAGCAATTTGAGTGAATAAATTCATCTTTCGTATTTCAAGATGTTTTTTGTGTAATTTTGGTAAATATATCAGTTAAAAGGAGATGACAGTGGTATTTTCATTTATGCATCGCCTACAGAGGACAAATTATGAATCGTACCCTGTATATCTGTTAAAATGAGATGTCAATGTTATTTTCATTTTCGCGTCATTTAGACGACAATTTATTTATCGCAACCTGTATATCTGTTAAAATGAGATGTCAGTGATATTTTCATTTTGGCCTCATTTAGACGACAATTTATCCATCTCACTCTGTATATCTGTTAAAATGAGATGTCACTGTTATTTTCATTTTCGCGTCATTCAGAAGACAATTTATCCATCGCACCCTGTAGATCTGTTAAAATGAAATGTCAGTGTTATTTTCATGTTCACATGATTTAGACGACAATTTATTCATCGCACCCTGTATATCTATTAAAATGTGATGTCTGTTATTTTCATGTTTGCGTCATTTAGACGACAATTTATCCATCGCTCCCTGTATATTTGTTAAAATAAGATGTCAGTGTCAATTTCATTTCGGCGTCAATTTAGAAGACAATTTATCCATCGCACCCTGTAGATCTGTTAAAATGAGATGTCTGTTATTTTCTTTTTTGCGTCATTTAGACGACAGTTTATCTATCGCAGACTGTACCTGTTTTCTCATTCAAAGTAACCCGCCTCGAGTCAATGAACCTTTTCATATTTCTCTGACACGCTTCTAGGCAATGCTGGAAGGATTCTTCTAGGACGCCCTTCAGGTCCGTCGTTACATCCCTCAACGCCTTCGAAACAACCCCGATGATGATCCCGTTGAACCTGGCAAAAGAAAAAAGCTGGGATCTCCTTCTCTAGACCGATAACATCAATAAGTTGACCAATCAACCATGGTGAGATTCGAACCTGGTTCTCAAAGCGAACTTTCTAACAACTAGGACATATATATATATATAATAAATTACAATAAAACATTTTACATCGCTACACAAAAGCTTTCATGTTTTAATACTATGATTGTCCTTCGTTCTTCTGCCAATGGTAGATAATGTGTAATAAAAAATGTTTTATTAGGGACATTTAAAACCAAATCGCTTTGTGGGTATGTCTAGATTAACCAGTAAACATCAGATCGGAAAAATAAAGTCAGAGGCTGAAGGTAAGTGGATTACTTATTCATGTCATGAAATATATGCCAACGAAAAATGTATTATCTGGATGTATCTTATTTATTACAAATGTATATACAAATATATATATATATATATATATATATATATATATATATATATATATATATATATATATATATATATATATATGAAGAAAAATATACGGAAAAACAAAACAAAAATCCTTATATGCAATTATGCTGTTTTAATGTTAATATGTCAACGTCGGACGTTTCGGTCTAATAAACCATCTTCAGGACATATTCATAAAATATAATTAACATTATCAATTGAACATGACAAAGACGATGGACACAAGAACAAGACTTATCCAAACAGATAACTGAAAGTTTTATATGATCAGCGTTCCGTTTTAAACATGGTCACGTTGTCGTCACGTGGGCGACACTGTGAAAACGCATTCCTAAACTTGAGTATTTTGAATGAAAAATGAAAGAATTCTATTTTGATCTAAAATTTATATGTATGCTTGTCGAGCATTAATCTCGCTAGAAAAGGGGAAATACTAAAGAAGCCAGGTCTAATATTCACCGTGCGTGGGATGGATATTATGCCTGCTTCATAAATCCTCCTAAGATTTTTATTATGAAAATATTTTAAAATCTTCACGGAATCAAAATCGAAATTATGATCTGCTTTAGTTGTGTGTACAACTAAAGCATTGTTTAAATTTCCGAGGCGAATATCACGTTTATGTTCGAAAACACGAGATTTTACGGACCTACATGTTTCACCCACATATTTTAAGTTACAGTTTTTGCATGAGATTTGGTAGATGCAAGCATCGGATGTAATATGTTGTTTGCTGGAGCTATTTAATAAACTACGAATATTTTTCTTCATACTGTCGGATCTATATCCATATATTTGCTTATATATATATATATATATATATATATATATATATATATATATATATACTTTGGGAGAGTTTATCTCCAACGAATTAAATAATATTTATGTTGGTCACACCACAAACTCGCTTTCACGACGCTTGACATTACATTTGAATGAAAACTCTAAAATTTCTAGGCATTTAAAACAACATGCCTGCTCGCACACACAATTCCGTAAAATACTTGTCGAAAACACAATTATACTTCGACATGAAAACAATAGACAAAAACTAAAAATCCTTGAAGCATTATACATCAAACAGTTGAAACCCAACCTAAACAAAATCAATTATGGCATCTCTAAAATATTCTTAAATGTCTATAATTGGTAACAGAAGTCATTGCTTTATACCAACGGCTTTCGATTCATACTTCTACAATTCACTCTCGTGTGGTCATGTGTGACGTCATGAGATGCGGTGCGATTTTCGCTTCTAGCGTCTTATATGCGCGTGTTTATCGTTGCTTAGAAATCTTCTATGTAAACATTGACAGACTATCATCACTGTCTTGTCCGTATATTGTTTAATATGTTGTAATATACATCTTTCATAATGGCTTAAGTAAGCCGAAAGCTTAGATTGTATTAAAATAATATGGATCACTATTGTGAATTTCTTTCTTCTTTCAACGATGTTATTAAACTTATCAGAAGTTACGAAAAAAATTTACATAAAATAAATAGACAACACTTGTCTATATTATTTAATGAAACGTGTATGAATATATATATATATATATATATATATATATATATATATATTCTTACATACATACATATATATATATATATATATATATATATATTCTTACATACATACATACATACATATATATATATATATATATATATATATATATATATATAGAAAGGAATAGATTTTATATTATACTGTATACTTTTGTCTATTTTATCCATATATATATACATATATATATATATATATATATATATATATATATATATATATATATATATATACACATATATATATTCGCGTAGGATTCCTTGGAGTAACGTCCATCGCAGACAATGACGGTAGGACAACTAATCGGCAGTCCAGACAACAGTGTCTGGGCGTGATGAAAATCTAATGCAATCACGGATTGACGCAATAATTTCCAAAGCCAAACAAAATTCGTCATATATCCCAAAAATAGATTCATATTACTGCACAGCACGGCAAATGACCTAATCTGAGGAAAAAAAAAATCGATTAAACACTGTCACTTTAGTGGGTCTAACACTTACTGTATGGTGAAAGAAAGGAAACTAAATCGGTTGTTCAATTCATTTGCACAAGGGTGTATGTTGTTTGATTTTCAAGGGGCAATCCGTTATCATGTGCATTCGACTCTTAAAACAACGTTACTACAATTTGTTTAGTTCTGAATTCGTAAAGAGACGACACGTCCGTTAGAAGTTTCAAGAAATTAACGGATTCCAACCCTAAATAAACCCTAAATATTGCTTTATGTATGCAAATGTATCGTAAATCTAGCTTGTCTATGTGGGATTCAGCTTGTCTATGTGTGTGTAGTAAACATTGTTTGATGCTTTTCTTGCATGTTGATTTAGGAAATTTGTTCTTTTTCTGCATATCTCTTTCTCTGATGAAAATTTAATAAATTCATTCTTATCTTATCACATATATTTGAATAAAGACAAAAGGAAAACTTTTCTTATGCGAAGCGTTTCTGCCTACATCCGGCTAAGTGTAAGGTTATCATTTGGCTCATTAGGGAGTGAGGGAGTATGATATGTGTGTTCGTGTGGGTGTGTGTATTAATGTGAGGCCTCAACACCTCCGTAAGCATGTCTCTCTTGTGTGGGTGAGAAATGTGGGTAGGTTTTGATTTGTAGGGTTATATATTTTGCTCCGGCCTTTTTCAAATAGTTTGCAACGTCGAACTGAACCCTTTATTTCGCTTGCTGGGGTAGACTGTTCTCAATTACACATGTCACCGTGGACAAAGGCGTTAATTAGATCCAGTGACAGAAACCAAAATATCTGAGTTTACTACCTGGATAAATCGGTGGAGATCTTGGAAAGGGGAATTAATAGGAGATAACTGAGAACTGATATCCATTAGGCATGGCGCGTGGAACTAGAACAGTCTACACCAGCGAAAGAAATTAACGGATTCCAACCCTAAATAAACCATAAATATTGCTTTATGTATGCAAATGTATCGTAATTCTAGTTTCTCTATGTGGGATGCAGGTTGTCTATGTGTGTAGTAAACATTCTTTGATGCTTTTTTTGCATGTTAATTTAGGAAATTTGTTCTTTATCTGCATATCTCTTTCTCTGATGAAGATTTAATAAATTCATTATTTATCTTATCACAATTTTTTGAATGAAGACAAAAGAAAAACTTTTCTTATGCGACGCGTTTTGGCCAACATCCAGGCAAATGTAAGGAGTATATTTTGCAACAAATATTTATAAACTGAAGTAAAAAATATAAAGAGTTTTCCAGCAATTTTAACTTTAAGAAAACTCATATATATACTTCAGACTAACTTAAAAATAAGGTAAATTGTGAGGATGCTGAAGAATTTAATAAATTATAAACGAAAACCGTCGTGGGTCCAATCGCATGGCCTCTGATCAAAAGGTTTTAAGGAGCGTGAGGCCTCCTCTTAATTACTGATGTACCAGGTTCATTCTGACACGGGCTAGTGGCACGTGTTCGGGTCGAAGCGATGTTCAAAGAGTTAACCCCAAACTTGAATCAAAACACTATGAAAGTGTAAAAATGGGTTTTATTACTAGCAATTTTTTGTAAAAAATTATTACCAGAAATAAAATTTTGAAGAAGAAATTATTACCAGCAATACATTTTGAAATAAAAAAAAAAAAAAAATTACCAGCAATAAAAAATCTTGTTGACATTAAATAATCGATTTAGGTTGATATACCGTAAAACGAAACCAAATAACTGGAAGTGGTAAATTACGGTTACTGATTCTTTTTTTTATAATGTAATTATGCTTTATATAAATTTAGTTTGAGAAATTAATTTATGTATTATATATTTTAAATAATAGAAGCTTTCAAATTTAATTCTTGAAGTTATCCCTTTCTTTTTATTCATATCGTCTTTTTAAAGATATATTTTCAGTTATATCTGATTTTAAAACATATAGGAATGAGTGCCTGTGTACATGGATGAAAGCAAGAATAAATTGAGATGTGCACTTAACGTAACTGGTGCCTTGAATTTTGACACTAAGGCGTGAATACGAGCGTTTCGTGTTGGAAGTTGCACACCACGGACAGCTGGTTCCTTTTTCCCTACTGATAATCTTTGAGCTAGCTGTAAATCCACGTCTATCCATCTGAAGAATTCGTTTATCGGTCAAGATATCTCACGTTTCTAGTGTTACCGGGGACATTTCTCACTTCTTAAACTCCGTTGTACTGAAACATTTCACACCTCTTAAATACAGTCGACCATGAAATAAAGAAACCTTGTATCTGTAGAGATTTACTCTCTTTTAAGAAACTCGTACGTTTGTTAAGTTATTCGAACTAAACATTCGATTAGTACGCATCTAACTCAGTGCTTTTCATATCTATCTATCTATCTATCTATCTGTCTATCTGGGTTTTTTTTAATATGTATGTATGTATGTATGTATGTATGTATCTATATATCTATTTATCTTGGACTTTTTTAATATCTATCTATCTATCTATCTATCTATCTTGGCTTTTTTAATATCTATCTATCTATCTATCTATCGATGTCCTTTTCATATCTATCTATCTATCTATCTATCTATCTATCTATCTATCTTGGTCCTTTTAATAATTATCTGTTTATCTATCTTAGTCCTTTTAATCGCTCTCTCTGTCTCTCTATCTCTCTCTCTTTCTCTCTCTCTCTCTCTCTCTCTCTATATATATATATATATATATATATATATATATATATATATATATATATATAACGTTTCTAGTTGCTAAAGGCATTTTGTTTGTAGACTTTTTCTTCCGGTTAATTCTGAGAAATATTTAAACACACCCACATATACAGACATTCATATATATATATATATATATATATATATATATATATATATATATATATTAGGTTCGTGCAAAAATAATGACGTAATAATGTCGTTTTTTGACGTATTTTTTAACGTCAAAAAACGACATTATTACGTCATTATTTTTGCACGAACCTAATACACACACACACACACACACACACACACACATATATATATATATATATATTTTTGCACGAACCTAATATACACACACACACACACACACACACACACACACACACATATATATATATATATATATATATATATATTTTTGCACGAACCTAATATACACACACACACACATATATATATATATATATATATATATATATATATATATATATATATATACACTAATAATAATCTTATAACGCCCTGGGTATGACCATAAACTTCATCCGCGTCCTGGGTATGACGATAAACTACATCCAACAGCAAGGCCTCAGATGGTGTTTTTGGGAGAATAATGTTGCCAACTATCCGTTTTTGAAACAATAATGTTGCCAACTATCCGTTTTTGGAACCATAATGTTGCCAGCTATGCGTTTTTGAAACAATAATGTTGCCAGGTATGCGTTTTTGAAACAATAATGTTGCCGCCTGTATTTTTTTTTGAAACAATAATGTTGCCAGCTATACTTTTTTTTGTGAAACAGTACTGTTGCCAGCTATACTTTTTTTGGAACAGTAATGTTGCCAGCTATGCTTTTTTGAAACAGTAATGTTGCCAGCTATACGTTTTCGAAACAATAATGTTGCCAGCTATACGTTTTTGAATGTCCTGGGTATGATGATAAACTACATCCGCGTCCTGGGTAAGACGATAAACTACATTCAACAACAAGGCCTCAGATAGTGTTTTCGGAAAAATAATGATGCCAGTTATATGTTTTTGAAACAATAATGTTGCCAGCTATGCATTTTTGAAACAATAATGTTGCCAGCTATGCATTTTTGAAACAATAATGTTGCTAGCTATACGTTTTTTTGTAAAAAATAATGTCAGCTATACGTTTTTTGTTAAAAATAATGTTGCCAGCTATACGTTTTTGAAACAATATTGTCAGCTATGCGTTTTTGAAACAATAATGTTGCCAGCTATGCGTTTTTGAAACAATAATGTTGCCAGCTATACGTTTTTGAAGCCATAATCTTGCCAGCTATACGTTTTTTGGAAAAAAAAACATTATTCCAGCTGTACGTTTTTGAAAGAATAATGTTGCCAGCTATGCATTTTTGAAACCATAATGTTGCCAGCTATGCGTTTTTGAAACAATATTGTTGCCAGCTATACGTTTTTTTATTCCATACAAAATAGGCATTTAAAATTCACATAAACTGGATTTGGCATTAAATAACCCACAGTGGTTGATATGCCATAAAACTCAAACAAACAAACAAACAAAAAAATAATCTTATAAGCTTAAGAAATTATAATCGTTCGGAAAAACTTCGGTGTCTTGATTTGCGAATAATCAAAACAATAAAAAGGAGAAAAAAAAGTAAGAACCAAGAACAGGTACATTAGCCGAAAATAATGGTCTAGCATGCAAGTCCAAAGCCCAAAGAAAAAAAACCCCGATACGAGTAAGGAAAATAAATAAATAAAGTGCTCACTAAGTTAAGTAAAGCAGACCTAGTTAAACCTAAAGAGACTGACAAACCTACCAGGGTTTCACCTAAGCGGTCGTCAGGAAATATACACACACACACACACACACACACGCATATATATATATATATATATATATATATATATATATATATTTTAGTTCCTATAGCTTTCTTTTCCCGTTTAGGGCGTACAAAAAAATTGTTGATATTATCCGTTGTTCCAAGCACTTTTCTTCACTTCTTTAGCCATTTACAAGTGATTTTTTTTTGTGGGGGGGGGGTGTCATTTAACTTCATGTTACGATTTTTTTGCGTAAAATACACAATTCTGGCACAAGGCCGAAAAGGAGGGATGGGTTGAGGCTGGTCGTCACTTACTATCCTATATCTAACTAATCCGATTCACGTTCCATCTTCCATATATCATAATACCGCATACTCTTCATGGAATGGGAAAAGAAGACTGAAGGAACTAATATATATATATATATATATATATATATATATATATATATATATATATGTGTGTGTGTGTGTGTGTGTGTGTGTGTGTGTTACTTTGAATTCTAGTAGAAACGTTTATTCCGAGCTGTCGAGCTAGAATTCGACTGTGCCTTTTTTTTGGTAAAGTTTAGACACAAAATTCCCGCTGTTAAATAAGGTGAGCTTGCAAGTGGGAGAGAGATGATTAATATACAATATCTCCCTTATAGCGAGATGTTTTCGGTAATGTGATTTATATAGAATTTGTGTACATTCGATCAGAATGTTTCTCAAGGGTTCTTGAAAATTTTGGGTGGATTGATGTTTTTTTTAAAGCACTTTGATCTGACAAGTGACAAGTGAGGCATGGGATGGTAGTATGTTCAATATATAAGAAAAAAACTGGGAAAACAATTCATATATAGCTTCTTGTAAAAGAATAGGTTTCCTCTGTTCTAATTCAATGACATGTTGTTAACGATATGTTTCTTTTTTAAATGTCAACATAAACACATTATTTCTAAATTCGTATATATATATATATATATATATATATATATATATATATATATATATATAGCCGTACTATGACTTTTGCGAGCCTTCTAGTCAATTATGAAAGTTTCTTGCTGTATCATTCTATAATATTACGGAACCTTGTAGAACGAGTTTTTGGTTACTTGTAAGTTGGTATGTTTTGCTATAAGTATAAATGGTTACATTCTTTAAAATACATAAATTCTATCCAATTACAACATTAGATAAATTAAAAATAAAGCTTCTGAAATATTCTAATACTTTGCTCTTATTGCATTATATATATATATATATATATATATATATATATATATATATATAATTCTCCTCTTCTCCCTCCAGCTATGGGTAAAATAGCAGGACAGACCGGGTTCTATAGCCTTGGATGGCAACTGGTCTAGGAGAAGGACAACTCTGAATTCAAAACCTGCGGAGGGTCGTTTGGGAATCTTGTGGCATTCGGTGCACCAGGTCTCTGTATTCGTCCCTCCAAAAAGTGTGGATGGTCCTGCACGAGGCTTTCACCACTATAATCAAATCTCATGCGCCGGTGTCGGGCTGTCGGTTTCCTGGAAACTGATCTCCTTGACTGTCATACGTTGAATCTCGACAGGAGAGTCGATTATATATATATATATATATATATATATATATATATATGTGTGTGTGTGTGTGTGTGTGTGTGTGTGTGTGTGTATATTTGTTACTGTGTGGGGTGTATATGTTATGCTGGACCTGTTATCAAAGATGTCCATGTTTGCCACTCCTGTGGCAAATAATGTATATCTTTAGCAGGACTTAAATGCCACATCAGAGCAGTTCATCAATGCGATCTCTTATAGGTATTCAAGCAATGGCAATGCTCAAACACGAGTTTGCAGCCATCATATATATATATATATATATATATATATATATATATATATATATATATATATATATATATATCATATATGGAGAGATAAAAAAACAACTAGCATTTAATAATATTGATAATAAAACGAATAAAATTTGTTATATATTAGTAGATATTTTGACCAAATACAAGCATGTATCAAGAAAAACATTTTTAAATCACAAATTTCGGACACCCTTTTTTTCTCAACGAATTAAGAAATAAAAAATTAAAAATATCCTATCCTTTGTATCACATTACTGTGTCGGAGAACACACACACACACACACACACACACACACACACACACATATATATATATATATATATATATATATATATATATATATATATATATATATATATATATATATATATATTAGGTTGGTGCAAAAATAATGGCGTAATAATGGCGTATTTTGACGTAAAAAATACGTAATATTTTTTTCACTATCTCTCCTAACCCCAGTTCTGCTATCTGGGCCACATCTGATATGTGCTGATTCCTTCAAGACATTGAAAATTATGGCTCTCGAAAATTTTCTTTCGCTTGTAGCTCTTAAAAAATTTTGCCTTTTTGTAAACTCTCCCAAACCCTGCTGCACAAATTCATTCTCCAAGTAGCTTATACCTTGGTTTCCACTCTATTCAATCTGTCCTCATTAATTCTCTCGAAAACATATATAACATTACATAAATAAAAAGTGTATATGTATGTATATATATATATATATATATATATATATATATATATATATATATATATATATATATATATATATATATATCCGTGTGAACTCAGTACTACTCATGTATTATTTATCTCATCTCCCCACTTAGAAGTGATGTAACACAAGGTCGAGTTTACTGCGGGAGAAACAAGGTGGGTACATCTAGGCCAAGGACAAAATTCCCCAGTTGTCGATTAGCTGGCCTCGGTGTCGGGCATCCAGTCTAGTGCAATTAGAGGGAGCAGCGTCGGCTACCTGATCGACAGAACCGGGCACCTCGCAGTATTTACTTTCCTCAGATGTGCATCTCTGTCCGCAGACAGAGCCATAACTGAGGCACATCGTCCGAAGACAGATAGGCAACTGAGGGAAGATAAACTCTATCCCGCAAATGGCAGGTAATATACTATACATTATTGTGTCGGAGAACACACAGACACACAGACACACACACACACACACACACACACACACATATATATATATATATATATATATATATATATATATATATTAAGTTGGTGCAAAAATAATGACGTAATAATGTCGTATTTTTAACGTCAAAAAACGACACCAACCTAATATATATATATATATATATATATATATATATATATATATATATATATATATATATATATTGAACAATAAAAAATATTAAAAAATTAAAATCTTCAGACACACTGGATTGTAGATTAATATTCTTTCGTTTTTTTTATTATTATTCCATTTAGATTCCTCGACTAGTTTCGGACGAAATGGCCATCATCGGGAGGAGAAATATTTCTGCTTGCTGCTAGCACTAAACTACAGAAATGAATGACTTGATGGAGAAAATGAACTTTTGTCTGTAGTTTTCATTTGTTTCTTTTTATTTTTTTATCTTTTTAACAGGAATCTTTTAACATTCCTCGTGTTGGTCAAACAGTCTCTTTTCAGTTGTTATTTGAGATAAGAGCTGGATGGATCCATGCTGCTCTGAATTCCCCTGGTCAGTTTGACAGTTTTATTGGTTCCGTGAGAGGGGATGTGTCTTTATTTAGTGTGTGTGTGTGTTATTTGATTCTTAGAGAGTGAGTGAGTATGATATGTGTAAGCGTGTGTATTGATGTGGGTGTGTGTTATCAGTTGGCTCATTAGGGAGTGAGGGAGTATGATGTGTGTAAGTGTGTGTGTGTTCGTGTGGGTGTGTGTATTAATGTGAACCCTCAACACCTCCGTAAGCATGTCTCTCTTGTGTGGGTGAGAAATGTGGGTAGGTTTTGATTTGTAGGGTTATATATTTTGCTCCGGCCTTTTTCAAATAGTTTGCAATGTCGAACTGAACCCTTTATTTCGCTTGCTGGGGTAGACTGTTCTCAATTACACATGCCACCGTGGACAAAGGCGTTAGTTAGATCCAGTGACAGAAACCAAAATATCTGAGTTTACTACCTGGATAAATCGGTGGAGATCTTGGAAAGGGGAATTAATAGGAGATAACTGAGAACTGATATCCATTAGTCATGGCGCGTGGAACCAGAACAGTCTACACCAGCGAAAGAAATTAAGGGTTCAGTACGACATTCCAACCACCTGAAGAAGGCCGAAATTTTGTTATAAATATGGCAACAAAGATGTTGATGATAGCTCGAACAATATATATATATATATATATATATATATATATATATATATATATATATATATATATATAATTATATGAATCATTCATACAAAAAACAAATATAGAGGTTAATGATTTAAATGACGAGGATACATCTTCGCAAACAATTTCAATAAGATACACTAACCCCAAACCTGTATATGAATGATATGATCCCTGTTTATAAATTCCGGTTTCATAAGGTGCTTTTTAGTTTTTACAAGCTTTCGTCGGTTCCTACAATTTTGTTCTTTGTTTCCTATGAGAAATGAGTTGCACGTTGGATCAGTTATTTTAATTTCGATTATAGCTCGTTCCAAAATAATAACACATTTCTCATAGCATTTTTTCGGATTACATCTATATTTTCGTTGTCCTCTTATTACCGAGAAGTAGAGAACAGGAACAAAATCTATTCCATATCTGAGGATGTCTGTAGGAACAGACGAAAGCTTGTAAAAATTAAAAAGACCTTATGCAACTGGAATTTATAAACATTCATATACAGGTTCGGGGTTGTTTGCGAAGATGTATTCTCGCCATTTAAATCATTAACCTCTATATTTGTTTTTTGTATGAATGATTCATGGAATTATAATTTGAATAGCACCTATAATCGAATATATATATATATATATATATATATATATATATATATATATATATACAGACTTACACACACACACATACACACACACGCACACACACACACACACACACACATATATATATATATATATATATATATATATATATATATATATATATATATATATATATATAAAAGAAACGCTTTCATAACAGGGTAAATTGAGCTTCTTGTCACTCATTCTAGCTCTAAGGAGTACAGTATGATGACATTTTTTAAACAAAATCCTTCAACTCTTTTAATCAACCATTCGCCCTTTCATGGAGTATTGCTGCCATCTATGGTATGGAGCCCCTTCTGTTTGTATCAAGGGCCTCGATAGACGTATATGCAATGTAATTGGCCCTGATCTGGCATCTTGTCTGAAGCCGCTCTCTCAGAGACGTGCTGTTGCCTCCCTCTGTCTTTTCTACAAATACTTTCACGGTAACTGCTCCGATGAGCTGCTTTTGCTGGTTCCCAGACTTCATGAATTTAAGCGTTCAACTAAGCTGGCATCTCGCTCGCACTCTTTCACTGTCGAAATTGTTAAATGTAGCCGCCTCTTCTACTCCAATAGCTTCATGTCTCGCACTTCTCGCTCGTGGAACTCCATCCCCATTTCTTGTTTCCCTAATAGCTATAATCTCCAATTATTCAAATGTAATGTCAATCGACATCTCCAGATGCCATGATCTATATCCCTAACCTTCTCTGCATCCTTTCCTCTATCACTCCTCTTTGCTCTCGCTCCAAATCTCTGTAACGCCTTACGTGATAGTGGCTTCCCACCTTCCTTGGGATGGAATTTGCTTAAAAAAAATGAAGTCGAATTTGTCGTTA
>OZ010609.1:52778038-52850538 GCA_963932145.1 Acanthosepion lycidas | reverse complement strand
TCAATTAAATCTGAATCTGAATAAATAAAATTTTAAAATGTTTACAGTAGATAATTTAAATACTTAGGTTTTAACTAATAGTTATAAATAGTTTTTCTTTCTTTTTTTAAAAAAATAATTAGACATTGCAATAACTTAGTTACCTCCCTTGAAGATTGCCCGTATGTCTACATGATAAAATTTAGAAATTGTAGAGTACATCAACATAGGTTTTTTCACTTTACACGTAAAAAAAATAATTTTCAGATGAATAAAACAATTTTGTCTAAGGAAAATGATGAACACAACATTTTTTGTTTTTTGTGCTAATATCGAAAGTACTCGGAATAAAATTAATACGCAGCAAAATGGTAATATTTTTCTTGCTTTAATAAGGATACTAAGAAATTTGTCTGTAATTTCGAGAGGCTCCTATTCAAAATAAGTAGACAATATATATATATATATATATATATATATATATATATATATATATATATATATATATATATATATATCAGAAATTTTCGTATGGCTCGTTTTGTCCTTTAGAACTTCATACACCTGGGCAACAATCAACCTGCTGTAAAATGTACTGTTGCTATTTTTTTTTATATATAAAACTCTGTTGCTAATATTTTACTTAAAAAGCTATTTTTATATTTTTATAATCTTAGTGTTTGTTTAAGAGTTCAGTATTTGCCGATAGCTGGAACCCTAACAGATGCTACCACGCCCAATCAGGGAGGATCTGAGCACAACATCAATGCAGCTTATCGTCATACCCATATCTAGATAATCCCCCAGATAAGCAGATTTGAGATATCTGGATTAGCAGCGAATCGGTTGTTCTATGAAAGCTTTCATAATCCTGGATGGATACCTCATCAAAGGCTCTGGTTCCATCACTGTAATTGGGCTAACCGCAAGCCGGGACACCAAGCCATATATACGCACCCTCCTCGTATAAAGATATTTGTGTAGTGGCATTAATACATTGGTGTGCATGTAAATATGCATTATTTTGTGTGTGTGTGTGTGTGTGCGTGCGTGTGTTTTAATAGGATATACAAATCGAACAAAAAGTAGAGAAATAAGTCAAGCTATAAAAGCTTTTTAATGACAACGCGTTACTTCGTCGTATGTTAGGTAGGCGTTTTCAGGTAATAATTATTATCTAAAGACACCTGTCTAACACAGGAAAGATTAAACCGTTACTTTTTTTTTTTTTTTAAAAAGCTTTTTTAACTATTTTTACGTGATAATTTGTTTATACAATTTTAAGCAATGTTATTATTTTAGTAATCATAGATATGTCAACTTTTAAATATCATAATAATAATAATAATAATAATAAAGAAAAGAAAAGCAATTATTTGTTTGACTGATCTATTTTCCAGAGCCTATACTTATCATCTCTGGAACCTTGTTTTGCATTAATAGCGTACTGTGTGGCTTGACAACATATTTCAACAAACAAGATTAAAAAAAAAAAAAAAAAACTTTTCCAATATTACAAATGACAAGCTAATAAAACTACACTTAGAAATTTTTGAGAAAATTTAAGGGGAAAAAAGGTCAAAAAAGAAAGAAAACCATAGCTAAGAATGATTGGTTTTAACAAAAAAGTGCTATATCTAAAAATAAAAATGTGTGGGGGGGTAGGTGTGTGTGTGTGTGTACGCGTGTGTGTGCGTGTGTGTGTGCGTTTCTGTAGAGGCGAGGCGGTGTGTTAAAAAATAGAAGGAAATGAAAGGATTAAGATGATGTATTGTGGAAGTAAACGACACGAGAGAAGCGAGGAAAAGAAGGGGCGATAACTCAGGTGGCATAATAAAGTATTCAGCGTAAGAAACAAAAGAACAAAAAAAAAAAAAAAAAAAAAAAACAAAGCCAAGACAACAGAGACTGCATTGTTACGTATTTCTCCAGCGGCGGGTTAGATCTTCAAAAAAATTAGATGCAATGTCAATCGCTATCTCGCATCTTTCCTTTAAAATTTTATCTATCCTATTTTTCCTCATAATATTCCACTGCTTACTTTACGCCGTTGCAACAACCTCGTTGAGTAACGCACTACTTTGACTGACGCTTGGGCCTAGTATCTCGTGAATTATCGCATTACGAATAAAAACATAAAATGAACAAATTAACACACAGATAAAGACAAGAAAAAGAAGTAACAATAAACAACAATAAAATAACAATAATAAATATAAGCGTAAACTAATAACACTATAAATAACCCCCAAACCGCATTCCCATCCACAAGTGTATATTGAAATCAACACCTAGAGGCGACAGTCGGTTTCATGAAAAGCGAAATCGTTATGCCATGTGCAATGTGTTTTTTCTCGACTATTTATATAAACAGGTCAATGATGTGGGTAGTCTATTGTATTGCATTTTCGGCATTATTCTAACGGTTGTTTTGGTGAGCGCTAATAGTTGAGTTTTCTAAGGGCTATTCAGTGGAAATAATTGTGGATCCGAATGCATTTTTTGACTATTTATAATGTTATTAAATTTTTATTTTATCTATTAGGTTGGTGCAAAAATAATGACGGCTTTTGACGTTAAAAATAGTCAAAAACCGTCATTATTTTTGCACCAATCTAATATTATTGATTATTCTATTGGTGATTGCTATTACTACCTTTTCATATGTTTATCTGTGCGTAGGTGGTTTTTTAATGCGTTTATTATTTACTTTTTTTTTACTTATTTACTTTGGAATAAATTATGTTACTTGTTTGAGTTTATTAATTTTATTTATTTTGGTTTAGTCTTGTTCATTTACAGTTTTTGAATTTTAAGTAACGTAGTAACTGTCTGCTTTTTTAGATGAGATATGATCGTAAGTTGTGGCCAGGGGGGGTAATTGTAGTTATATTTTGCATCCAGTTTGTTTGTTTGTTTGTTTGTTTGGGTTTTATGGCATATCAACCACTGTGGGTTATTTAATGCCAAATCCAGTTTATGTGAATTTTAAATGCCTATTTTGTATGGAATAAAAAACGTATAGCTGGCAACATTATTGTTTCAAAAAAAACGTATAGCTGGCAACATTATTCCTTTTCTACAAAAAAAAAACATAGAGCTGGCAACATTATTATTGTTTCAAAAACTTAGAGCTGGCAACATTAGTATTGTTTCAAAAACTTAGAGCTGGCAACATTATTGTTTCAAAAACTTTGTGCTGGCAACATTATTTTTCTGAAAACATTATCTGAGACCTTGCTGTTGGATGCAGTTTATCGCCATACCCAGGACGTGGATGTAGTTTACCGTCATACCCAGGACTCGGATGTAGTTTACCGTCATACCCAGGACGCGGATGTAGTTTACCGTCATACCCAGGACGTGAGCAAAACCTGGAAAACTAGCAGTTCACTATTTACCCATAGCTGGGACCCTAACAGGTGCTACCACCCCGGGTCAAGGTGTACCTGGGAACACCAGCAATTAAGAGGTGGTTCCACGCTCCTCAAAACCTCCGGATCAGAGGCCTTGCTGTTGGATGCAATTTAACGTCATACCCAGGACGCCTCATTGGGGTGGGGTCTTACCCCTCTACAGAGGTGCAGTCGGCGTATTCTAAAGCCCCAGCCGACAGGGCCTTTTGCATCCAGGCAGAGTTTAGTATTTGGATTGATGTTGATTTTTTTTTTCCATTATATTTTTGGTGTGTTTAATCTAACAGATATGTTTAGAAAGCATCATGCTGTTCGCGTATTTACTGTTTGTAAAGAATGTTTAGTGTGAATAGTTTCTTTGTTTCCAGGGTCCTCCAGTTAATCCTATGTATAGTTTCCATGGTTATCTGTTAATTTTATGGTGGTTTGGTATATTACATAGATAAAATCAGTAGCTAACGTAGAAAAAAATATACAAACGAGTAACTGAAGGACTCTGGAAACAAAAAGACACACAGAAGCAAATATCGATGAGCAACCTAATAATCAGCAACGAGTTTCATCAACGACGACACCATGCAGGCCGAGATGGATAAATTGTCGTCTAAATGACGCGAAAGTGAAAATAACTCTGATATCTCATTTTAAGATATACATAGTTCGATGGATAAATTGTCTTCTAAATGACGTCAAATTGAAAGTAACTCTCACATCTCATTTTGAAAGATATACAGGTTGCGATGGATAAATTGTCTTCTCAATGACGCAAAAATGAAAATAACACTGACATCTCATTTTAACAGATCTACAGGGTGCGATGGATAAATTGTCTTCTAAATGACGTCAAATTGAAAGCAACACTCACATCTCGTTTTAACAGATCTACAGGGTGCGATTGATAAATTGTCGTTTAAATGACGCAAAAATGAAAATAACATTGGCATCTCATTTGAACAGATCTACAGGGTGCGTATTTTTATATATATATAATATATATATATATATATATATATATATATATATATATATATATATATATATATAATCTGACGTAATTTCAACTTTCCAGAATATTCAACTTCATACTCACTCACCTAGCGATGATCATACATTCGCGCTAGTGATTATGAGTACACAGCAAAAAGCTTTCAATTACAGAACATTTATTACGTTGCATTTTTAATATCATAACTGCAAAAAGGAAATCCTCACAATTAGTCAAAGCGAGACAACTCTACAGTAAGTTGAACAAAGTAATTTAATCGCTTTCACCATCATTTCAATCTGTTTAACAAAACATATAAAGACTTGTTCAAATTTGTTGATGTTCATACATACAATTTCTGAGTACCAGATTTATAACATAACACTTTGAATATTACTTTAGATCACACAAACAAGAAGTCTAAAGTGTTTAAAAAAAAACTTCATTATATCTTTTGTATTTGTCGTGCTATATAAAAAAAATATTTATTGCTAAACATATATCTGTCGACTTGATTATTTCTCTTGTTGTTCAAGTGTAAGACAATAATTTGTTGCATTTGATTTAGTAAAAATAGTAAACGGTCACTTTCAATTGTATTTGTCAACAATACAGTTTGGCTAAATCACTACAGATTGGTGACCCAATCTTCAAATGTGCAAGGTTCACGTATGGTTCGCGCAGTTAAACGCAATATTTAATGCAAAGAGGAATTGGTCACAGACGGTGTGATACGCGTACGTCGTAGAAAAATTACCCGCTGAGGTCGCCATTGAAGTTTCAGACTTCCTAAATGAAATGTCAGTGAAAAAGCATTGCGATTTCCTCAAAGAAGCAATCAAAAAGACGACTGGCGAATCTGAAGAGCGTCGTTTACACGACTTATTTAACAATTTGCATTTGGGACAGAACAAACCATCGCTAATCAGAAAAATGAGAAACTGATTCGAATGTAACACCATGTCTGACAGTGTTGCGCAAGCTTTGGGTGGACAAATTATATTCCCAAACAACAGAAATATTAGCTTCGGACGACCTGGAACTACAGCGACTTGCAGAAACAGTGGATAAGATAGATGACAATAAAACCCGCCATCCAGACACCATCCGTCACTTCAGTTAATGATTCCCACGAATGGATTCGTATTAAAGAAAGCGTTGGTGAGTTGACCTTACGGAACCTATTACTTTTACTATAAGGATGAAAATAAAAGCAGAAACATCAAAAAGCTGAATTGAATTAATTATTTCAGAATTATTTAAATCTCGGATTGAGGAATCGGGGAGTCGAGGAGCCGAGTTCGAATTCCAGTCAAACCCATTACATTCACGTACGTGCTAATACCTTTAGGAAAGGTATGAATCCTCTTCTTCTCCCCTCAGCTATGGGTAAATTGCATGACAGACCGGGTTCTATAGCCTTGGATGGTAACTGGTCTTCTGCAGTAAGAAATGGCAACCTACTGCGGGAAAAAGTCTGCCTCGCCAGTCATGATCGCATAAGCGTGTATCAATCATGACACATAACTTCATGAATTAAAATACCAAGAGATATATTCATAACATTCACAACGGAACTAGCACCTAAATGAATGTAATTAATTCGATTGGAATTCCAATGATGCATGAACCAAAATGTTTTGTGTAGGGGGGAGGGAAAGTGTTACAGTTTTTTTTTTGTATATATATATATATATATATATATATATATATATATATATATATATATATAACTAGTGAGTTAGTCCAAATGCCTGGACTCACTTTATAGTCCACCAATAGAAGGTAAACCAATCAGAAGACGTAGAACATTCAATCCGTCGTGTATAAAGGCGGCCATTTTTGTTTACCCAACACGAATGCCCAGTACCAACTTGTCAGGCGAAGATGAACAGAAGGAAGTACTACGCTCTGCTACTTTGCTGCGATATCCACTGCTAACCTGAACTACGCTTTCCTACTGTCTTCGAAATATTCACTGCTAACCTCTGGATTCTATACTCGAAGACGACCGTCGTGATAAACAACATTATAACAGAAAGTAGAAAACGACATCAAAACCAAGCGGCGACAGTCTGTCTCAGGCAAACTTAAGGCCATGTGTGCTGTGTTTTGGGTCGATAGATAGATGTGTGTGTGTGTGTGTGTGTGTGTGTGTGTGCGTCTTCGCGTGTGTGTGTGTGCGCGCGCTCGCGCGTCTGTGTGTGTGCGTGTGTGTGCGTCTGCGTGTGTGTGTGTGTGTGTGCAGGCTTCGATAGTTGAATCTTCTGTTTCTGTGAATTGACGACAAACAACTTTTCGCGAACCTAATGTCCGTCGAGCTGACCTTTGATTAATATAGAGATAATCCCGAAAAATGAATTAGGAATACCTAAAAAGGGAAATCTTTTAAACATTTCACCACAAGCAAGGCGATAAAGCCACTTAGTTTTAAGGGGTTACTTAGAGTGAATTAGACTAAGAAAACATTATTGAAGAGAGAGGAAAATGAAATATCAGGATTCATTGCATTTCATCTTTTGAAAATCAAAATTCATTAGGAAATTCCACAAGTGAGAAAATATGTTTGTATCGGAGTTATGGTTATATCTTGCAAATTCTAACTATGAAATGATGAGAACGTGTTTCCTAGGAAAACTAATCACTATAAAAATTCCATAAAAATATAGGAAAGTTAAAGAGAGCCTACATTATGGCGATGCGAGAGTAATATAAAAAAAAGGATCCTCGTCAACTGCGGTACCAACCACCATTTGCGTGTGATAGTAGCTGCTAAGTTGGTTTTTGAGATAGCAGGTAACATATTAGCTCACCCATTGTATTACTGCTTGTGCCAGTGACAAATACATGTCATGTACCAGCTTCGAAATTACAAAATCGGTAAAACTAATAGCGTGTGAGTTGACGTGTGGGGGTTTATCTCCTAACATCGTCGGCTAAAGTTGAACAATCTACTCTATGGATTAAAGAGAGTCCAGTTTGAAATTGCCTTGCAGATTACGACTGACGTTGTGATCTTGACAACCAGCAGGAATAGATCAGTGTAATTTCTTTATCTCAGATATTTATACGAAGAAGATTTGCGTTTAAAAGAAAAAGAAAACAAGATGAATAGGTCAAGGAAAGAAAATAAACAGGAAGAAGAAAATCGGATATTTTAATCTAGTAAAAGAATAAGGCTTATATAAGGTTATTGCGTTTGTTTTGCAGGATTTTGACTGTAGCTCTGTTTAGTGGAGATTTTTTCGCTCGAGACTAAATTTATGTTTACACAAGGTTTACAGACGCAACATTGGAAAATTAAGAAAGGTTGCATCTTAAAAGAAGTGTTTTAAACAGAGTAAAACGTATCATACAAACGTTTATAGTATTAGGTTGGTGCAAAAATAATGTCGTTTTCTCACATAGTAACACATGTGAGAAAACGACATTATTTTTGCACCAACCTAATAACATAGACCATTCCCTTATAAGGAAATTAGTCGGAGTTCATTGACCAAGTAAACAGTCCTAATTGATCTACGCTTTTTTTTCACTGCTTGGACATTTGTTTAGGATCAAAGCGTAGTATCTGTTCTACTCTTCGCTAATGGTAACTTTAATTTAAAGGTTTCTTTATAAGAAAATGTTCGGCATTCATTGATCAAGCAACCTGTATTAGTATCGGTGGATATTCTAAAGATCTTTCTCTGAAAACAATTTTTCAGGAAAATGTGATTCTCAAAGATAGTGAAGGAAATTGCGAAGAAGAGATTAAGCAAGAAGACAGAATATGTAGTTGTTAGCAAAAGGGAGAGCCCAACATGCAATGAATAATCTCGGTATATATAAGAAAGAAATCAAGCTTGAGTAAATGAATGTCGGATCAGGGTTTTAGAGAGATAACAAAAAGACAAAATTTATTAAGATTTACTAAGGAGAGAAAATTGTGGAGGGCCATGATCGCCAACGTCCTTAAGGAACACGGCACATAGAAGAAGGAAGTCGAGCTTGATTAAATGAATGGCGGAACAAGGTTTAGGGGAGATAACAAAAACGTCTAAATTTATTAAGAGCTACCAAAAACAGGAAAATGTGGAGAGCCATGATCGCCAACGTCCTGAAGGGATATGGCACATAGAAGAAGGAAATGAAGCTTGAGTAAAGGAATGTCGGATCAAGGTTTAAGAGAGATAACAAAAAGACAAAATTTATTAAGATTTACGAAGGACAGGAAATAGTGGAGGGCCATGATCGCCAACGTCCTTAAGGAACACGGCACATAGAAGAAGTAAGTCGAGCTTGATTAAATGGATGGCGAAACAAGGTTTTAGAGAGATAAGACAAAGACAGAATTTATTAAGAGCTACAAAGGAAATTGTGGAGAGCCATGATCACCAAATTTCTGAAGGGACACGACACATAGAAGAAGGAAATGAAGCTTGAGTAAATGAGGAGCTTTAAGAGAGTCCATAAATATACATAATTTATTAAGAGCTACAAATGGCAGGATATTGTGGAGAGCTATGATCGCCAACGTCCTGATGGACACAGCACATAGAAGAAGGAAATCGAGCCTGACTAAGTGAATGGCGGAATATGGTTTAGGAGATGTAACAAAAAGAGCTGCCAAAAGCAAGAAAATGTGGAGAGACATGATCGCCAACGTCCTAAAGCGACGCGTCACATAGAAGAGGTACTGTAGCAGTTATTGCTATTTCCAGTAAACGTGAGTCCCCTTCCATAGCTGAAAAACGCGATTTTTTTTAAAGAGAATTATATATTTTTCAATCATTTCACACCAAGAAAGGGGATAATGGTAATAATGCTGTTGGGTTTGAGGTTATATTGTGCGAATGTGAAAGCGAATGTGAAGACTGCGAATAGGGTAGATTGAGGAAAGAATGAAGAAGGAACAGGGTTCAAGAAAACATGCCGATTGTCGTTGAAATTTTTGAATATTCTGGTTATTAGGGAAATAAGAAATCGAATGGGAGATCCGCAGGTGGGAAGTACGAGAAAGGAAACAGCGTAGAAATAGGGGTTTCATCTTACTAATTCAACAGTCAAATGGTGAGATCTATTGCTGTCATATATGGTCTGGAGCCCCCGATTTTCGTATTCGGGTCGTCGACAAAATCCAAAGATGGTTATGCAGTGTGGTTGACCCTGATCTGGCCTCTCGTTTACAGTCGCTCTTTCCCTCTGTCTTTTCTACAAATACGTTCACGGTAATTGCTCCGACGAGCTTTATTCACTAGTTCCCAAAACTGCATGAATTGAAAAGTGCCAGTAAGTCGGCATCTCAGTCCTACCCTTTCACTGTCGAAACGGTTAACTGTATCTGTCTCTTCTACTCCGATAGCTTCATCTACTTCGCGTTTATGGAACTTTAACTTGCTTCCCTGGTAGCTATAATCTTCAATTATTCAAATCGACAACTCCAGATGCCTTGGTCTATCATTCTCTTAATCCTTTCTTCTTTCACACCTCTTTACACCGTGCTAGTGGCCCTCCCACTTTGCTTGATGTGAAAAGTTAAAAAAAAAAGAAAAAAGAAAAAGAAAAAGATCTACTTCCCAATCTAGTAACATGTGTAAATTCATGTTTTCGGAGTACAAGTGGAAAACGTTTCATGAGAGCAAATGCCATAAACATAGAATAGACAGAGGGATATCACTTCACATCGGTGGGAAAGCGACTGAAACCGGGTCAGGATCTTTGTAACCCGTTGCGTGATAGTGGCACTCCCGCTTTGTTGCAGTGAAAAAATTTAACAATAGATCTAGTTCCCAATCTAGTAACATGTGCAAATTCATGTTGTCAGAGCACAAGGCGAAAAGGCTCATGAAAGCGATTGCCATAACATAGAAAAGAGAGAGGGAAGCCATTCACGTCGTTGGGAAAGCGACTGAAGCCCGTTCAGGATCGATTACAATACAAACCCTTCCTTGGAATTTGTCAACAATCTAGAGATGTACGGCAAGAGTACATGGCCTGATCTGGAGGCAGTAGTCAATGTGCGGACGAATAAAAGATTTCGAAATGAGCAAGATGGATTCTGACGCAAATTATTTTATGATGCTCTACAGTGAAATCAAATTTCTTTGCAGCACACGTAATAAGAGATTCGATATGATCGCTTCATTTAATAGAAAACGTGAGACCGAGTAAGTTCAAAGTATTGCTCTTCTGGATTTTAGAAAAATAGCATGAATGCAGAGAAAAAAAGTCTAAGGGGCAAAAATAAGCGAACAGAATAGTATAATAAGGCAAAAAAAAAAAAAAAAAAAAAACACAAAGGAAAACATAAAGCCAAAAGAATACAATATCAAGAGGCAAGTTAGAGATGTCATTTACCATTGGCTATTCTGTTTCTTTCTTTGACTCTAATCAATATTCGTGGGGCGCGGTCTTATCAATAAACCCTGGTTGTCAGCGGAAGCCATAGACTTGTCTTGGCAGCCGTTGTTCTGCCCTGGCAATCGTATGTAGCAAGACGAGTCTTCGCTCCTCTGTGAATCGAAGGGAGACATTTTTGTGTTGGTACGGAAATGTAATTTCGCGGGTACTCGTCTAAGACAAAGGGAGATAATTAATGCAAACAAAAAGGGAGATTCACGGTTGAATGCCGAGTAATTAGATTTGGCCAGCAAATACATCGATTCCCGCTCAGCTTCTCTTTTGTGCGCTAAGCTATCTCTCTCAGCTTTACACGAGTACATAAACATACGGCGCCTTATATAAACACAGCAAACGTATCACTGACAGAGATACAGAGGCACCCATAAACGCATACGGAAAGAGAAAAAAATTAACTGGATTCATATTTGCATCTGAGAAGAAAACGCAGGCTTAAGCAACTGCACGGAAATTATAATTTGCTTTTTATCTGTTACTAGCAGCATGGCCCGGCGTTGCCTGTGCTTGATTAAAAAATCGTACGACTCATACAGCAATCGCTATCACCTATATTTCTGCCCTTCTTTGCCTTTAAAGGAGTGCCCTTTGCCGTGCTGATGTTTCTACATGCCTTACGTCTTGCCTATCTCACACTGCGAATTTTTTCTAAGTTCTATACTAAACATTAAATCTGTTACGAAAAAAGAACTAAACAAAACGAAGACAAAACGATCAGCTTTTAAAAAGGACTCGTAACTGGAAAAACCGAATGAAAAAAGAATATTAACAAGAAATACATTTCACACCGAACCCAGTTCTGCGGAATCAGAATCAACGTTGAGTTTAAGCAAGCGAATGATTTAATTGGAGTAAAGTGCCATGCAGATTTAAATTTTTCCAACTTGTAACGAATGCAGCTATCGATTTGCTAGTTAATATTCGTGTCAGTCAGCTGTTGGCTCTCACGCTGGCCAATAGAATCTTCCTGTCTATTCGTGGCAGCCAGCTATAGGCTCTCACTCTGGCCAGTACAAAATGGCTGCATACTCCATGATAACTGTCGTAGAAGCAAGAAAAAAATCGATTATTTCCACTATCGATGGGAGTTCGGAATAGCAAGGTCGGTCTTGGCTTTCCCGCGAACTTGGAGCATGTGCATATAAATTTTGGTGCAAATCCGTCGAAAATTGCGGCCGTGCATTCGTTACACACGCACACACAAACACACACACACACACACCCTGCCTTTTATAGATAGAGATTTGCTCAAGAACGTAGGTAGGATGAAAACAATTGGTTCGAATTCCGATTGGAAGTTTTTTTTTGTTTTATTATATACTTTGGTTTTGTTAATTATTACTATACTTGGTTCATTGTGTCAATGTTTTCTTTCCAGAATCTATGTTTGCAAGTCTACCATTCATCCATGATTAGAATATTGCTGCCAAAAATGATCTAATACTTGAGCTATACGTGTGTAACAGAAAGATTTTCCAATTGTTAGATTAAGTTTGAATCGCTGAATCTTAGAAATGATTAAAGACATCTTACTGGGATTATCTGAAATTTTTTATAACACTATTGGGCTCTACTTTGAACAATAAGAATGTATTTAGATCTAAGTTGAAACTTAGATCTAAATACATTCTTATTGTTCAAAGTAGAGCCCAATAGTGTTATAAAAAAATTAACATTTAGCTGTTTTGAGTCCGTTACCCATTTTCCATCTCTACTCCTCTCTCTTTTTTAAAACTTATTCACCCTTCTTGATGGTTCTTGAAAGCGCTTTTAAGATGGAAGCCAGAGTATGAATGTTCATAACATTATAAAAGCCTTAATCATCTTTTCCCTCTCACAATTGCTCACTTGGGAAGACATAGTGGAGCTGACACAAAACGATTATAACCTGTTCTTTTTTCTAGCTGAATGACTCAAATGGTTTTTCGGTGATTCTTACAACAAATGCTGTCAAGATGGCTAAACGTTTTATCTGAAAACTTTTAAAAAACGAAACTCAATTAGTTTAGAAATAGAAGGTTAACCAATCAGAAGACGTTGAACATTCAATGTGTCGTATATAAAGGCGGCCATTTTGTTCACTCTACCCGAATGTCCAGACCAGCTTGTCAGGCGAAGAGAAACAGAAGGACGAACTATGCTCTGTTACCTTTTACCAAAATATCCACTGCTAACGTAAACAACGCTTTCCTACTGTCTTCAAGATATTCACTGCTAACCTCTGGATTCTCTACTCAAGACGACCGTCATTATGAACAACAGATGTTCCCTCTGTAGTGCATAGATTTTATGAATCGAAACCCGGTACTAAAATGGCGGCAAGATCACGTCATTTTACAGTTGAAATGGCGACATATAACCATAAGTTCTATGGCAACATGCTTTCGATTCAACTTTGGTCTTCAAAAAATAAAATGAAATATCAATCGCTATCTCCTGTCTTTTTCGTTCCTGCTCTCGCTCCGTAATTATGTCTCTCTATTTCTTATACTTTCGCACTCAGTAACATCTTGTGTCTGAGTGGCTTTATTTCCTTTCTTGGAGATGAAATGACTAAAGATATAATTTTCAGGACATTGAACGAGAATGTAATTTTACACACACACATACACACACACACACACACACATATATATATATATATATATATATATATATATATATATATATATGATTGAGTATTTCGGCAACAATCCCTCATTTATACAAGTTCTGAACATAAATTTTGTAGAAGTTGTACACATGTTGTGTATGCCCGAGCGCTTTCGGCTACAATTTTAGCCATTATCATGGATGCTTTTATTATTCACATTTAACTGAATGTTTTATATGGATGGTTTCTGCTAAGTATTCTTTTTGGTTTGAACAATTCTTTCTGGCCCAAAAGAGATCTCATAATAATAATAAACGAGGCATCAAGAAGCAATATGGCAATAAGTGATCGCCCACTGTCATGTTTATGAAAAAAAAAGCTTTTATTTTAAGTATATTGAATCAAGGAATATCGGAAAATAAAATTAGAAAAATATTATAAAAATATATAGCATTTAATATCATTGGCTTTATTTGAAGGCAAAATAATTGAATAAAAAGAAAATAAAAATAAAAATAATTAACAACAGTCGCTTGTTAGTCATATTTCATGAAACTTGTATAAAAGAGCAGAAATTATCCCAGGAAATCCGCTTGTGCTCTCTTGAGAAAAGGGTAATTTTAAGAACATACTGCTATTCATGCATTGCTTTTCAACCGAACTGAATTGAGCTCTCCGAGCCACTGACGTATTTCGTATAGAAAACGTTAATTTTCCCCTTTCTCTCTGCTGGGCGACGATAGCCTAGGTGTAGAATCTAAGGGCCAAATCGATTGGGATTTGATCCCGACTTGACGCAATCGGAGTGTAGCCGCACTGAATAGCTGTAATAGAGCAGGACAGTCTATCTGTGGATGACAATATATATATATATATATATATATATATATATATATATATATATATATATATATATATATATATATATATAACGAAAATCTTAGTAATCCCTATGGATGATCCCAAGGAAGATGAAATACTGAGATGTTAATTCAGAGCGAATAATTTAATTTAAAGAAAAACAGACCACTTTAAGGCTCCATTAGTTATAATTTATTTCACCAGAGAATTTTATTTTTCGCTGGATTTTCAGACTTCACTTTCAAAGGCGAAGCGAAAAATTAATTTAAATTTTACACTTTTGACGGACAGTATTAAGCTTATATAAGTTTACATTGAGGGTGGTGATGAATATATATATATTTATTTACTAAACCCAAACTACTGATAAGTATTTTTTTAGCCATTTCTTCTCCAAGAAAGGAAATAGAGCCACTCAGACACAAGATGATTACTGAGTGAGAAAGAATAAGAAATAAAGAAACATTATTACGGAGCGAGAGCAGGAATCACGAAGACAGCAGCTATCGATTGATATTGCATTTTATTGTTTGAAGGTCAATGTTGAATCGAAAGCATGTTGCCGGAGGTAAGTTACTTAGACGAGATGAGCGAGAGAAGAAACTGTTAGTATAGAACTTACGGTTACATCTTGCCATTTCAACTGCAAAATGATGAGACCTACCTGTCAATCTAGTACTGCGCTTCATTTCATAAAATCTATGCACCACAGAAGGAAGATCATCATAAAATTACCAAGTTATTTATAGAAAAGGAACAGAGGAGCTTCATTGCGGCGGTTTGAAAATGACTGAAAACGAAAAAAAAAAAAAAAATGAAATGGAATATTAATGCCAATATTGTCTTCAGCTCAATATCTTTCTGCAGGGGTGAGAATCCGACCAGAGATAGCACTGCCATTAAAACCAATAGACTGATCTATACAATACCCGGAGGCGACACATAAATCTACCTCTATACTTAATCAGAGTGAAGTGGACAGAAGGAAAATTCATTGTGCCATGAAAGAGAAATGGACATCAGTGGTCACCTGATCTGTAATTACTGAGATGGAAAAGTTCCGACAACTTCAATATATTTGGCTAACCATTTGTCCTTCCTACTATCTCACAAACGTTTTCTATCTGTCTATCCCAGTCTGTTCACATCTATATATATTTCAACACGATTATCTTCACAACCATTACAATGAATATCCGGGGAACTGATCGATCGACCTTTACTAGTCTCGTTGGTAAGTACTAAGATTATATATATATATTTCATTTTATTCTATCATATGACAGAAATGAATTATATTAATCTATTTCGCTGTTCAATCGCCTGTTTGTCTACTCATATACGAGGCTTTTTTTTTTTTTTAGAAAAGTATCCAACCATTTACTGTTAACAGGGGAAAAGCTAACTGCAGACAATGTAGACTTAATTCCTTTCGCAGTAGTTCTATTTGAAATTTTCACACTTACCCAGATTGGCTTGTCGGTGGGGCGTAAAATATATAGGTGGTATCCACTGGGGTAGAATCAAACTTACCAAAGCATAATTTACCATCATGTGGATATTACATCGTCGGTTAAAATGATGCTCATCGTAATAGGCTTAACTGTAATTTCGATTTAAAGAATGCAGTTGCATGAATATAAAAAGTATATGAATAAAGCTAGAATATATAGAAAGTGCACTAATTTCGGAACTGTTGATGATACATTGAGGTCTAAAATAATAATAATAATAATAATAATAATAATAAAAATAACACCTTTCTTCATAAAATTACACCCCTGAGCAAATTAAGTAAGACATCCTTTTTGGTTTCCTTTCTTTCACCATACGCTCAGTTTTAGACCCACAGGGTGTAATCGATTTCTATTTTTTTTCAGATTAGGTTATTTGCAGTGGTGTGCAGTAATATGAATCTATTTTTGGGGTGTATGATGAAATTTGTTTGGGCTTGAAAAATATTGCGTCATCCGTGATTGCATCAAATTTTTATCACGCCCAAGACACTATTGTCTCGACTGTCGATGAGTAGACCTACGGCCATTGTCAGCGATGGACGTTACTCCAAGAGAGCGTACGAAAATTGTAACGCTACACGAACACTGGCAAGCTTTAGCAGTGAGCAAATCAAAGTACTATAGACTGGCCTGGAAAACAATCCTGATTTAAATCTATTCGGAAATCTGTGGTCAATCTGCAAGGAACGACTTCGTGGACTAGTCATACGAAGTGCTAACATATACACTGGTGCATGTTTCAAGGGTGTAGGTGATTATAAGCCTCCACATCTTCCTTTATAATTAATTTGCACAAGGGTGTACTGCTCCTAAAATGAAGCATAATCATAATAATATAACAATCAATAGCGAAAGACATGAGTTAAGTTAAACATTTAGATATAACGAAGGAGAGATGACCAAATGAAGATAACCATTCCACACACACACACACACGCACACACACACACACATATATATATATATATATATATATATATATATATGTATATGGGATAAAATAAAGATTTATGTTATGAATATATCTATGGATTGAAGTGCTCAGTATGGGAGGAATAGTGCGTATATAAATACAAAAGTGGACACTGAAGTCAACGCGTAGCGGTAACAGACTCTTTCATGCTTAAACGTCTGAAGGCATGAAACAGACGATGTCGTTTTTTGACGTTAAAAAATTCGTCAAAAAACGACATTATTACGTCATTATTTTTGCACCAACCTAATAATCTTTATACAATTAACTGTACACAGATGCATAATAAATAAATATGCATAAAAAACAAATTAATTGAATAGAAATAAATTCGATTTATCCATTTTAGTGGGTGAAAAGTATTCGTACAAGGCAATGCAAAAAAGTATTCGTACAATGAAAAATAGTATTTGTACACTGAAAAAAGCATTCGTACAAGGAAAAAAGTATTCGTGGAATGCAAAAAGTATTTACACAATGAAAAAAGTATTCGTAAATGCAAAAAATATTCGTACACTGAAAAAAGTATATGTACAATGAAAAAGTATTCGTATAATGCAAAAAAAGTATACGTACAATGCAAAAAAGTATTCGTACACTGAAAAAACTATTTGTACATCGAAAAAAGTATTCGTACAATGCAAAAAGTATTTTTACAATGAAAAAGTATTCGTATAATGCAATAAAGTATTCGTACAATGCAAAAAAGTATTCGTACACTGAAAAACTATTTGTACAATGAAAAAAGTATTCGTACAATGCAAAAAGTATTTTTACAATGAAAAAGTATTCGTATAATGCAATAAAGTATTCGTACAATGCAAAAAAGTATTCGTACACTGAAAAAAGTATTGGTACAATGAAAAAGTATTCGTACAATGGAAAAAGTATTTGTACAATAAAAAGTATTCGTAAATGCAAAAAGTATTCGTACACTGAAAAAAGTATATGTACAATGAAAAGTATTCGTATAATGCAAAACAAGTATTCGTACAATGCAAAAAAGTATTCGTACACTGAAAAAACTATTTGTACAATGAAAAAAGTATTCGTACAATGCAAAAAGTATTTTACAATAAAAAGTATTCGTATAATGCAAAAAAGTATTCGTACAATGCAAAAAAGTATTCGTACACTGAAAAAAATTATTTGTACAATGACAAAGTATTCATACAATGCAAAAAGTATTTATACAATGAAAAAGTATTCGTATAATGCAAAAAAGTATTCGTACAATGCAACAATGTATTCGTACACTGAAAACGTATTTGCACAATGAAAAAAGTATTTATACAATGCAAAATGTATTCGCGCAATGAAAAAAAGTATTCGTACAATGCAAATGTCAGATAAAACTTTTAAATTGCTTTAATACTCCAGATTATTCAAGTGGAATATTCTAGAATGTTCCAGTAATATTATCACTAGTTATTTTTAGCCTAAAAAATACTAACAGAAAATTCTGTAATTGATATTCGTGCAGTAAGGTTAGAAGCATGACAGGAGGTAAAGAATTGTGAAATTCTCCAAAAAAGAACTGATTGTTAAGCTCTGGAAATAAAGGAAAAGTTACCGGAAAATCTCAAACAACCTGAATATTCCATTTACTATCATTAGTTCATTCATTTCAAGGTATAAAAACTCAAAACTGTTGAACACCAAAGAACAGGTTTCCACAGAAGACTTATTCAAGATCTACGAGGAAAATAATGCGTCAAATTAAACAAAATCCAATTGTTACTCGTCTAGATTTTCAGGATGGCTTGCTTTCATCAGGAATCTGTGTCACTAAACAGAGGATAAACAATAGGAATTATAGGAACAATCTAAAGTCACACTGCTTTCCAAAAACTTCACTGCTGTTGAAAAGAAACAAAGATGTGAACTTAAGGATAAGGAAAAATCGTATTGGGAAAGAGTAATATGAACAGACGAAACTAAAATTGAATTTTTTGTAAGTCATTCTAGAATTCATGCATGGAGTAAAGATGGTGATGCCTTCAAACAAAATAACACAGTTCCAAGAGTGAAATTTGGTGGTGGCATCATCATTGTTTGGGGATGTTTGTTTTTTTTCGTAAAAAGTAGTAGCAATATATTTTATTAAATTATATAATATATTATTAAAACCACGTATGATGTATTACATATTATAATAACCTCCATATTTATTAATATATACTTTCATTCCGTATAAGGTTAAGAAAGTTTATATATATATATATATATATATATATATATATATACAGATAGATAGATAGATAGATAGATAGATGATAATAGATATACTTTAATTCCTTACCGCATAAGGTTAAGAAAGTTCATATATATATATATATATATATATATATATATATATATATATATATATATATATATATATAAACTTTCTTAACCTTATGCGGTATATATATATATATATATATATATATATATATATATATATATATAGATAGATAGATAGATAGATAGATAGATATAGGGAGGAAAACTTCACAAATCGGAGAATTGATTTTTTTAATATTTTATATTAAAAAGACCTACTTGAATATTTCTTACGACTTACGGATTGGGTATTATTTATCTATCTACATATCTCTATCTATCTAACCATCTATCAATATATATATATATATATATATATATATATATATATATATATATATAGTTTATGCAAAATTAGGTAATCCGTATGGGTAGACCCGACGAGGATGATATCCAGAGAGCTCAATGTAAATTCAGAGCAAATATGTTTGAATAAAAAGAAGACCACTTTAAAGTTCCATGTAATAAGTTATTTCCCCACAACCCTTTTAAAGGGCTCTGGATCATCAGACTTTACTTCCAAAAGTTGAAATAAAAAGAAACTTACATATTTTTGGCGGACCGCGCCAAATATATGTAAAATTAACGAAGTGAGGTGGGAGAGAAGATATTAGTGAGTTAGATGTACCATTTCAATTCCTTATCCTTAACCCCCTCTCTGTGTAGGCTAGAAGCCGCTTAACTTAACGTATGTTATCTCTAGATATAGATGGGTAAGGGGTGATGGAGTAGACCGACTTAAAAGAGAGAAGATACACCAAACAATAAAATAATAAATCATGTCCATGAGAGCAGGTTTCACTCAAATTCGTAGACGCTGTTATTTCACATTACTTTAAAGGGTATATTTGGGGGTTAAAGTTTGATATAAATCTAAATGTCTAAAAAATCTACGAAGAATTTAATTTGAAGTTTGTTGGAGTTTTGGGTATGTTCTTTGAAATAGTCGATTGTAAAAAATTCATCGAAAGTACATTGAAAGAATAATCTATTTTATCTAGTAATCTTTTTTATTTTCCTAATTTTTTTTCTTATAGCTTAAGTTGACAACTATTCGTTTGATTTTTGTTCATAAATTAAATTCCTGACTGTTTTTAGGTACCTAAGGTTATTCCAATTTAAATAATTTTATCATCAATAATGATTATTAAAGGGTAATATATTTCTATTTAAATTAAATTATCAATTTAAAATTTACCAACTTAACAGCATTTCGGTTAGCATGGTCGATTTTACTGTTTTTAAACTACAATTCACCATGATTTTCTCTCTTGCAATCATATCTGCTCGATGCCTATTCAAATGTTATTATAAACAGAGCATTTACTTAAATATTTGTATCTATAAAAGGAACGTATAAACATAAAAAAATGTCTTAAAATATATTTTATATATGTATATATATATATATATATATATATATATATATATATATATATATATATATACATAATTATGAAGTATGTTCATAATCTAAAAAACTTTTATAACTTTCAACATTATTATGAGTGGTTAACCGTATTTGAGTAAGCGATCCGTTCATATATTAAACAGTAAATTTATTTATAATAGTGGCGTGTACGTGACAAAATATATGTACTAACTTTGAGAATATCACAAATTTTTCTTGTTCCACGTGCTCGTGATTATTCTCCGTCGAAATTCGAAACCCGTTCATTGGTTTTGCATGCTGATAATATTTATCGTACACTGCCAGAATTACAATATAGTTCCAGTGCTATCTTTTCTTCATTTGACACACAGTCAAGAGTCTACTGTCGGCTGAATTCCAGACATGACGTCCTCTTCCTACTATCACACCGGGTCGGACACCTCATTTTCCCTTCCCCTGATTCACCCAAACCAGCCCTGGGCACGAGAGTCAGTCAATTAACTATCAATAATGCCTGTCTGCTGAAATGACAGACAACACAATCCAACACATACCAATCTCGTGTGTTGTGGGAGAAATGTCTGGAAAGGTTTGGGGAAAGAGACAATTGGGGATTTTGCTTTGAAAATTCCCAGTCTGGAATGGCTGATTTGTCTGGAACGATAGACGAATGGTTGGAAAGCTTGCCCTCCTGGCTTTAACACTGGAATCATCATGAAAAGGGTTGCTATTGGTTGAACAGTTTTGAATGGAAATGGGATAATGTAATTTTTTTTTAAATGTTCACCCAGTACAAGGCCCACGAGCCACTCAGGCTATAATGATACTGTGTCGTCTGCTTAATTCCCGTATCTAAAAATTTAATTTCTTTTTTACTGATCCTTTTCTTTATGGTTATGGCGGTGATGACTAAACTCGCCGCCAAGATCTACGTTCAGGTTGAGAAAGCTTCAGTTTCACCCAAACATTTTCACGTCATCTGTTCTCTGTCGCCATTTTACTTTGTAAAATTTGGGTGAAAGTAAAAAAAAATCAGATTAAAAGAAAGTGCTGATTGCGTTCATTTTTATAAGGTAGACCTCAGCTTCCCAGGAATTGACCCACAAGCCTGATTTCCTGCTTAATCCAGTTACAAAACTGCAACGGACTTCCGCTAACTCAGTTACATTTTCGAGGTGCGTCTTCTATAGCATGTCCATCATGCGTAACCCTCTTCATCTGCTGATTCAACCGTTGAGAACAGCTGTAATCATTATCGGCTTGTTCCACCGTAGGGAGACTTTCAACTTGGCCGTGCTTAGTCTGGGTTCTCTTCGAGCTTGACGCCAAGAGTGACTCTAACGGGAGGTTAGAAGTCCCGGCGGCTTCGCTCTCAGAATCATTGGACCACCAAAACCCCTCCAACACGACAAGAAGCAGATGTATGCAGATAGAAACATACACGCATAAACCACGTATATTTTACATATCTTAAAGACAGGTGTACTTTTTATTTACAATTTTCATAAATCTTCGTCGTTACTCACACATTCATTACATAGAATTCTCAGCATCCTTCTGTAGGACGATATTTCTGTTGCTTCCATTATTTTCTTCGTCTGTGTTGAGATATCTGGGTAAAGAGTTCGTCATCAAATGTACCATTTATTATTAATGCTTTACAAACCAAACGACACATAATAAAATAATAAACGTAATCTTCAAACATACGAGACATTTTTATTATACACACACACACATATATATATATATAATAATTATGAAATGGACAAAGTCCGACAATTATTTAAAGACATTTTTATACATTCAAGTATTTAAGTAAATGCTCTGTTTATAATAAACCGTATTAAACAACATTTACTGGCCAGAATGCCCGGGAAATTGTCATAGAAAATATTCGTCCTTCGACAGGATTCGAGCCGGTATCCTATACGGAATCGTATATAGCATGACGTGCCTTTTAACCGGTTCGGCCACAGAGGACCGTTCGATTGGCAAGGTCGAATTTACTGCTTTTAAACTTCAATCTTCCACCAATCTCTCACGTACATTCATGTCTGCTCATGGCGTATCAAATGTAAATTCGACCTTGCTAACCGTAGCCAAATCGGTAAGGGCACGTTAGGCTAAATGATGGTTCCGTATAGGACACAAGTTCGAATCCTGTCGCAGGACGAATATTTTCTATGAAAATTTCTTGGACATTCAGGTCGGTAAATGTTGTTTAATACTGCTTATTATAAACGGAGCATTTACTTCAATATTTCTATCTATAAAAAGAATGTATAAACATAAAAATGTCTTAAAATAATTGTCGTACTTTGTCCATTTCATAATGTGTGACGTCATATCTTTACATTTGAATCGCCATGAGCAGACATGACTGGACGTGAGAGATTCCTGGAAGATTGAAGTTTAAATAAAGTAAATTCGACGTTACTAACCGACTGCTCCTCTGTGGCCAAATCAGTTAAAGGCACGTCAAGCTAAAAGACGGTTCCGTATAGGCTACATGCTCGAATCCTGTCGGAGGACGAATATTTTCTGTGAAAATATATCGGATATTCAGGCCGGTAAATCTTGTTTCATTTTAACAGAGCATTTACTTAAATATTTTATCTATAAAAAGAAGGTATAAACATAAAATTAAAATATTATAATTATTTTAAAAAATACGTTTCCATCGCGACGCAGAAATTACTATATTTCGAAACAAAATTTAAATTTTAAATTAAACTTAAAATTTGAAGTTTCTTTCCATTTTAAGCGATGGTGAGAATAAACTTCGAAACAAAATGATTTCGAAGAAAACGTCACAAAAGGGAACGGTAGACAGAAAGAGGTCGGGAGAAAGAAAGACAGAGTGAAAGTAAGCAAGAAATAAGAGAGAGAGAGAGAGAGAGATAGAGAGAGAGAGAGAGAGAGAGAGAAAGAGAAAAGAAAGAAAGAAAGGAAGAAAGAAAGAAAGATGGAAAGAAAGAGAGAGTAAACAAATCCAAAAGAAGGGAAAAAGTGTAAACGTAAAGAAAGTGAAAAATTAGAAGTTGCATTCAAAAGAAAAAGCGAGGACAAGGGCACAAAAGAGAGAGGGCGAAAGAAAGAAAGAAAGAAAGAAAGAAAGAAAGAAAGAAAGAAAGAAAGGAGAAGAAAATACGAGAGCAGAAGGTAAGCCAAAACCAGGGGGAAAGTGTAAACGGAAATAAAGGAGAAACGTAAATAATGAGAAAGATTTGAAGATGCAGTCAAAAACGAACGCGAGGATAAAGTCACAAGTGAAAGCGGGAGAAAAAAACGGGAAAGAGAGAAATAGAGAGAGGGGAAGAAAGACATATTGAGAATAGGATATAGAATCAACAAACTTAAAAGTAGGGAGAATGTGCAAATTTAAATAAAGAGAATGTAAAGACGTCTCAGTTAAAAAAGAAAACGATGAAAAGTCACAAAAGAGAGAATGAGAAAGAAAAGAGAGAGTATAAAATCAAAGAAAATGAAACGTGAATAGAAAGAGGACAAAAAGACCGATTCATTTATCAGAAGAAAGGAAGAAGAAAGAGAAAAAAAGGAAGAAGAAAAAGAAAAAGGAAGAAGAAAGAGAAGAAAGGAAAAAGGAAGAGAAAAAAGGAAGAAGAAAGAGAAAAAAGAAGAAGAAAGAGAAAAAAGTAAGAAAGTAAGAAGAAAGAGAAGAAAGAAAGAAGAAAGAGAAAAAAGAAGAAGAAAGAGAAAAAGGAAGAAGAAAGAGAAAAAAGGAAGAAGAAAGAGAAAAAAGGAAGAAAGAAAGAGAAAAAGGAAGAAGAAAGAGAAAAAAGGAAGAAGAAATTAAAAAAGGAAGAAAGAAAGAGAAGAAAGGAAGAAGAAAGAGAAGAAAGGAAGAAGAAAGATTATGCATAAATTAAAAAAAAAGGAGTAAATACTGGACAATGTCTGTCACGGGTGAAGATTTGAAGTAATAGAATATGGTTGTTTGGGACCAAAAGAAGAAAGGGAGATAATATCAAAAGAGATATTAAAAAAAAAAAAAAGAGAACAAACAACAAAATAGGGAGAGGGTAAAGAGCACCGAAAGAGAGAAAGCAGCACAATATGAGTATGGATAAAAAAAAAATTGGAAAGAGAAAGTATGTAGGTAATAAGAGGCCAGGAATTATACAGGGAATAAAACACATGCATACAGGTAGAAAAATAATTGAATGACGGCCCAGACATAGATAAGACAAGGATATGTTTTTCACTAAATTTATTCAACGTCGACAGCGTCTCTATCCTAAGAGAACTAGAGTCCCTACCGGGATTTAGTAGCGGTATATTGTTAAGAAACAGGAAGATGTAGTTAAAAAACGATAAAAACTATACTTACTTGTTATTTAATATCGGTCCTCCTATATGGTAATAATTGATAAACAATCACATTTTTTTTTTTTTTTTACAGAAATGTTCACTCTTTACAAGGCGTGGGCCCCACCCGATATAGAGTGTTACCTCATGAAGCAATTTTTTGCGGATCGGAGTGAAAGATAACGGTTAAACTTAGTATTGTACATTTTACGATTTTAGTGATCGGGGAATGACGTAATAATGTCGTTTTTTGACGTCAAAAAACGACATTATTACGTCATTATTTTTGCACCAACCTAATATATATATATATATATATATATATATATATATATATATATATATATATATATATATATATATATATATATATATATATATTGGCTCCTGAAATAAAAATTAATTCCAGTTGAGCTCTCTAGGGAGTAGTTATGGGTTTGTAAAACAGTGACTATTATAGCTAATATAGCGAGCCTCTTCGCATAGCGAATTGAGTCACTGTCAGTCACTGGGCGTGTTTCTAAAAATAAATGCGCTAAAAATCCACCTACGTCCTTGCCGTGTGCCGACGGCTTAGTGGTAGAATCTCCCACTGACACCAATCGGGTTTCGATCCTAGTTAGAGGCAACCGGATGTCTAGCCACACTGATGAGATGAATATATATAAATAAATATAAATAAATAAAAAGGAAATTAATTGTATTATTTACATTATTTTACATTATTCTGATTTAGCTACTGCGGGCACATGACCAATGAAGAACGATATTGATTAGATCCAGTGACTAGACCTAAAGAGCTGTTAAGTTCAATACTGATCCACAGCAGTGTCGAACCAAAACTTTGGAAAGCTGAGTTAAAGTAAGATAAATTTGACATCCGGAAGAGGCATGGCACGTGAAATTAGAACAATCTACCCTGTGGACGAAATAAAAGGCTCAGTTCAAAATTTCAATCACCTGAAGACTGCCGTATAATGTAAATAATACCTCATCTCAGAGATATTGACAGATATATGGGAAGTTGCATGACAAAGTGGAAAAATTTTCTTCTTACTCATTTCGTCCTTTAGGATTTCATCAGTCAAAATTTGTTATATTGGTAGTGCTCCAAATCCGCACCTCAGTGGGGTGCTGGTAATTTTAGTTCTTTTTAAAAAAATTTCTATCAGCTGTATTCATTTAGAGACATTTTCTTTTTCCGACCATCTCTTTTGTAAGTAGGTATTCCACACTGTGACATTAGAAGGTCTGTCAGTAAAGATGAAACGTTGTTATAGCCAGAGCGCAAATTTAATGTAGATGATCTTGCCATTAAGGCATTATAATCAACAGAAGTGTGGCTCAACAGATGGATGTTGAGAATGTAATGGAATGCCAGAGCTTTAGAGAAAATAGAAATAAAAAGAACTCTTATACAGGGTGGACCAAAAGTAGGTATACAATTCATAGTTTCTTTGTACATTTCATATATTTTGGTCACGTCATATATTTTTTTGGTTTGTTTTATAGCATATCAATGCTATAAAACAAACCCCAAAAAAATATTACCAGCAGTAAAAATTATGTTGGCATTGAGGTTGATATGCTGTAAAACCAACCAATATATATATATATAGCAAGACTCTTCGCTAAAACGAATCGAGTCCTCTCAGTTACTGCGTGTTTATGTAAAAATAAATATGCTAAAATTCACCTTCGACGCTGTCGTGCGCCGACGGATCACTGGTAGAATCTCCAACTGACGCCAATTCAGCCGGATTTCGGCCCTAGCTAGAGGCAACCGAACGTCTAGCCACACTGAAAAGCTGTGATACACCGAAACAGTCTGTCTGTGGATAACAATATATATATATATATATATATATATATATATATATATATATATATATTACCAGCAGTAAAAATTTTGTTCGCATTAAATAACCAATTATGGTTGATATGCCGTAAAACAAACCAAAAAATATCACCCGCAATAAAAATCTTGTCGTTATTATATAATCCCTTGAGGTGGTTGATATCCCGTCAAACAAACAACTGAAGTTGTTATGCCGTAAATAGAACCATGCCAAACCAATTCACGAAATGTTACACAAGGTTCTATAGACGGAGCGAGTTAGAAACAGGGAAGTCTTAAAGGATATGCTAACAGAATGAACATTTCTACTCAGAATCAGGAAAATATATCTGATAATTCATTGGACAAGGACTTTGGGAACTTATCGCTCACGGTTATTCTTACTCTGTAACACTCTTCTTCCCAGGAATTGCAATTTCGTGGAAACGGCTCCCAAGTGGATGCTTCTCCGATTTCTGCAATCTTAAATTGTTCAATCTAGGGTTAATCGTTATCTTCACCAAAATCTCCGTAGAAACTGTGCTTCTTACTCAGCAACACTCTTCTTCCCAGGAATTGCAAACTTGTGGAAACGGCTCCCAAGTGGATGCTTCTCCGATTTCTACAATCTTAACTTGTTCAATCTAGGGTTAATCGTCATCTTCCCCAAAATCTCCGTAGAAACTGTGCCTCTTACTCAGCAACACTCTTCTTCCCAGGAATTGCAAACTTGTGGAAACGACTCCCAAGTGGATGCTTCCCCGATCACTAGAATCTTAACCTGCTCAGGTCTAGGATTAACCGTTATCTTCCGCACATCTCTCTGTAAACTCTACCTCTTAATCTCTAACCGTCTATCGCCAGTAATTCTTGTGCCTTGTACAGACTGTACATCCTTGTAAAGGAACAAACAACCTTGTGTATATTTTCCTGTAGCGACTCCTATTAGAAACAACCTCGTTTATATGTTTCTTTCTATGACTCTTATCAACACTGCACGTCTAATATATTAATCCTCTGTCCGCTAATAAGAATTTTCTCAGGATTGCTTCAATGTCAAGGTTGAATAAATTTGAAGATATCGACATATCTTAGGATTTTTCAATAGAAAGATGTATTAATTTTCCATCTTGAAATGTCTCTGTATATCTTTGTCGAAGCTCTTCCTCGCATTTTTTCAATTTCTCATCTAAAAAAAAAAAATAATTGAAAATCCCCACACTGTTTATTACGTACATTTTTTTTTCACTAAAGAGGACATTTATCGATGCAAATTGAAAATTTGGCCTTCATCAAATTATTTGACAGCCAGCCCCGATCCTCTCCCTAATCCAGTACCGAGACATTTATGGTTTCATTACTATTCTAATCATTGCGCATGCGTAGAACGAATTATTTTTTTTATCTACATTTATTTTGAGCTTAACATCGCGCCAAAACAAAATGGAATGTTCTTCGGATTTTGTAGACAAGAAAATAAAAAGAGAAAATGAGAAAATACATTTTTTTTTATAATTTAAAAAAATATCAATACACATTAACGAGTTCAAGAATTCAATTTCCTACTAGAATTGCTGATCTGTGAGTTTATTAAACACTATGATCAGCAGTAGAAGATCTCACGTAAATATTCCCAGACATATCCAACCGGTGCTACCAGAAACATTGCATCAAAATTTTCAGTGAGTGTAAGCTGTTTTAGCACTCTTATAATTCTCAATATAACGGTAATTTCAAATTCCTATTTTTCTTGTGATACTACGCGTACTAGTGGTACTAATAACCACCTTGATCAACAGTCTTGAAATCGGTGACTAAACCAATTCAAACACAAAGCTTTTATGGTGAATAATGTAGATAGACACTAATCAGGATTTGTTATATATATAGGGTACCTATGAACACTTATGTGCGTATCCGAATCCTCATAAATACGTTGGACACTATTGTAAGTGGGGGTAATATGCTGTATAAGTATTCCAATATTAGGAGTGTACTACTTCATGCCACTGGTGAGTATTTTATTTTGTTGAAGTTATAAAGATTACCATTTCATTTCCAAACACCGTTTTGGTTAATCCTCATTCAGCAAAAATTTTTTGTTTACAAAAAAAATAAAAATGAAAATAAAAACAAAACATTCGTAATGATTTTATTAAGAAAATGCATTGGAAATGATTTTTACTATAAAAATGTATTGCAAATGATTTTTACTATGAAAATTCATTGAAAATGATTTTTACTATGAAAATGCATTCGAAATGATTTATACAATAAAAATGCATTGGCCAGTGATTTTTACTATGAAAATACACTGGAAATGATTTCTACTATGAAAATGCATTGGCCAATGATTTTTACTATGAAAATGCATTGGAAATGATTTTTATTATGAAAATGCAATGGAAATGATTTTTACTATGAAAATTCATTGGAAATGAGTTTTACTATAAAAATGCATTGGAAATGATTATTATTATGAAAATGGATTGGAAATGATTTTTACTATAAAAATGCATTGGACATGATTTTTTTATTTTGAAAATGCATTGGCCAATGATTTTTATTATGAAAATGCATTGGAAATGATTTTTATTATGAAAATGCATTGGAAATAATTTTTACTATGAAAATGCATTCGAAATGATTTTTACTATAAAAAAGCATTGGAAATGATTTTTACTTTGAAACTGCATTGGAAGTGATTTTTATTATGAAAATGCGCTGGAAATGATTTCTACTATGAAAATGCATTGGAAATTACTTTTATTATGAAAATGCATTGGAAATGATTTTTACTATGAAAATTCATTGGAAATGATTTTTACTATAAAAATGCATTGGAAATAATTTTTACTATGAAAATGCATTGGAAATGATTTTTACTATGAAAATGCATTGGGCAATGATTTTTACTATGAAGATGCATTGTCCAATGATTTTTACTACGAAAATGCATTGGCCAATGATTTTTACAATGAAAATACATTGGAAATGAGTTTTACTATGAAAATACATTGGAAATGATTTTTTACTATGAAAATGCATTGGAAATGATTTTTACTATGAAAATGCTTTGGAAATGATTTTTACTATGAAGATGCATTGTCCGATGATTTTTACTATGAAGATGCATTGTCCGATGATTTTTACTATGAAAATGCATTGGCCAATGATTTTTACTATGAAAATTCAATGGAAATGATTTTTATTATGAAAATGCATTGCAAATGATTTTAATAGGAAAATGCATTGGAAATGATTTTTACTTTGAAAATGCATTGGAAATGATTTTTATTATAAAAATGCATTGGCCAATGATTTTTACTATGAAAATTCATTGGAAATGATTTTAATATGAAAATGCATTGGAAAATGATTTTTACTATGAAGATGCATTGTCCAATGATTTTTACCACGAAAATGCATTGACCAATGATTTTTACTATGAAAATACATTGGAAATGATTTTTACTATGAAAATGCACTGGAAATGCTTTTTAATATGAAAATGCTTTGGAAATGATTCTTATTATGAAAATGCATTGGAAATGATTTTTACTATAAAAATGCAGTGGAAATAATTTTTACTATGAACATTCAATGGAAATGATTTTTATTATGAAAATGCATTGCAAATGATGTTAATATGAAAATCCATTGGAAATTATTTTTACTATAAAAATACATTGGCCAATGATTTTTACTTTGAAAATGCATTGGAAATGATTTTTATTATGAAAATGCATTGGAAAATAATTTTTACTATGAAGACGCATTGTCCAATGATTTTTACTATGAAAATACATTGGAAATGATTTTTACTATGCAAATGCATTGGAAATGATTCTTATTATGAAAATCATTGCAAATGATTTTTACGATGAAAATGCACTGGAAATGCTTTTTACTATGAAAATGCATTGGAAATGATTTTTACTATGAAAATTCATTGGAAATGTTTTTTACTATGAAAATGCATTGGAAATGATTTTTAATATGAAGATGCATTGTCCAATGATTTTTACTATGAAAATGCACTGGAAATGATTTTTACTATGAAAATTCAATGGAAATTATTTTTATTATGAAAATGCATTGCAAATGATTTTTACTATGAAAATGCATTGGGAATGATTTTTACTATAAAATGCATTGGAAATGATTTTTATTATGAAAATGCATTGGCCAATGATTTTTCCTTTGAAAATGCATTGGAAATAATTTTTACTATGAAAATGCATTGGAAATTAGTTTTACTATGAAAATGCATTTTAAATGATTTTTATTATGAAAATGCATTGGCCAATGATTTTTACTTTGAAAATGCATTGGCCAATGATTTTTATTATGAAAATGCATTGGAAATGATTTTTATTATGGAAATGCATTGGAAATTATTTTTACTATGAAAATGCATTTTAAATGATTTTTACTATGAAAATACATTGGAAATGATTTTTACTATTGTTTTATACCGCACCTACGAGCACTAATGTGTACATCCCAGTCCTCATGGACCCTTTTGTAAATGTGGGTAATATGCGGTCTAAGTATTCCAGCACGGGTAGTGGTTTACCTACTTCACGCCGCTGGCGAGTATTTTATTTTGTTGATGATATAAAGATTATCATGTAATTCCCATATTCCGTTTTGGTTGTTCCTCAAGCAGTATTACTTCGAGGATACAACAGGAATAAATTTAAAAAAAATGTCAAATGGCGAATGAGACATCCTGTATGGTTAAAACAATGGGTAGACTGACATCCATATGTAGGTATAAATCTAGTGCGTTGATGCCATGGTATCACCGAGAGGAGGGCTGCATCTAAAACGGAGTGTTCTCTACGATCGAATCAACACCAAATTCTTCGTACACAAGATGTGCCTTCAAGTTGGAGGATTTCTGGAGAGGGATAGACTACGTCAGTTTTTATTTCCCCCACCCCCCGCATACGATACCTATGAATGAATACCTCTTTTGGATTCAGCCCTGTTATTAGGAATGAACTGATCAGGGTCTTATTTGCATTCAGCCATTACGACCGATGATGATGATGGTGTTTATGTGAGTCAGGGAGTTCGCTCGATTGTTATAGCCTTTATAAGTAAACTAGCCGAATTACCCGCCCATTGTTGCGTGCCACACTTGTTTTTGTAAGAAAATGATAATTGATTTTAAATCATTGTCATAATTTATGCAGAAATATGATGCATTTCAATATTACTCAACGATTTTGCCAATGTGACCTCCATCTTCTGGCTTTCTACTTCTAAATTTTGGATAGGAGTCGTTCCCGTGTTCAAGTTCAAATTTAAAAATCAGTGGGGAATCATGTCCCACACTCGGGAATTCCACTTTGATCAAAATGAAATATACTTATCCAAGTACCCTAGGAGCCATTACCTTGTTCAAATTTAAGTTTAATTTATATCAAAGGGAAAAAAAATCAGTGGTCGTTTGTGCTTCTCGGGGACCCGCTTTGATCAAAATGATATTGCCGATGTGGCATTCATCTTCTCGCTTTCTCTTTCTATATTTTGGATAAGTGACATATCTTTTTATATTTTGGATAAGTGACATATTCTTTCTTGATATTTAAATTTAATTTAAATCAAAGTGAAAAAAGATTTTTAATGGTGAGTTTGTACCCTCAGCGACCACCTTTGCTCGAAATAAAATATACTAAGCTAAGTACCCTAAGAGTCATTCCCTTGTTCAAATTTAAATTCAAATTATATCAAAGGGAAAAAATCAGTTGGGTGTGCTCACCAACGGGTACCGCCTTTGATCAAAATGAAATATACTTATCCAAGTACCGTGGGTAATGTAGTTTCAGAATATATATAGTTATGTTGGTATATCTCCAAAACCCTATAAGGAGTTCGATAACAAACCGACAGACAGAGGCTACAGCTTTATATATATATATATATATATATATATATATATATATATATATATATATATATATATATGACGTCCCCCCCGGTGTCGCTGCGCCAAATGTGACGTCTTTCTAGCCGCGTCCGTCGTGCTATCCTGTCCTGTGACGACCAACTGGCTTAGTATTGGTCGCGGCACCAAACGTAACGTTCTTACCTTTTGGTGATTCGGATGGGCATCTGGTTAGATTCGTTATCAGCCTTGTCGTTCCCAGCTCGCTTCCAACGTCTGGTTACCCTATTAACTGCTTTGATTTACCGTCTAACCTACCCACGTTGTGAATTGATCTTAGGCAGACAAAATCAATCAGTCGCCGGGCCGTAATGGAAGTCGATCTATCTCTTCATTTTCCCCGGAATCTCCTCCTGTCTCCATTTCTTCCGGCTCAACCAGAGTTACCTTCCTTGTCCTTGTCTTCTTAGGTCTCGGTTCGCTCATTTCCAGGTTAGCTATTTCAGCCTACTTCAGATTGTTGACATGGCCCCTCCTTACTCGTCCTGCCACTTGATCCCATATTACATATGATACTGGACCCGTCTGCTCTACTATCCGGTTGTACGGTTCCCATCTTTGGTCCAGCTTCCCTTCTCTCTGGTGGAGTAGACAGGGTCTCCAACCTTGAATTCTACTACCTTTCTTTCAGCATTGACTCTCTCATTTCTTCTCTTCTGTGCCCTCTTTATTCTTCTTCTGGCCTGTACAAATATTTTATGTTGCTGTTCCAGCAACAACTGATGATGATCTTCTCCCATATACTTTCTTCGGGGCTTCAACAGGTTATCCACAGGCAGGACCACGTCTCTGCCAAACAACATAAAGTAAGGAGAAAATCTGGAGGTTTCGTTTATTGTAAACCTCACGGCCGCCAAAGCCTGCGTCAAATACAAATCCAAATTTACTGTATTCTCTCTGTCCAGCTTGGCCAGCACATCTCCCAAGGTCCTATGAAACCTTTCCACTTTAGCGTTTCCTTGGGGGTGATATGGAGATGTTTTTACGTGCTCTATATTCAAACCTGTCAGCACTTCTCTCATTATGTTGTTTATATTCTCTGTGCCATTATCAGTGACAAGTTGCACAGGGGCGCCATACCTAGGGAAGATTTCACTTATTATCAAATCGGCTACAGTTTTCGCCTTCTTGTCTGGTACTGCATATGCCTCAGGCCAATTTGTTAGCCAATCGACAAAACTCACTATATAGTTGTTTCCTTGTGCAGTTTCCCCATATGGTCCTGATACATCCATACTCACTTTCTCGAAAGGGAAGTTCGGCACGTCCATCACCTCCAATGGTGCCATTTCCTGCCTTCTACTCTGCGACTGGCACACTACACAGCTCCGAACATAGTTAGTGACCTCTCCGTACAGTTTGGGCCAATAGTACTTTCTCCCTATTAGTTCATATGTTCTATCAATTCCCATGTGACCCAACCTCTCGTGGCACTGTTCCAATATCTCTGGTCTTAAACTTTTGGGCGCATACAATTTGGGCTTGACTTCTTCATCCCTACCTGAGAGATAATACAGCCTTTCCTCTATTATGGCATACTTGGTGGTCTCTCCTGCCTCCACCTTTTCTCTAAGGGCAGCTATTTTACTGTCTGCCTGTTACTTCTCAATTCCTTCTGTCCAGTAGGGATCGGTTATTATCTGTGCGTCCCCTTCCTCGTCCGATTGTAATTTAGGGCGATCTTTTAGCTTATTAGAGTTAATTACTCCGATTCTATAGGCTTTATCATCTACTCCCTGCTCTACTTTTACAGATCTTTCTTCCAGTTGTTTCAGCATTCTTGACAGTAAATCTGCGCACGTGTTTTCCTTCCCTGCCAAATACTCTATCTTACAGTGGTAGCCACTTAACTTTAGCGCCCACTGTTAAATCTTCTTATTATTTGTCCATTCTGCCTGCAGTAGGTACTGCAGAGGCTTGTGGTCTGTCTTTATAGTAAAAACCGGACCATTCAAGTAGTAGTCCAGTTTTTGGAGAGAATACATGATAGCATATGCTTCTCATTCTATTACTGGCCATCTCTGTTGTGTCTCTGAGAGCTTATGAGAGAGAAAGTATATCGGTACCTCGTCTGGTATGCCTGGCACTGGTCCTTCTTTATCGGGACACGGCTGTGTAAGAACTGCTCCTACACACTGCTCACTGGCATCAGTGTATAGTACCATGGGCTTGCTGAGGTCTGGGTACGTCAGCAGTGGGACGCCTTTCAACTGTTCTTTTAAGGTATCAAATGCCCATTGACAGTCTTCTGTCCACTTTAACCTAGCGTATTTCTTCGTCAGGGCTACTAAGGGTATGGCAATTCTCGGGAATGCCGGGACGAACCGTCGGTAGTACCCTATAGCTCCTATAAAACCTCTTGTCTCGCTGTCTTATGTTCTGGAATTTCTCTTATGACTTTCACCTTATCCATGTCGGGTTTAATACCGTCTCCGTTTATAACAACGCCCAAATATCTAGTCTCCTCCTTCAGAAAATGACACTTCGACAATTTCAATTTTAAGCCGTGCTTTCTCAGCCTTCCCAAAACTTGTTTTAGATGGAAAAAATGTTGTTCTACTGTTTCTGAAAATATCAAAATATCATCTAAATATGCTATGGCAAAGCTCTCGCATCCTCCTAACACACTTGACATCAGCTTTGGAAGATTCCCGGGGTATTGGCTAAACCGGATGGCATCACCCTGAACTGAAATAGTCCCAGGTGACACGCAAATGCGGCCTTTTCCTTGTCAGCCTCATCAAGGGCTACCTGCCAATACCCGGACCTCAATCCAACGTAGAGAAGTACTTCGCTTTCCCTAATAATGCCAATATGTCATTGATTAGTGGCAATGGCACCGCCAACGGCTTCGATATAGAATTAAGTTTCCTAAAATTTACACAAAAACGGTGCCCACCATCTTTCTTACCTACTATCACGATTAGAAAACTCCAAGGGGAGATCGATCTTTTGATCATCCCAGCTTCCAACATCTCTTCTACTGCCTTTTCCACAAGGGGTCTCTTATGAATAGGTGTCCGGTAGGGTTTCCATTTCACACGGGGGTGATCGCCGGTGTCGATTTTCATTTTTAGTGTGTGGGTCTGGCCCAATTCCTTGTCTGATTTGGCCACTACATCTCGATTATTTCTCAGCAGACCTCCCACCCTGGCCCTAAATTGATCAGGTGCCAATATATCTTCGTCCCCTATTCCTTCTGTTTGCTCTACGAGTTTTCCTCGTTTCTCCTCGAATCTCCCTCGATTCAGAGTTCGTAGGGGTAGTGCTTTTCCTATCTCTTCCCCTCTCTTAACCTTTATCGTCTTTTGGGCCTGGTTCACCATCATAATGGGCACTAATTCAGCTGCCTCCACTACTGCCTCAAACAGAGTTACCTCATTTTCTTCTAGGCCCTTCTCTACTACAGTGACCAATCGCAGGGTTCCTTTTCCTATTTTCTTCCCTCTCATTAGCCTTTCCCGACACCGCCGTTCTGGCGGGGGTAGCTTTACATCTTCCTCCACCACTATTGTTATATCTTCTTCCGGTGGGCATCCCAATGGCCTTCTCTCGCCAGTCACTACCAGCACAGTGGGGTTGAACTCTATCCGAGCCCTCTGGCTCTGAAGCCAATCTTCTCCCAAGATTGCTTTCGTACACAGGTTGGGGGTTACGTAGAAGTTCTGGGTGCTTCTTAATTTCCCAATCCTCACAGGGAGCCTCACCATCCCTTTTATCTCCAGGGGGGCTCCATCTGCTCTGCTTCCTGTAACCAATTCTTCCGTTTCACCCGCCTGTATGCTTCCTCACTCAGCAATGAAACAGACGCTCCTGTGTCTATCAGAGATTTCACTGACCTACCCCCTATCTCTGCCCTACAAGACAGCTCCCTCTCCTGCGTCAGTGAAGAGAATACTTGGACTTTCCTTTTCCTGGGTCCCACCCTTGGGTCATCCCAGACATAGGCACCGGTAGCAACAAACTCCTTTCATTATTCTCATATGTGGGAGTCCTGCGTTTTCTGCACCTGGGCGGTCCCGGCTGGACCTCTCCCGGTCTCTTGCAGCTGTTCCTAAGAATACAGTTCCTCTTCAGGTGCCCTGGTCTCATACAAAACCAGCACCTTCTTGTTGGACAGTTTACCGCAAAGTGGCCCACCTGACCACATATCCAACATTTTACTTTTCCTCTCTTCAACTGGGCCACCCTCTCCCTTATTGCTGGGAGGACCTGCCCTCTACCTAAGTGGCTCTCCTGACCACATGTCCAACGTTTTACTTTCCTGCTTTTTAACTGGGTCACCTTCCCTCTTAATTCTGGTGTGGCCCGCTGGCTTTTCCTTGATTTTGTCTCTTGGGTTCGGCCTTTTTTATCAATATCAGTGAGGCACCTTTTCTCAACCCGCACCACTTGGCTAGGTGTCCCTTCTTCCCACACCTAGTACATTTATCCTGTTCGAAGTCTGGGGTAAAACCCCACTTCTTTGGACATTCCGCTGCTCTTTGGTCCTCATGTCCACATGTCCAGCAGACAAACCCGTATCTACCCGGCGTGGGCTTATAGAACCCATGCCTTGTTGACCAAGCCTTTCTTGTGGGATCCCCTTCCCACACCTCAGGCTCATCCACCTCTAGCTTGACCTTCCGATTCCACGCGGGAGGTCTACCTCCTTCCCCCTTTCTTCCGACCTCTCGACTTATCTCTTGCTTCTTCCCACCTCTTTTTACTTTCTCCCAAACTCCCTGGCTCTCTTTGGCCAGCGCCACTGCTGCCGATAACCTTAGCGGTCCTTTCTTCAACACATCGTGACGAACACGCTCGTCACTGAGCCCTTCCACATACAGATCAGCCAACTGGGCCTGCATGACCGCATTATTTCTCACTACCTCTGGGAAAGCTAATGACGACAGCTTCTCCGTTCGTGTCCCCAATTCTCCAGGGGTTTCGTCCCTCAGCTGCGTCAACTTCAAGAGGTCTCTCATGGCCTCTATCGCCGTCCCCTCGTCAGCGAACTCCCGAGTTAATAATTCTTCGAACCTTTCCCATGTCAAGTGGGGCTCATTGGCTAAGAGTCATTTTATAAACTCAGACGCTTTCCCTCTGGTGGAATCATACCCCAAATAAAGGGTTTCTTGATCTGAGAGTCCATATATTACGCGGCTCTTATCCAGGACTGCAATCCAGTTTTTAAAATACCTTTTACTACCCTCAAACGCCGGGACCCTCGGTCCACCTAACAATCCTCTCAGGTCTGCTGGCAATCCCTGTTCAACCCCCTCTTCCTCTATGTCTAACCTATCTGGCTCGTAGTCAGACATATTTAACACAGCAAAAGAAAAACAATCTGAGCAGCAACAATCGAGATTGGGAGATCAACCGAAAATAAAATGTCCTACCTGACAGACGATTTCCGCTCGTTCTTCTCAGGTTCCGGGTTGTCGTACTAGAGTATCTGGAACCGTATGGTTATAGTCCTTGGTTCCCACTCTAGTCTGTTTCAATTTGAGTCCTTGAGACGCCGTGTGTTGTCCTCGTCGAAATTTTTCTGCAACTCCTGTGGCAGCGGCTGATCCAGGGTCTTGTCCTGGTCACGGCACCAATTGACTTGCATTACGGCCCGGCGACTGATTGATTTCGTCTGCCTAACATCAATTCACAATGTGGGTAGGTTAGACTGGAAATCAAAACAGTTACTTCGGTAACCAGACGTTGGAGGCGAGCTGGGAATGACAAGGCTGATACCGAATCTAAACAGATTCCCATCCGAATCACCAAAACGTCATGTTTGGTGCCGTGACCAATACCAAGCCAGTTGGTCGTCACAGGACAGGATAGCACGACGGACGCGGCTAAGCAGACGTCACATTTGGCGCACCGACACCGGGGGGGACGTCACACACACACACACACACACACACATATATATATATATATATAATATTATTTACATATTCATACATTCATATTATTAGTACCGACATGGTATCCTGGCATCAAAAACTTTCTCACCTATTTGTTACCTGACTTCATGGATTTGAGCGTAATACTAGATTGGCAGTTAGGTCCCATCACTTTCAAGTTGAAATGGTTAAATAAGTAAATAGATATAAAAACTAAATAACTATATAGATATAACAATAAATAAGTAAATAGATATAGAAAATAACGTTCACATCTTGTCTTGTGATTCTGCTGTGTATCTAGAGATTCTTGACAAAAATTAAAGAATCTGAAATGTTGTTAGTTACTTTCCGACCACCGTAACGTAGCGTCCCTGTGCCTTTTCTAGAATTATCTTCATAGCGATAGTTCTGAGTAGGGTTCCTCTTTGATATCTTTTATGTATTTTCCAAAGATAAGCTACGCATCTTTGGTCTTTAATCCTGATATTAGGAAGGAACTGATCAGGTATTCATTTGCGTTGCACCCTTACGTTAAAACTGACACTTGAGGGAAGGCATCACCTCGTATCTGATCACGGTGATGGGAGCTGATCCCTTCACTCAAGTGTCGTTTTTATCTTGTAGCCAAGAATTTAATTTCTTCTTTCCTGATCGCTTCCTTTATGATGATGGCGTTGATGACTAAATTCACCGTCAACGTCTAGGGTCAGGACTAACTGCTCCCAATGTCACCAAAACTTGCACCCGCCATTCATGCCCTATCGCCGTTTGGCTTTGCAAGAGCTGGTTGAAGATGAAAGAAAATCAGAGTAGAAAAAAGTGCCGATGGTGTAAATTTGTTTAAGGTGGACCTCAACTTGCCAAGAAGTGATCCACACACTTGATTTCATGACTTTCGTCTATGGTACATATGAAATCGTCGTTTTCCTTTGCAAGAGTTGGTTGCAAGTGAAAGTAAATCCGAGCCGAAGAAAGAGGCGATGGTGTAAATTTGACTACGGTGGACCTCAACTTGCTAGGAAGTGACCCACACACTTGATTTCATGACCTTCCTCTGTAGGATATATGGGATGGGACATGCAGAATTCAGTTATGAAACTATAACGGACTGCTGCTGACTAATAATTTCGAGTTTTTCCTTCTGTAGTATGTCCGTAACGCGTAGCCCTCTTCCTCCGCTCGTTCAACCGTTCAGATCTGTTGGAATCATCATTCACTTGTTTCACCGTTGGGGTTTGTCGCACTTTGACCGTACTGCCAAAAGTGGGCCTACCAGGTGTTTGGAACTCCGGACGGCATCGTTCTCAGGTTTAGGACTGGAAGCTTCACCAATACCTACTCTCGTCTTCGTTTTACTATTGCCGCTTGGATTTGCAAGAGTTGATTGCAGGTGAAAGAAAATCAGAGCAGAAGAGAGCGCCGATGGTGTAAATTTATTTAAGATGAACGTCAACTTGCCAGAAAGTGACGCACACACTTGATTTCATTTTATTCCTCTGTAGCACATATGGGATTGGACAAACAGAATCTAGTTATTAAACTGTAACGTACTGCTGCTGACTCTAATAATTTCGAGTTGTGTAGCGCTCTTCATCGGCCCGTTCAACCATTGAAATCTGTTGTAATCACCATTCACTTGTTCTACCGTTGTGTCTTTGGGGTTGTTTCACATAGCGTTTTTCCTCGTCTTCGTAAATTAGTAAATACTATTACTTATACAGGGTGTTTCAAAAAGAATACGCCAAAATCATTACTCTGTTTTTTCAGGTCTATAGCATTGTAGTGGACCGAATCAGTGGTTATTTGATAGAGTAGTTATCAAAGGTTGATTGGGTGTCAGTTTCACCGCTGTCGTTAGTATAACTTCCGGTACAGCTGAATTGTGTGAAGATCAATTAAAATGGCGACTCCTCAGCAGAATGCGTTTTGCTAACTTGAGTTTGCGAAAACAAACGCCATTGTCACGGTGCAGCGTGCTTTCAGAACAAAATTCGGCATTTATCCGCCTCATCGTGAGAGCATTCGACGGTGGGTTAGACAGTTTAAAGAGAGTGGGTACCTGTGCTAAGGAAAGAGTCCTGGAAGACCACGTGTTACAGAGGAGCAAGTGGAGAGGATTCATGATGCATTTGAGAGCAGCTCACGTAAGTCCGTACGTCGAGCAAGTCTTCAGCTTGCCATCCCTCATACCACTGTCTGGCGTGTTTTAAAGAGACGATTACACATGAAACTATACAAACTAAGCCTCGTCCAAGCTCTTACTAATGATGACAAGGTGATGCGGAGGACATTCTCTGAGTCAACGCTGGATATGGGGGAAGATGATGAAACTCTTTTCACGTTTAGTTTTTGGTGACGAAGCGAATTTCCATTTGAGAGGCACAGTCAATCGTCACAATGTGAGCGTTTGGGGAACGGAGCACCCACATGAAACTGTTGAGCATGAAAGAGATTCCCCTAAAGTGAACGTCTTCTGTGCTGTGTCTCAAGACAAGGTCTATGGTCCCTTATTCTTTTAAGGAAACACCGTTACAGGACAAACCTATCTCAAAATGCTCCAAAACTGGCTATTCACTTTACTGCAAGCAGATTCGAATGACTTCATTTTTCAGCAAGATGGAGCACCACCCCATTGACATCTCGGGGTTAGAGCTCATCTGAATGAAAACATGCCTCAGCGATGGATTGGGAGGAGAGGTGCTAAAGACCTTGCTCTCTGTGCTTGGCCTGCCAGATCCCCGGACCTCACTGTGTCTGACTTTTTCTTGTGGGGGTATGTTAAAGACCAAGTTTATGTTCCAGCACTTCCAGCAAGTATCGGTGACTTGAAAGATCGAATAACAGCTGCAATCAACACGGTGGACCGTGACATGCTGAGGCGCGTTTGGGAGGAATTCTCATATCGGCTTGATGTTGTCCACTCTGCCGGTGGTGGCCACATTGAGCGCTTATAAAACATGAAATGAAACTTGAATGTATATACAACACATGTGTTCATGCTAGAGGTTTGTAATTGTTTTCGTTATTGACACATCACGTGATGATTTTGGCGTATTCTTTTTGAAATACCCTGTATATTCATTTGTTTAATTGTCTCTAGGACAAAAGGAAAATAATCATTCGTTCCTTGCTGTTTAGGTGGTGGGCGATATCACAGGTAGGATTTATTAATAAAATATTTTAAACTTTCATATTTTCTACGCATTTTCTACGTAGTAAATATTCGTACTTTGTCATTGCGCAGTCAGTAGGACTCAGGTGGTTTCAACTTCTTATTCCCTGTAATTCTCAAAAATGTCTATCATTTTTACTAACCCCCACCCATTCCCGTCCTGCTATTAATTCAATATAACTGCTTAAGTATGCTACTCGATGTCGCTCTATTTAACTTTTGCCTCTGATATGCACTGCGCGTATCGGATTCTCCAAGCTTTCTTTCCTCATTATGTTGTCTCACCGCTATATCACGCTGAAACTTCAACTCGCATCAATTAACCGAAGTTAAGCAAGATCTATAAAGGTCAATAACTAGATGGGTGACAGCTTTGGAATACCAGATCCTGTAAGCTTTCATGTGTAGGTGGTGTTATAGATAACGGTTCGGAAGTGTGAAGCTGTGTTCGGAGAGCTGAGTTCCAATTCTACTCTGGTTCGTTATATTGATTTTCGCTTAAATACCTTTAAGAATGGTATGAATCCATCTTTTCTTTTCTTTTCCTATGGGTAAATTAGTAAGACATTTATCACTAAACCATGATTATCTCCTACCCAGAATTCTTAAAATCTAAAATAATATTTTCTGGCTTTAAATAACCTGCAAAGTGTTGATAATCTGTAGAAAAGGAATCGATCAATTGATAAACACGGTATATACTTGATTGAATTTATTGAACTCCTATATTCCCTTATCTGAAGATGAGTTTTTCCAGAGATTCATAATCATTCCAGGAGGATTGCAAAAGCTATCATTTTAAACGTTTTTACAGTTGATTGGATAGACTTCGGGTTGTGTCGGACTTGATATATATATATATATATATGTATGTGTATATATATATATATATATATATATATATAAATATATAATTATTTATTTAAAAATATGATTCCAACGCTACATAAGAACTTTGGATTATTTACCTAACGATTTCTTTCCTATTTTCTATATATTTTACACACACACACACACACACACATACACACACACATATATATATATATAAAGAAAGAACAGTAAGATATATAATCCGGTGTTCTTATAAATATTTTTACAAAATAGTGCTTAATGTAAATTTACAGAGCATAAATATTATAAAGTAATTGACTTAAAATATGTTTTTTCGCTACACAGTTCTAACCATGTTTCAAAAATGGAAGCTGAAAGCTCCGAATTTAATTTTGTAATTAAATTAAAGACATTAGTTCCATTTTATCCTCAAGCGAATTTTGGAGTAACTTTTAAAATTACTGGGTTTTAAATTATAACATAAATACGTTAAAAAATCACTACAAAAATAGCCATTCTGTTTCAACACTTCTGATGGTGTTGAATGTAGTTGTACGTTCAATACCATACTAATAAAATAGTGATTTTTGAAGTGATTTTATAACATATTTATCTTATTATTTTTGAATAAATTATATTGCTCTACTCTGTATTGAGCATTCTTTTAAGAATAGTACTTTTGGTTATTGGAATTTATTCCGTATACATCAATCCTAAACTTCGGATTCATATATATATATATATATATATATATATGACACTGAAGTCAACACCAAGTCGCGAACTGTCTGATGCTTGAACGTGATGTTCTGATCCGGAGATTCCGTTAAAGCATGAAAAAGCGTATATGTCGCTTGATTTTGAAGTCATTGACCAATTTCATGATTACGTACGCTCTTTCTCTGATTTATTCTCATATTTTCGGCGTCAGGTTTCCTTTCATTTGTTAAAATATTTCCCAAATATTCAAACTTCTATGCATTTCCAATTCGTACTTGCTATTTGGGGCTGTCCCTCTTGTTCATATATTCTGTTAATGGAATTCTCATCATCCTTCTGTAGAATCACATATGTGTCGGTTTCGAGGTTTCTCTTCATGTCTGAGCAAATTATACAGAATTCATTGCCTTATAGGATGATTGACATTACATAGCAGTTCAGCAATCTTTTCTTTCTTTACAATTTCTATTTCTATGAGCTATTATTGGTGAGTATTTACGTATGCGAGATATTGGCCGAGTATGTATGTGTTATTTTAATTGAGTACTTACGCATGCAATATTTTGGATGAGTATGTATGCGACATTTTGGGTGAGTATGTATGTGGTATTTTCAGTGAGTACTTATGCAATATTTTGGATGAGTATCTATGTATGCGGCTTTTTGTGTGAGTAACTATGTATGCGACATTTTGGGTGAGTATATATGCGACATTTTGGGTAAGTATGTATGTGGTCTTTTGAGTGAGTACTTACGCATGCAATATTTTGTATGAATATCTATGTATGTGACATTTTGTGTGAGTATCTATACGACATTTTGGGTGAGTATGTATGTGGTATTTTGAGTGATTACTTATGTATGCAATATTTTGTATCAGTATCTATGTATGTGACATTTTGTGTGAGTATAAGACATCTTAGGTAAATATGTATGTGACATTTTGTGTGAGTATTTATGTAAAAACATTTTGCATAGGTATCTATATATGCAAAATTTTGGGTGATTATCTATGTCGATGAAATTTTAGGCGAGTATCTATGTATGCAACATTTTGAGTGATTATCTATGTCGATGAAATTTTAGGCGAGTATCCATGTATGCAACATTTTGGGTGATTATCTATGTCGATTGTATTTTATGGGAGTATCCATGTATGCAACATTTTGGGTGATTATCTATGTCGATGAAATTTTAGGCGAGTATCCATGTATGCAACATTTTGGGTGATTATCTATGTCGATGAAATTTTAGGCGAGTATCCATGTATGCAACATTTTGGGTGATTATCTATGTCGATGAAATTTTAGGCGAGTATCTATGTATGCAACATTTTGGGTGATTATCTATGTCGATGAAATTTTAGGCGAGTATCCATGTATGCAACATTTTGGGTGATTATCTATGTCGATGAAATTTTAGGCGAGTATCCATGTATGCAACATTTTAGGTGATTATCTATGTCGATGGAATTTTATGCGAGTATCTATGTATGCAACATTTTATGCATGTAGAACTTTGGGTGAGTATTTATTTATGGGACATTTTTAATTAGTATCTATGTTTGCGGTATTTTGCGTGAGTAAGTATTTTTAATTTGAGTGTTTATCTATGTATGCGGTATTTTGTGTGAGTATTTATGAATGCGAGATTTTGCCTGAGTACATATGTATGTGGTATTTTGACTGAGTAGTTATGTATGCGAGAGTTTGAAGGAGTATCTATGTATGCGGCATTTTGTGAGTGTATATATGTATGTGACGGTTTAGGTGAGCAATATTTTGGGTGAGTATTTGTGTATGTGGTATTTTGGTGACTATCTATGTATGTGTTAATATTGGGTGAGCATGTATGCTTTAATTTCGATGTGTATCTATGTATATGACATTTTGGGTGAGTATCTGTGTATGTGGCAGTTTAGCGGAGTATGTATGAGATATTTTTGGTGAGTGTCTGTGCCTGTGAGACTTTAAGTAAGTATCTATATATGCGGTATTTTGGGTGAGTATGTATGTTTTAATGTGGGTGAGTATCTATATTTGTGGGACGTTGGTTGAGGATTTATGTATGATTTAATTTGGAATACGGTATTTCCACTGAATGTGTAAGAGAATGAGGAGACTGAGAAAGAGAAGTGTTGAGGAAACGACCGAAAGCAACAGGCTTGTAGAAAACGGAAGATTGTGATTGACTTTGCATTCAAATATTTGGAGATTGTAATAATCAGAGAAGCAATAACACGGAAGGGAGTTCCCCAGTTGGGAAGCGCAAGAAAACAATCTTAGATTAGAAGTGGGCGTTGCATCTAGTTCAACAATGAGACCTAATTGCCCATCAAGTAGCACGCTTAAATTCATGTAGTCAGGCTCCTGGAAAAATTGCGTCAGAGTAGCTTCCATGAAAATATAATTAGAAAAGACAAAGGGAAGTCATATCACGTCGGTGAGAAAGAAGATGAAGTCGGGGTGCCTGGTCAGGATCGATTGCATTACGGACCTGGTTTGGATTTTGCCAAGAATCTCTAGATGGACATCAGGAGCACCAGACCATATATAGCAACAGTATTCAATGTACGACGAATGGTAGCTTTTAAATATTGTAAAATGGATTCTGACAAGAAACAAACACGACACAGTGAACCAACTTTCCTTACAGTAGACGAAGGAATTAACTCAATATAGTCGCTCCACTTGATGATAGTGGAAAATGTGAGGCCAATAAGTAGTAGGGTGTTATTCTCGTGGAGTTTAGCCTCAGCCATGCAGGCAGAAAGTGCTCTCTGTTGTGATTAAATGAGATTGGTATAATTTCTTGCCCCAGAGTATACGAACCGAGGGTAACCCACACCATTTTTCCTGTTCCTCGGCACTCAGTCAAACGCTTAGAGCGGAGATGTGCGCCGCCATGCTATCTAAAAGCCCACTGGGAGAACTATATGTAACAAGAATCAAAGTGTGTTTCTTCTACACGCAGGTCACACTGTTTTCTATGCATCTTTCTATTCATCCTTTCTTGTATGTCTTTCTAACCTCTTTCTATCCATCCTTTCTTCCTCTCTCCCTGCTTTCATTTCTTACTTCAATTCATCTATCCTTTCTTCCTGTCTTTCTACCTTCCTTCTATTCATCCTTTCTTTCCTTTTTTATTTTCTTTCTCTCTTCTTTAATGCATTCTAGATCATTCCTTCTTCATTTCCTGTCTTTGTAACTTTCCTTGTAGTCGCCATTACTCTTTTCCAACCTTTTATACTTCCTTCCACTATTGCTTCTTTCTATTTATCCTTCCCTTCATTCTTCTTTCCTTCTTGTCTTTCATCATTCTATACTTTCTTCCTTTCCTCCATTCTTCCGTTCTTCCTTCTTTCCTTCGTAATTCTTTCTTTCATGTACAAAATTTTTCCATTTATTCCTCATTCCTATCTTCCTTCAATCAATTCATCCGTTCTTCTTTCCTTCTTTCCTTCCTCCCTTCCTTCATTCTTATCTTCCTTCTTTCCTTCCTTTTCATTCATCCATTTATCCATACTTTCTTTACTGTCTTCCCAACATCCTTCTATTCATCCTTCCTTTTTATCAGTCATCAATTAATCCTTCCCTCCGTCCAGTACTCGATCTTTCCAACGATTCCTCCATCCTTCCTTCCTTTCTTCCTTCCTTCCTTCCTCCCTTCCTTCCTTCCTGCCTTCCTTCTTTCATTTTCATCCATCCATTCATCCATTCTTTAATTCTTATCTTCCTTCTAATCATCCTTACTTTTTCCATCCATCCATTCATGCTTCTTGCTTTCCTGTTTTTCTAAGTTCCTGCTATTCATCTTCCATTTATTCCTTCAATCCATCCATGGATCATTCCATTCCCTCTTTCTTCTTTCTGTTCATCCTTCCGTACATCCATTCTTTCCTTACTGTCTTTCCAACTTCCTTCGATTTCATCCTTCCGTTCTTCTATTTATCATTGCTCCCATATTTTCTTCTTTTAGTTCATCCTTCCATACATCCATTCTTACATTCCTGTCTTTCCCACTTCATTCTATTCATCCTTCCTTTCTTCCATTCATCATTCCTTCCGTTGTGTCATTCTAACATTCTTCTATTCATCATTCCTTACTTCCATCCATCCATTCATCTTTCCTGCAACTCATTGTTCTTTCTGTACATCCTTCCATTTAATTATTCTTCCCTTACAGTCTTTTTTACTTCAATTCATCCTTCCTTTCTTCTATCCATCCATTCTTCCTTCCGTCAATTTTGTTTATTAAACTTCCTTCTATTCATCCTTCTTTTCTTCCATTCATCATTCCTTCCACTCTTTCTTCTTTCTGTTCATCCTTCCATGCATCCATACTTTTTTTCTGTCTTTCCAACTTCCTTCTATTAATCATTCATTTCTTCCATTCATCTTTCTTTCGACTCTTTCTTCTTTCTGTTCATCCTTCCATACATCCCTTCTTTCATTCCTGTCTTTCTAACTTCCTTCTATTCATCCTTTCTTTCTTTTATTCATCATTCCTTCCATTCTTTCTTCTTTCTGTTCATCATTCCATACATCCCTTCTTTCATTCCTGTCTTTCTAACTTCCTTCTATTCATCCTTTCTTTCTTTTATTCATCATTCCTTCCACTCTTTCTTCTTTCTGTTCATCCTTCCATGCATCCATACTTTTCTTTCTGTTTTTCTAACTTCCTTCTATTCATCCTTCCTTTCTTTCATTCATCATTCCTTTCACTCTTTCTTCTTTCTGTTCATCCTTCCATGCATCCATACTTTTCTTTCTGTTTTTCTAACTTCCTTCTATTCATCCTTTCTTTCTTTCATTCATCATTCCTTCCACTCTTTCTTCTTTCTGTTCATCCTTCCATGCATCCATACTTTCTTTACTGTCTTTCCAACTTCCTTCTATTCATCCTTCCTTTCTTTCATTCACCATTCCTTCCACTCTTTCTTCTTTCTGTTCATCCTTCCATGCATCCATACTTTTCTTTCTATTTTTCTAACTTCCTTCTATTCATCCTTTCTTTCTTTCATTCATCATTCCTTCCACTCTTTCTTCTTTCTGTTCATCCTTCCATGCATCCATACTTTCTTTACTGTCTTTCCAACTTCCTTCTATTCATCCTTCCTTTCTTTCATTCATCATTCCTTCCACTCTTTCTTCTTTCTGTTCATCCTTCTATGCATCCATACTTTTCTTTCTGTTTTTGTAACTTCCTTCTATTCATCCTTTCTTTCTTTCATTCATCATTCCTTCCACTCTTTCTTCTTTCTGTTCATCCTTCCATACATCCCTTCTTTCATTCCTGTCTTTCTAACTTCCTTCTATTCATCCTTCCTTTCTTTCATTCATCATTCCTTCCACTCTTTCTTCTTTCTGTTCATCCTTCCATGCATCCATACTTTTCTTTCTGTTTTTCTAACTTCCTTCTATTCATCCTTTCTTTCTTTCATTCATCATTCCTTCCACTCTTTCTTCTTTCTGTTCATCCTTCCATGCATCCATACTTTCTTTACTGTCTTTCCAACTTCCTTCTATTCATCCTTCCTTTCTTTCATTCACCATTCCTTCCACTCTTTCTTCTTTCTGTTCAACCTTCCATGCATCCATACTTTTCTTTCTGTTTTTCTAACTTCCTTCTATTCATCCTTTCTTTCTTTCATTCATCATTCCTTCCACTCTTTGTTCTTTCTGTTCATCCTTCCATGCATCCATACTTTCTTTACTGTCTTTCCAACTTCCTTCTATTCATCCTTCCTTTCTTTCATTCATCATTCCTTCCACTCTTTCTTCTTTCTGTTCATCCTTCCATGCATCCATACTTTTCTTTCTGTTTTTGTAACTTCCTTCTATTCATCCTTTCTTTCTTTTATTCATCATTCCTTCCAATCTTTCTTCTTTCTGTTCATCCTTCCATGCATCCATACTTTCTTTACTGTCTTTCCAACTTCCTTCTATTCATCCTTCCTTTCTTTCATTCATCATTCCTTCCACACTTTCTTCTTTCTGTTCATCCTTCCATACATCCATACTTTCTTTACTGTCTTTCCAACTTCATTCTATTCATCCTTTCTTTCTTTCATTCATCATTCTTTCCACTCTTTCTTCTTTCTGTTCATCCTTCCATACATCCCTTCTTTCATTCCTGTCTTTCTAACTTCCTTCTATTCATCCTTTCTTTCTTTCATTCATCATTCCTTCCACTCTTTCTTCTTTCTGTTCATCCTTCCATACATCCCTTCTTTCATTCCTGTCTTTCCAACTTACTTCTATTCATCCTTTCTTTCTTTCATTCATCATTCCTTTCACTCTTTCTTCTTTCTGTTCATCCTTCCATGCATCCATACTTTCTTTACTGTCTTTCGAACTTCCTTCTATTCATCCTTTCTTTCTTTCATTCATCATTCCTTCCACTCTTTCTTCTTTCTGTTCATCCTTCCATACATCCCTTCTTTCATTCCTGTCTTTCTAACTTCCATCTATTCATCCTTTCTTTCTTTCATTCATCATTCCTTCCACTCTTTCTTCTTTCTGTTCATCCTTCCATACATCCCTTCTTTCATTCCTGTCTTTCTAACTTCCTTCGATTTCATCCTTTCTTTCTTTCATTCATCATTCCTTCCACTCTTTCTTCTTTCTGTTCATCCTTCCATGCATCCATACTTTCTTTACTGTCTTTCCAACTTATTTCTATTCATCCTTTCTTTCTTTCATTCATCATTCCTTCCACTCATTCTTCTTTCTGTTCATCCTTCCATACATCCCTTCTTTCATTCCTGTCTTTCTAACTTCCTTCTATTCATCCTTTCTTTCTTTCATTCATCATTCCTTCCACTCTTTCTTCTTTCTGTTCATCCTTCCATACATCCCTTCTTTCATTCCTGTCTTTCTAACTTCCTTCTATTCATCCTTTCTTTCTTTCATTCATCATTCCTTCCACTCTTTCTTCTTTCTGTTCATCCTGCCATACATCCATTCTTTCATTCCTGTCTTTCTAACTTCCTTCTATTCATCCTTTCTTTCTTTCATTCATCATTCCTTCCACTCTTTCTTCTTTCTGTTCATCCTTCCATACATCCATACTTTTCTTTCTGTCTTTCTAACTTCCTTCTATTCATCCTTTCTTTCTTTCATTCATCATTCCTTCCACTCTTTCTTCTTTCTGTTCATCCTTCCATACATCCCTTCTTTCATTCCTGTCTTTCTAACTTCCTTCTATTCATCCTTTCTTTCTTTCATTCATCATTCCTTCCACTCTTTCTTCTTTCTGTTCATCCTTCCATACATCCCTTCTTTCATTCCTGTCTTTCTAACTTCCTTCTATTCATCCTTTCTTTCTTTCATTCATCATTCCTTACACTCTTTCTTCTTTCTGTTCATCCTTCCATGCATCCCTTCTTTCATTCCTGTCTTTCTAACTTCCTTCTATTCATCCTTTCTTTCTTTCATTCATCATTCCTTCCACTCTTTCTTCTTTCCGTTCATCCTTCCATACATCCCTTCTTTCATTCCTGTCTTTCTAACTTCCTTCTATTCATCCTTTCTTTCTTTCATTCATCATTCCTTCCACTCTTTCTTCTTTCTGTTCATCCTTCCATACATCCCTTCTTTCATTCCTGTCTTTCTAACTTCCTTCTATTCATCCTTTCTTTCTTTCATTCATCATTCCTTCCACTCTTTCTTCTTTCTGTTCATCCTTCCATACATCACTTCTTTCATTCCTGTCTTTCTAACTTCCTTCTATTCATCCTTTCTTTCTTTCATTCATCATTCCTTCCACTCTTTCTTCTTTCTGTTCATCCTTCCATGCATCCCTTCTTTCATTCCTGTCTTTCTAACTTCCTTCTATTCATCCTTTCTTTCTTTCATTCATCATTCCTTCCACTCTTTCTTCTTTCTGTTCATCCTTCCATGCATCCATACTTTCTTTACTGTCTTTCCAACTTCCTTCTATTCATCCTTTCTTTCTTTCATTCATCATTCCTTCCACACTTTCTTCTTTCTGTTCATCCTTCCATGCATCCATACTTTCTTTACTGTCTTTCCAACTTCCTTCTATTCATCCTTTCTTTCTTTCATTCATCATTCCTTCCACTCTTTCTTCTTTCTGTTCAACCTTCCATGCATCCCTTCTTTCATTCCTGTCTTTCTAACTTCCTTCTATTCATCCTTTCTTTCTTTCATTCATCATTCCTTCCACTCTTTCTTCTTTCTGTTCATCCTTCCATGCATCCCTTCTTTCATTCCTGTCTTTCTAACTTCCTTCTATTCATCCTTTCTTTCTTTCATTCATCATTCCCTCCACTCTTTCTTCTTTCTGTTCATCCTTCCATGCATCCCTTCTTTCATTCCAGTCTTTCTAAATTCCTTCTATTCATCCTTTCTTTCTCTCATTCATCATTCCTTCCACTCTTTCTTCTTTCTGTTCATCCTTCCATGCATCCATACTTTCATTCCTGTCTTTCTAACTTCCTTCTATTCATCCTTTCTTTTTTTCATTCATCATTCCTTCCACTCTTTCTTCTTTCTGTTCATCCTTCCATGCATCTATACTTTCTTTACTGTCTTTCCAACTTCCTTCTATTCATCCTTTCTTTCTTTCATTCATCATTCCTTCAACTCTTTCTTCTTTCTGTTCATCCTTCCATGCATCCCTTCTTTCATTCCTGTCTTTCTAACTTCCTTCTATTCATCCTTTCTTTCTTTCATTCATCATTCCTTCCACTCTTTCTTCTTTCTGTTCATCCTTCCATACATCCCTTCTTTCATTCCTGTCTTTCTAACTTCCTTCTATTCATCCTTTCTTTCTTTCATTCATCATTCCTTCCACTCTTTCTTCTTTCTGTTCATCCTTCCATACATCCATACTTTTCTTTCTGACTTTCTAACTTCCTTCTATTCATCCTTTCTTTCTTTCATTCATCATTCCTTCCACTCTTTCTTCTTTCTGTTCATCCTTCCATGCATCCATTCTTTCATTCCTGTCTTTCTAACTTCCTTCTATTCATCCTTTCTTTCTTTCATTCATCATTCCTTCCACTCTTTCTTCTTTCTGTTCATCCTTCCATGCATCCATACTTTCTTTACTGTCTTTCCAACTTCCTTCTATTCATCCTTTCTTTCTTTCATTCATCATTCCTTCCACTCTTTCTTCTTTCTGTTCATCCTTCCATGCATCCATACTTTTCTTTACTGTCTTTCCAACTTCCTTCTATTCATCCTTTCTTTCTTTCATTCATCATTCCTTCCACTCTTTCTTCTTTCTGTTCATCCTTCCATACATCCCTTCTTTCATTCCTGTCTTTCTAACTTCCTTCTATTCATCCTTTCTTTCTTTCATTCATCATTCCTTCCACTCTTTCTTCTTTCTGTTCATCCTTCCATACATCCCTTCTTTCATTCCTGTCTTTCTAACTTTCTTCTATTCATCCTTTCTTTCTTTCATTCATCATTCCTTCCACTCTTTCTTCTTTCTGTTCATCCTTCCATACATCCCTTCTTTCATTCCTGTCTTTCTAACTTCCTTCTATTCATCCTTTCTTTCTTTCATTCATCATTCCTTCCACTCTTTCTTCTTTCTGTTCATCCTTCCATGCATCCATACTTGCTTTACTGTCTTTCCAACTTCCTTCTATTCATCCTTTCTTTCTTTCATTCATCATTCCTTCCACTCTTTCTTCTTTCTGTTCATCCTTCCATACATCCCTTCTTTCATTCCTGTCTTTCTAACTTCCTTCTATTCATCCTTTCTTTCTTTCATTCATCATTCCTTCCAATCTTTCTTGTTTCTGTTCATCCTTCCATACATCCCTTCTTTCATTCCTGTCTTTCTAACTTCCTTCTATTCATCCTTTCTTTCTTTCATTCATCATTCCTTCCACTCTTTCTTCTTTCTGTTCATCCTTCCATGCATCCATTCTTCCATTCCTGTCTTTCTAACTTCCTTCTATTCATCCTTTCTTTCTTTCATTCATCATTCCTTCCACTCTTTCTTCTTTCTGTTCATCCTTCCATACATCCATACTTTTCTTTCTGTCTTTCTAACTTCCTTCTATTCATCCTTTCTTTCTTTCATTCATCATTCCTTCCACTCTTTCTTCTTTCTGTTCATCCTTCCATGCATCCATACTTTCTTTACTGTCTTTCCAACTTCATTCTATTCATCCTTTCTATCTTTCATTCATCATTCCTTCCACTCTTTCTTCTTTCTGTTCATCCTTCCATGCATCCATACTTTCTTTACTGTCTTTCCAACTTCCTTCTATTCATCCTTTCTTTCTTTCATTCATCATTCCTTCCACTCTTTCTTCTTTCTGTTCATCCTTCCATGCATCCCTTCTTTCATTCCTGTCTTTCTAACTTCCTTCTATTCATCCTTTCTTTCTTTCATTCATCATTCCTTCCACTCTTTCTTCTTTCTGTTCATCCTTCCATGCATCCCTTCTTTCATTCCTGTCTTTCTAACTTCCTTCTATTCATCCTTTCTTTCTTTCATTCATCATTCCCTCCACTCTTTCTTCTTTCTGTTCATCCTTCCATGCATCCCTTCTTTCATTCCAGTCTTTCTAAATTCCTTCTATTCATCCTTTCTTTCTTTCATTCATCATTCCTTCCACTCTTTCTTCTTTCTGTTCATCCTTCCATGCATCCATACTTTCATTCCTGTCTTTCTAACTTCCTTCTATTCATCCTTTCTTTTTTTCATTCATCATTCCTTCCACTCTTTCTTCTTTCTGTTCATCCTTCCATGCATCCATACTTTCTTTACTGTCTTTCCAACTTCCTTCTATTCATCCTTTCTTTCTTTCATTCATCATTCCTTCAACTCTTTCTTCTTTCTGTTCATCCTTCCATGCATCCCTTCTTTCATTCCTGTCTTTCTAACTTCCTTCTATTCATCCTTTCTTTCTTTCATTCATCATTCCTTCCACTCTTTCTTCTTTCTGTTCATCCTTCCATACATCCCTTCTTTCATTCCTGTCTTTCTAACTTCCTTCTATTCATCCTTTCTTTCTTTCATTCATCATTCCTTCCACTCTTTCTTCTTTCTGTTCATCCTTCCATACATCCATACTTTTCTTTCTGACTTTCTAACTTCCTTCTATTCATCCTTTCTTTCTTTCATTCATCATTCCTTCCACTCTTTCTTCTTTCTGTTCATCCTTCCATGCATCCATTCTTTCATTCCTGTCTTTCTAACTTCCTTCTATTCATCCTTTCTTTCTTTCATTCATCATTCCTTCCACTCTTTCTTCTTTCTGTTCATCCTTCCATGCATCCATACTTTCTTTACTGTCTTTCCAACTTCCTTCTATTCATCCTTTCTTTCTTTCATTCATCATTCCTTCCACTCTTTCTTCTTTCTGTTCATCCTTCCATGCATCCATACTTTTCTTTACTGTCTTTCCAACTTCCTTCTATTCATCCTTTCTTTCTTTCATTCATCATTCCTTCCACTCTTTCTTCTTTCTGTTCATCCTTCCATACATCCCTTCTTTCATTCCTGTCTTTCTAACTTCCTTCTATTCATCCTTTCTTTCTTTCATTCATCATTCCTTCCACTCTTTCTTCTTTCTGTTCATCCTTCCATACATCCCTTCTTTCATTCCTGTCTTTCTAACTTCCTTCTATTCATCCTTTCTTTCTTTCATTCATCATTCCTTCCACTCTTTCTTCTTTCTGTTCATCCTTCCATACATCCCTTCTTTCATTCCTGTCTTTCTAACTTCCTTCTATTCATCCTTTCTTTCTTTCATTCATCATTCCTTCCACTCTTTCTTCTTTCTGTTCATCCTTCCATGCATCCATACTTTCTTTACTGTCTTTCTAACTTCCTTCTATTCATCCTTTCTTTCTTTCATTCATCATTCCTTCCACTCTTTCTTCTTTCTGTTCATCCTTCCATGCATCCATACTTGCTTTACTGTCTTTCCAACTTCCTTCTATTCATCCTTTCTTTCTTTCATTCATCATTCCTTCCACTCTTTCTTCTTTCTGTTCATCCTTCCATACATCCCTTCTTTCATTCCTGTCTTTCTAACTTCCTTCTATTCATCCTTTCTTTCTTTCATTCATCATTCCTTCCACTCTTTCATCTTTCTGTTCATCCTTCCATACATCCCTTCTTTCATTCCTGTCTTTCTAACTTCCTTCTATTCATCCTTTCTTTCTTTCATTCATCATTCCTTCCACTCTTTCTTCTTTCTGTTCATCCTTCCATGCATCCATTCTTTCATTCCTGTCTTTCTAACTTCCTTCTATTCATCCTTTCTTTCTTTCATTCATCATTCCTTCCACTCTTTCTTCTTTCTGTTCATCCTTCCATGCATCCATTCTTTCATTCCTGTCTTTCCAACTTCCTTCTATTCATCCTTTCTTTCTTTCATTCATCATTCCTTCCACTCTTTCTTCTTTCTGTTCATCCTTCCATGCATCCATACTTTCTTTACTGTCTTTCCAACTTCCTTCTATTCATCCTTTCTTTCTTTCATTCATCATTCCTTCCACTCTTTCTTCTTTCTGTTCATCCTTCCATACATCCCTTCTTTCATTCCTGTCTTTCTAACTTCCTTCTATTCATCCTTTCGTTCTTTCATTCATCATTCCTTCCAATCTTTCTTCTTTCTGTTCATCCTTCCATACATCCCTTCTTTCATTCCTGTCTTTCTAACTTCCTTCTATTCATCCTTTCTTTCTTTCATTCATCATTCCTTCCACTCTTTCTTCTTTCTGTTCATCCTTCCATACATCCATTCTTCCATTCCTGTCTTTCTAACTTCCTTCTATTCATCCTTTCTTTCTTTCATTCATCATTCCTTCCACTCTTTCTTCTTTCTGTTCATCCTTCCATACATCCATACTTTTCTTTCTGTCTTTCTAACTTCCTTCTATTCATCCTTTCTTTCTTTCATTCATCATTCCTTCCACTCTTTCTTCTTTCTGTTCATCCTTCCATGCATCCATACTTTCTTTACTGTCTTTCCAACTTCCTTCTATTCATCCTTTCTATCTTTCATTCATCATTCCTTCCACTCTTTCTTCTTTCTGTTCATCCTTCCATGCATCCATACTTTCTTTACTGTCTTTCCAACTTCCTTCTATTCATCCTTTCTTTCTTTCATTCATCATTCCTTCCACTCTTTCTTCTTTCTGTTCATCCTTCCATACATCCCTTCTTTCATTCCTGTCTTTCTAACTTCCTTCTATTCATCCTTTCTTTCTTTCATTCATCATTCCTTCCACTCTTTCTTCTTTCTGTTCATCCTTCCATGCATCCCTTCTTTCATTCCTGTCTTTCTAACTTCCTTCTATTCATCCTATCTTTCTTTCATTCATCATTCCTTCCACTCTTTCTTCTTTCTGTTCATCCTTCCATGCATCCCTTCTTTCATTCCTGTCTTTCTAACTTCCTTCTATTCATCCTTTCTTTCTTTCATTCATCATTCCTTCCACTCTTTCTTCTTTCTGTTCATCCTTCCATGCATCCCTTCTTTCATTCCTGTCTTTCTAACTTCCTTCTATTCATCCTTTCTTTCTTTCATTCATCATTCCTTCCACTCTCTCTTCTTTCTGTTCATCCTTCCATACATCCCTTCTTTCATTCCTGTCTTTCTAACTTCCTTCTATTCATCCTTTCTTTATTTCATTCATCATTCCTTCCACTCTTTCTTCTTTCTGTTCATCCTTCCATACATCCCTTCTTTCATTCCTGTCTTTCTAACTTCCTTCTATTCATCCTTTCTTTCTTTCATTCATCATTCCTTCCACTCTTTCTTCTTTCTGTTCATCCTTCCATACATCCATTCTTTCATTCCTGTCTTTCTAACTTCCTTCTATTCATCCTTTCTTTCTTTCATTCATCATTCCTTCCACTCTTTCTTCTTTCTGTTCATCCTTCCATGCATCCCTTCTTTCATTCCTGTCTTTCTAACTTCCTTCTATTCATCCTTTCTTTCTTTCATTCATCATTCCTTCCACTCTTTCTTCTTTCTGTTCATCCTTCCATGCATCCATACGTTCTTTACAGTCTTTCTAACTTCCTTCTATTCATCCTTTCTCTCTTTCATTCATCATTCCTTCCACTCTTTCTTCTTTCTGTTCATCCTTCCATGCATCCATACTTTCTTTACTGTCTTTCCAACTTCCTTCTATTCATCCTTTCTTTCTTTCATTCATCATTCCTTCCACTCTTTCTTCTTTCTGTTCATCCTTCCATGCATCCATACTTTCTTTACTGTCTTTCCAACTTCCTTCTATTCATCCTTTCTTTCTTTCATTCATCATTCCTTCCACTCTTTCTTCTTTCTGTTCATCCTTCCATGCATCCCTTCTTTCATTCCTGTCTTTCCAACTTCCTTCTATTCATCCTTTCTTTCTTTCATTCATCATTCCTTCCACTCTTTCTTCTTTCTGTTCATCCTTCCATACATCCCTTCTTTCATTCCTGTCTTTCTAACTTCCTTCTATTCATCCTTTCTTTCTTTCATTCATCATTCCTTCCACTCTTTCTTCTTTCTGTTCATCCTTCCATGCATCCCTTCTTTCATTCCTGTCTTTCTAACTTCCTTCTATTCATCCTATCTTTCTTTCATTCATCATTCCTTCCACTCTTTCTTCTTTCTGTTCATCCTTCCATGCATCCCTTCTTTCATTCCTGTCTTTCTAACTTCCTTCTATTCATCCTTTCTTTCTTTCATTCATCATTCCTTCCACTCTTTCTTCTTTCTGTTCATCCTTCCATGCATCCCTTCTTTCATTCCTGTCTTTCTAACTTCCTTCTATTCATCCTTTCTTTCTTTCATTCATCATTCCTTCCACTCTCTCTTCTTTCTGTTCATCCTTCCATACATCCCTTCTTTCATTCCTGTCTTTCTAACTTCCTTCTATTCATCCTTTCTTTATTTCATTCATCATTCCTTCCACTCTTTCTTCTTTCTGTTCATCCTTCCATACATCCCTTCTTTCATTCCTGTCTTTCTAACTTCCTTCTATTCATCCTTTCTTTCTTTCATTCATCATTCCTTCCACTCTTTCTTCTTTCTGTTCATCCTTCCATACATCCATTCTTTCATTCCTGTCTTTCTAACTTCCTTCTATTCATCCTTTCTTTCTTTCATTCATCATTCCTTCCACTCTTTCTTCTTTCTGTTCATCCTTCCATGCATCCCTTCTTTCATTCCTGTCTTTCTAACTTCCTTCTATTCATCCTTTCTTTCTTTCATTCATCATTCCTTCCACTCTTTCTTCTTTCTGTTCATCCTTCCATGCATCCATACGTTCTTTACAGTCTTTCTAACTTCCTTCTATTCATCCTTTCTCTCTTTCATTCATCATTCCTTCCACTCTTTCTTCTTTCTGTTCATCCTTCCATGCATCCATACTTTCTTTACTGTCTTTCCAACTTCCTTCTATTCATCCTTTCTTTCTTTCATTCATCATTCCTTCCACTCTTTCTTCTTTCTGTTCATCCTTCCATGCATCCATACTTTCTTTACTGTCTTTCCAACTTCCTTCTATTCATCCTTTCTTTCTTTCATTCATCATTCCTTCCACTCTTTCTTCTTTCTGTTCATCCTTCCATGCATCCCTTCTTTCATTCCTGTCTTTCTAACTTCCTTCTATTCATCCTTTCTTTCTTTCATTCATCATTCCTTCCACTCTTTCTTCTTTCTGTTCATCCTTCCATGCATCCCTTCTTTCATTCCTGTCTTTCTAACTTCCTTCTATTCATCCTTTCTTTCTTTCATTCATCATTCCTTCCACACTTTCTTCTTTCTGTTCATCCTTCCATGCATCCCTTCTTTCATTCCAGTCTTTCTAACTTCCTTCTATTCATCCTTTCTTTCTTTCATTCATCATTCCTTCCACTCTTTCTTCTTTCTGTTCATCCTTCCATGCATCCATACTTTCTTTACTCTTTCCAACTTCCTTCTATTCATCCTTTCTTTCTTTCATTCATCATTCCTTCCACTCTTTCTTCTTTCTGTTCATCCATCCATACATCCCTTCTTTCATTCCTGTCTTTCTAACTTCCTTCGATTCATCCTTTCTTTCTTTCATTCATCATTCCTTCCACTCTTTCTTCTTTCTGTTCATCCTTCCATACATCCCTTCTTTCATTCCTGTCTTTCTAACTTCCTTCTATTCATCCTTTCTTTCTTTCATTCATCATTCCTTCCACTCTTTCTTCTTTCTGTTCATCCTTCCATGCATCCATACTTTCTTTACTGTCTTTCTAACTTCCTTCTATTCATCCTTTCTTTCTTTCATTCATCATTCCTTCCACTCTTTCTTCTTTCTGTTCATCCTTCCATGCATCCATACTTGCTTTACTGTCTTTCCAACTTCCTTCTATTCATCCTTTCTTTCTTTCATTCATCATTCCTTCCACTCTTTCTTCTTTCTGTTCATCCTTCCATACATCCCTTCTTTCATTCCTGTCTTTCTAACTTCCTTCTATTCATCCTTTCTTTCTTTCATTCATCATTCCTTCCACTCTTTCATCTTTCTGTTCATCCTTCCATACATCCCTTCTTTCATTCCTGTCTTTCTAACTTCCTTCTATTCATCCTTTCTTTCTTTCATTCATCATTCCTTCCACTCTTTCTTCTTTCTGTTCATCCTTCCATGCATCCATTCTTTCATTCCTGTCTTTCTAACTTCCTTCTATTCATCCTTTCTTTCTTTCATTCATCATTCCTTCCACTCTTTCTTCTTTCTGTTCATCCTTCCATGCATCCATTCTTTCATTCCTGTCTTTCCAACTTCCTTCTATTCATCCTTTCTTTCTTTCATTCATCATTCCTTCCACTCTTTCTTCTTTCTGTTCATCCTTCCATGCATCCATACTTTCTTTACTGTCTTTCCAACTTCCTTCTATTCATCCTTTCTTTCTTTCATTCATCATTCCTTCCACTCTTTCTTCTTTCTGTTCATCCTTCCATGCATCCCTTCTTTCATTCCTGTCTTTCTAACTTCCTTCTATTCATCCTTTCTTTCTTTCATTCATCATTCCTTCCACTCTTTCTTCTTTCTGTTCATCCTTCCATACATCCCTTCTTTCATTCCTGTCTTTCTAACTTCCTTCTATTCATCCTTTCTTTCTTTCATTCATCATTCCTTCCACTCTTTCTTCTTTCTGTTCATCCTTCCATACATCCCTTCTTTCATTCCTGTCTTTCTAACTTCCTTCTATTCATCCTTTCTTTCTTTCATTCATCATTCCTTCCACTCTTTCTTCTTTCTGTTCATCCTTCCATACATCCCTTCTTTCATTCCTGTCTTTCTAACTTCCTTCTATTCATCCTTTCTTTCTTTCATTCATCATTCCTTCCACTCTTTCTTCTTTCTGTTCATCCTTCCATGCATCCCTTCTTTCATTCCTGTCTTTCTAACTTCCTTCTATTCATCCTTTCTTTCTTTCATTCATCATTCCTTCCACTCTTTCTTCTTTCTGTTCATCCTTCCATGCATCCATACGTTCTTTACAGTCTTTCTAACTTCCTTCTATTCATCCTTTCTCTCTTTCATTCATCATTCCTTCCACTCTTTCTTCTTTCTGTTCATCCTTCCATGCATCCATACTTTCTTTACTGTCTTTCCAACTTCCTTCTATTCATCCTTTCTTTCTTTCATTCATCATTCCTTCCACTCTTTCTTCTTTCTGTTCATCCTTCCATGCATCCATACTTTCTTTACTGTCTTTCCAACTTCCTTCTATTCATCCTTTCTTTCTTTCATTCATCATTCCTTCCACTCTTTCTTCTTTCTGTTCATCCTTCCATGCATCCCTTCTTTCATTCCTGTCTTTCTAACTTCCTTCTATTCATCCTTTCTTTCTTTCATTCATCATTCCTTCCACTCTTTCTTCTTTCTGTTCATCCTTCCATGCATCCCTTCTTTCATTCCTGTCTTTCTAACTTCCTTCTATTCATCCTTTCTTTCTTTCATTCATCATTCCTTCCACACTTTCTTCTTTCTGTTCATCCTTCCATGCATCCCTTCTTTCATTCCAGTCTTTCTAACTTCCTTCTATTCATCCTTTCTTTCTTTCATTCATCATTCCTTCCACTCTTTCTTCTTTCTGTTCATCCTTCCATGCATCCATACTTTCTTTACTCTTTCCAACTTCCTTCTATTCATCCTTTCTTTCTTTCATTCATAATTCCTTCCACTCTTTCTTCTTTCTGTTCATCCTTCCATACATCCCTTCTTTCATTCCTGTCTTTCTAACTTCCTTCGATTCATCCTTTCTTTCTTTCATTCATCATTCCTTCCACTCTTTCTTCTTTCTGTTCATCCTTCCATACATCCCTTCTTTCATTCCTGTCTTTCTAACTTCCTTCTATTCATCCTTTCTTTCTTTCATTCATCATTCCTTCCACTCTTTCTTCTTTCTGTTCATCCTTCCATGCATCCATACTTTCTTTACTGTCTTTCTAACTTCCTTCTATTCATCCTTTCTTTCTTTCATTCATCATTCCTTCCACTCTTTCTTCTTTCTGTTCATCCTTCCATGCATCCATACTTGCTTTACTGTCTTTCGAACTTCCTTCTATTCATCCTTTCTTTCTTTCATTCATCATTCCTTCCACTCTTTCTTCTTTCTGTTCATCCTTCCATACATCCCTTCTTTCATTCCTGTCTTTCTAACTTCCTTCTATTCATCCTTTCTTTCTTTCATTCATCATTCCTTCCACTCTTTCATCTTTCTGTTAATCCTTCCATACATCCCTTCTTTCATTCCTGTCTTTCTAACTTCCTTCTATTCATCCTTTCTTTCTTTCATTCATCATTCCTTCCACTCTTTCTTCTTTCTGTTCATCCTTCCATGCATCCATTCTTTCATTCCTGTCTTTCTAACTTCCTTCTATTCATCCTTTCTTTCTTTCATTCATCATTCCTTCCACTCTTTCTTCTTTCTGTTCATCCTTCCATGCATCCATTCTTTCATTCCTGTCTTTCCAACTTCCTTCTATTCATCCTTTCTTTCTTTCATTCATCATTCCTTCCACTCTTTCTTCTTTCTGTTCATCCTTCCATGCATCCATACTTTCTTTACTGTCTTTCCAACTTCCTTCTATTCATCCTTTCTTTCTTTCATTCATCATTCCTTCCACTCTTTCTTCTTTCTGTTCATCCTTCCATACATCCCTTCTTTCATTCCTGTCTTTCTAACTTCCTTCTATTCATCCTTTCTTTCTTTCATTCATCATTCCTTCCAATCTTTCTTCTTTCTGTTCATCCTTCCATACATCCCTTCTTTCATTCCTGTCTTTCTAACTTCCTTCTATTCATCCTTTCTTTCTTTCATTCATCATTCCTTCCACTCTTTCTTCTTTCTGTTCATCCTTCCATACATCCATTCTTCCATTCCTGTCTTTCTAACTTCCTTCTATTCATCCTTTCTTTCTTTCATTCATCATTCCTTCCACTCTTTCTTCTTTCTGTTCATCCTTCCATACATCCATACTTTTCTTTCTGTCTTTCTAACTTCCTTCTATTCATCCTTTCTTTCTTTCATTCATCATTCCTTCCACTCTTTCTTCTTTCTGTTCATCCTTCCATGCATCCATACTTTCTTTACTGTCTTTCCAACTTCCTTCTATTCATCCTTTCTATCTTTCATTCATCATTCCTTCCACTCTTTCTTCTTTCTGTTCATCCTTCCATGCATCCATACTTTCTTTACTGTCTTTCCAACTTCCTTCTATTCATCCTTTCTTTCTTTCATTCATCATTCCTTCCACTCTTTCTTCTTTCTGTTCATCCTTCCATACATCCCTTCTTTCATTCCTGTCTTTCTAACTTCCTTCTATTCATCCTTTCTTTCTTTCATTCATCATTCCTTCCACTCTTTCTTCTTTCTGTTCATCCTTCCATGCATCCCTTCTTTCATTCCTGTCTTTCTAACTTCCTTCTATTCATCCTATCTTTCTTTCATTCATCATTCCTTCCACTCTTTCTTCTTTCTGTTCATCCTTCCATGCATCCCTTCTTTCATTCCTGTCTTTCTAACTTCCTTCTATTCATCCTTTCTTTCTTTCATTCATCATTCCTTCCACTCTTTCTTCTTTCTGTTCATCCTTCCATGCATCCCTTCTTTCATTCCTGTCTTTCTAACTTCCTTCTATTCATCCTTTCTTTCTTTCATTCATCATTCCTTCCACTCTTTCTTCTTTCTGTTCATCCTTCCATACATCCCTTCTTTCATTCCTGTCTTTCTAACTTCCTTCTATTCATCCTTTCTTTATTTCATTCATCATTCCTTCCACTCTTTCTTCTTTCTGTTCATCCTTCCATACATCCCTTCTTTCATTCCTGTCTTTCTAACTTCCTTCTATTCATCCTTTCTTTCTTTCATTCATCATTCCTTCCACTCTTTCTTCTTTCTGTTCATCCTTCCATACATCCATTCTTTCATTCCTGTCTTTCTAACTTCCTTCTATTCATCCTTTCTTTCTTTCATTCATCATTCCTTCCACTCTTTCTTCTTTCTGTTCATCCTTCCATGCATCCCTTCTTTCATTCCTGTCTTTCTAACTTCCTTCTATTCATCCTTTCTTTCTTTCATTCATCATTCCTTCCACTCTTTCTTCTTTCTGTTCATCCTTCCATACATCCCTTCTTTCATTCCTGTCTTTCTAACTTCCTTCTATTCATCCTTTCTTTCTTTCATTCATCATTCCTTCCACTCTTTCTTCTTTCTGTTCATCCTTCCATACATCCCTTCTTTCATTCCTGTCTTTCTAACTTCCTTCTATTCATCCTTTCTTTCTTTCATTCATCATTCCTTCCACTCTTTCTTCTTTCTGTTCATCCTTCCATACATCCCTTCTTTCATTCCTGTCTTTCTAACTTCCTTCTATTCATCCTTTCTTTCTTTCATTCATCATTCCTTCCACTCTTTCTTCTTTCTGTTCATCCTTCCATGCATCCCTTCTTTCATTCCTGTCTTTCTAACTTCCTTCTATTCATCCTTTCTTTCTTTCATTCATCATTCCTTCCACTCTTTCTTCTTTCTGTTCATCCTTCCATGCATCCATACGTTCTTTACAGTCTTTCTAACTTCCTTCTATTCATCCTTTCTCTCTTTCATTCATCATTCCTTCCACTCTTTCTTCTTTCTGTTCATCCTTCCATGCATCCATACTTTCTTTACTGTCTTTCTAACTTCCTTCTATTCATCCTTTCTTTCTTTCATTCATCATTCCTTCCACTCTTTCTTCTTTCTGTTCATCCTTCCATGCATCCATACTTTCTTTACTGTCTTTCGAACTTCCTTCTATTCATCCTTTCTTTCTTTCATTCATCATTCCTTCCACTCTTTCTTCTTTCTGTTCATCCTTCCATGCATCCCTTCTTTCATTCCTGTCTTTCTAACTTCCTTCTATTCATCCTTTCTTTCTTTCATTCATCATTCCTTCCACTCTTTCTTCTTTCTGTTCATCCTTCCATGCATCCCTTCTTTCATTCCTGTCTTTCTAACTTCCTTCTATTCATCCTTTCTTTCTTTCATTCATCATTCCTTCCACACTTTCTTCTTTCTGTTCATCCTTCCATGAATCCCTTCTTTCATTCCAGTCTTTCTAACTTCCTTCTATTCATCCTTTCTTTCTTTCATTCATCATTCCTTCCACTCTTTCTTCTTTCTGTTCATCCTTCCATGCATCCATACTTTCTTTACTCTTTCCAACTTCCTTCTATTCATCCTTTCTTTCTTTCATTCATCATTCCTTCCACTCTTTCTTCTTTCTGTTCATCCTTCCATACATCCCTTCTTTCATTCCTGTCTTTCTAACTTCCTTCGATTCATCCTTTCTTTCTTTCATTCATCATTCCTTCCACTCTTTCTTCTTTCTGTTCATCCTTCCATACATCCCTTCTTTCATTCCTGTCTTTCTAACTTCCTTCTATTCATCCTTTCTTTCTTTCATTCATCATTCCTTCCACTCTTTCTTCTTTCTGTTCATCCTTCCATGCATCCATTCATTCATTCCTGTCTTTCTAACTTCCTTCTATTCATCCTTTCTTTCTTTCATTCATCATTCCTTCCACTCTTTCTTCTTTCTGTTCATCCTTCCATACATCCCTTCTTTCATTCCTGTCTTTCTAACTTCCTTCTATTCATCCTTTCTTTCTTTCATTCATCATTCCTTCCACTCTTTCTTCTTTCTGTTCATCCTTCCATGCATCCATACTTTCATTCCTGTCTTTCTAACTTCCTTCTATTCATCCTTTCTTTCTTTCATTCATCATTCCTTCCACTCTTTCTTCTTTCTGTTCATCCTTCCATACATCCCTTCTTTCATTCCTGTCTTTCTAACTTCCTTCTATTCATCCTTTCTTTCTTTCATTCATCATTCCTTCCACTCTTTCTTCTTTCTGTTCATCCTTCCATAAATCCCTTCTTTCATTCCTGTCTTTCTAACTTCCTTCTATTCATCCTTTCTTTCTTTCATTCATCATTCCTTCCACTCTTTCTTCTTTCTGTTCATCCTTCCATACATCCCTTCTTTCATTCCTGTCTTTCTAACTTCCTTCTATTCATCCTTTCTTTCTTTCATTCATCATTCCTTCCACTCTTTCTTCTTTCTGTTCATCCTTCCATGCATCCATTCTTTCATTCCTGTCTTTCTAACTTCCTTCTATTCATCCTTTCTTTCTTCCGTACTTCCTTTCACTCTTCTTTCTTTTCGTCCTTCCTTCCATTCATCCATTCATTCCTTCCTCTCTTTCCAATATCCTTCTCTTCATCCATCCATCCACTTTCCTTCCTGTCTTTCCATATTACTTCTATTCATCGTTCTTTTCTTACATTTATCCATTCATCCTTCCTTCCTTCTCTTCTCTTCCTTCCTTCCTTCTTCCTCTCCCCCTTCTTCCATATCCAGCATCACATTTTTCTTATTTGTTTTCTTTTATTTTCATTATTGGCTTCTTCTTCCTTTACTAATTATTTCCACTCTGTTCGTGTTATACAAAAAAAAAAAAAAAAAAAAAAAAAAAAAAAAGAAATGACACAATCGGACGATGGAAAAAATCAATATAATTCCAGTCTTTTGTTAGGCCAAATAGCCAAAGCACAAGCCCACGTCAGTAGAGAAAACATGAACAGGATTAATGTTGTATTTCTTCTGTGAAAGCCTCCATAATTATTGAAAAAAAATGTTGTCTCCGGGGATTTTTGCTTTGTAATTGTTCCATTTGCAAATACCTTTTGTCAATTTGATATCAGTAATCCCGAAGGAAAGGGACAACGAAAAACACATCGTCTCTTACGCACACTAAAGAGATTCAGAAACTGCTAAGCATGCCTTCCGCACACAGGTTTTAAAGTGTCCTTTCTAATAATTTACGCTCCCCAAACAGACACTCCCGACCGGACATATCCTCGCATACAGTGAAAAAGGTACGGTTATATAGAGAAAAGTTTCATTAAATATGTTCACTATTTAACGCGTAGAGAGAGCTAGACGAGACCTAAACAGAGAGAAATATACAGAACTTTTTTTGTACCGTGTCCCATCAGAACGTGACGCATCATGGCTCTCCACAATTTCCCATCCTTCGTAGCTCTTGTCATTTTATAACACCTGCTGGTATCTATTCTCCAATTCAAGCTCATTCCATAAAATGATCAATGTTTCCCTCTTATCGTCTTCACTCCAATACGTCATGTGTCAGATTTTCCAAACAATCTTTCCTTATTAACTATTTCGCAAATTGCAACTGTTTACTTTTCGAAGTACCTTCTTGTTCCGTATCCCTTTAAGAGGCCGATGATCATGACTCTCCACAACTTCATATAATTTGATGCTGTTAGGAAGTATAGGTCACTATATAATTCTAGACCATTTTTCTCGTTATAATTTATTTTACAGATTTATAAATCTATCCCTCGTCTATGCATTGAAGATTTCTATAACATCTGGTGTGGTGAATCTGAGATGTATATCGTTAATAAAAGATAAAGACAATTCTGCAATGTTATTAATCCTGAACTGGCATCTCGGCTCCAGTGCCTTTCCCACCCGCTGTATCGTAGCTATACTTTCTATAAACTGGGGTTTAAACTGTTTACATTGTATTTCTGATCAGTGCTGCCTTCACACTGCCGTAGACAGACGGTCTGCGTAAATTATCTATTTTCATGGTAATTGTTCTGATGAAATTGTTACTTTAGTAACTAGACATTATGAATTTAAACGTAGTGCTCGATTGGCGGTAAGGTCTCATCATTTTACAGATGGAAACTTAGTTCTATGTTTACATTTCCCTATCTCGCACTTCTCGCTAGTGGAATTGTTTTCCGGCTATTTGTCAAGTTAACTTTGATCTCCATAAATTTAAATAAAATAAATAAAATGTCTTCTTCATTCCATCTTTTATAGACGTCGATGATCACAGCTCTCCACAACTTCATATAATTTTATGTTAAACTACAGGAGAATAACTTCTTGCGCTTTCTCGGATTAACACTTTTCACTGACAAGAAGCAAAAAGATTATATTGAATCGATTGCTAGGTTATTCTGTGAAGAAGTATAGGTCACTATATCATGCCATACCATTTTTCTCGGCAAAATTTGTTGTGGAGTCGTTTCACAGTGGAGACTTGTATTTCAACAAGTCGTCCTAAATTAGGTTCGACCTACAAAAAGTTAGAACTTGGAAATAAGAGTTAAGGACACAGCTATCTCGTTGTGATGGTTGATACTTCAATGTCCGATATCGTCTGACTAGCTCAACACCACCTGGGTATTTATCGATCCACCCACGAGGACCGAATGTGGCACAAGGCCGGGTTTAATGTGGGCCTCACCAAGCCCGTAGGCTCAGCCAAAATATATCCTTTGAACCCGCCTAGACGGTTTCAGCCCCTGTCTACCTCCCCGGACGAAACCTTGCCCTTCGGCAAAGCCTCGTCCGGGTTCCTCTCTGCTAACGCAGAGAGTTCGACAGAAGGTGGGCGCAGTCAGAGACCGCTTAACACCACCTGCCCCTAACTGGCGACCGCTACTGCTACTTATTGTCTCTGGAAGAGTGCATTACCATAGAATAGGTAGTATAACATAATTTATTTTACAGATTTATAAATCTATCCCTCGTCTATGCATTGAAGATTTCTATCTCATCTGGTGTGGCGCATCTGAGATATATATTGTTAATAAAAGATAAAGACAATTCTGCAATGTTATTAATCCTGAACTGGCATCTCGGCTTCAGTACCTTTCCCACCCGCCGTATCGTAGATCCACTGTGCGTTTTCCATCAGATGTGATGAGTCACATACAACAGGAATAAACATATTCTTCACTTCAGGCAATCGAATCCCGTTAAAAGCGATTTCTGACCTGCGCTGCATTCACACAGGCAGTCCGAGTAAATCATCTATTTTTATGATAATTGTTCTAGTGAACTTTCCACTTTAGTAGCTAGACTTTATGAATTTAAACGCAGTACTCGATTGGCGGCAAGGTCTCATCATTTTGCATCTGAAAATTGCTAGTTCTATGTTTACATTTCCATCTCTCAGACTTATCGTTGGTGGAATTATATTCTGGTTTTTATTTGTTCCGTCAAATTCGATCTCCAAATATTTAAATAAAATATCAAACGTGATATTTTTCTTTCTTCATTCTATTTTTTTTTTATAGTCCTTAACAATCTTATTCTCATATTCTAAGGCAATCAGTAACACTATTTACATTATTCAGACTATGGTCCTCATCGATGTCGCCATATTTATTACAACGTTTCGGCCGTTGTACGCTCCGGCCTCCTTCAGGTGGTTGGAATGTCGAACTCAACTCTTTATTTCGCTCACTGGGGTAGACCGTTCTAGTTCCACGTGCCATGCCTAATAGATGTCAGTTATCAGTTATTTCTTGTCAATCATCCTCTCCAAGTTATCCACTGCCTTAACCAGGTATTGAGCTCACACTCTTTGGGCACTGGATCTAACCAACGCCTTTACACACTGTGCCATGTAAATAGTGTACATAATACCTCATCTCAGATATATAGCCAGATACCGCACTCAGTAAGGATTTCCGTTTTACTGGCTTTATTGCCTTACCTGTGAGGAAATGATAAAAACATCTCAGCATCTCTTGTCCGTGTGATTATATAATCTTGAGCAATGAAATGCCAGGAGATGAAACCCGTCTCCCTAAACTTTTTCTACATTGTCCGGTAAATTTATTTTGACATATATTAAGAGTTTAAAATTCATTTTATATTCTAATTTATAATGTAAGGTTGCTTTTGTTAAGTATTGTAATGCTTCTTAAGGTGTACTTTATTCACGGTTTATGGTTAATTTTATTTGAATATGTGTTTCATTAAAAATGCCATTGAAATGCGATTTTGTTCACCAATGTATCTATTACCATTTCCGTTCAAATTGGAATTCTCTAATTCAATATAATTTCATTGGCTTAATTCGTATCAACATATTCTCAGGTTATTTTCTTAACTTTCCTCTTCCTTTGTATCTGTGGAATTTTGAATATTGTCTTCTCTTTCTTTTTTCTTTCTTTTTTTGTCTATTCTCTTGGCATTAGATTGGTGCAAAAATAATGACGTAATAATGTCGTTTTTTGACGTAACGTCAAAAAACGACATTATTACGCCATTATTTTTGCACCAACCTAATAGTAGGATTTATTTCTTATGCTTTCTTTTGCCTTTCTTTTATTTCCTCTTTTTTTTTTCCCTTTTGATGATTTCTTTTTCTTTATAAATATCCTTTTTTTTCTTACATGGAAAATTTTACAAAAATGGAAAATGAAGTAATGCTTCATTAATTGCAATTTTAAATAAGATCTTTTATTACCATCATTGTTAACTATCTGATGAGACGTTGTTTATTAAACGTCGAAACATAATATACAATATTGTAGTAATCACTTAGATGTTCTAATGTAACAGTGTATAGTTTCTCTCTCTCTCTTTCTCTCTCTCTCTCTCTTTCTATATATATATATATATATATATATATATATATATATATATATATATATATATTAAACGTATTGTCTATTTATTTTGCTTTTAATCCTTTATAAGAGAATTGCGGCCAAAAGCAAATAGTGAATCAAGAGTATAGTAACAAATTTCTTAAATGTTTGTAACAGCAAAGTGTTATATAAAAATTACAAAATTAAAATACTGTAATTAACAATCTTAAATTTAAAAAAAAACTTTAAAAAAATCAGATAAGTTAACTCCCTTGCATAGAGATAAAAAAAAATATTTTGAATTTATGGTGTTAGTTAACGCATTAAACAACCATAGGTTTGAAAAAATTAATTGTGGTCTCAGATGAGATTATATACACATACACGCGCATACATGCGCAAACATATATTCTCTGTCGATTTTACAGCTGATTTGACGTATGAGGGTCGAGCAGATCATTCGCTAGTAACCGTCAACCCATTATCAACACATGACGTTTGATTATAGTGGTCAAGGTTTCGTGCAGGACCATCCACACTTTTTGAAGGGCCGAATCGAGAGACCAGGTGCACTACGTGACACGAGGTCCCCAAACGACCCTGCGCAGGCTTTGAAGTTGTCAACCAAGGCTATAGAACCCAGTCTGTCCTGCTATTTACCCATGGATGGTGAAGAAAAGGATTCATACCTTTCTCAAGTTTATTAGCACGTAAGTGAATGTAGTTGATTCAACTGGAATTCGAACTCGCCTCTACAATTCCTCAATCCGAGCCGCTATCCATGACTCCTTTTTCCCGCAGTAGGTTGCAATTTCTTTCTGCGATAGACCAGTTGCCATCCAAAGCTAGAGAACCCGACCTGTCCTGCTATTTAACCATAGTTGGTTCGTGGAGAAGAAGAGGAGTTATACCTTTCCTAAGGGTATTAGCACGTAAGTGAATGTAATGGATTCGACAGGAATTCGAACTCGGCTATCCAATTTCTTAATTCAAGACGTTACCCATTACTCTACCGTGCCTTCTTAAACACACACATACACACACACATATATATATGTATATATATTTATATTGCGTATATTTAGGCAGCATGTTTTTCATTTAGACATGTCAAATTGAATAATTTAAGCAAGTTTTATCTGCTTATTTTCAATAGGATCCACTTATATTGATGGACAAGATTCTTAGTGTCCTTACTAAAGGAAGAGAGAAAATTACGATGCTCATACATATTCATTTATTCCGAGTAATTTCGACGTTAGCACAATGTCATCATCAGAGTGTTGATGTTTTTTTTATTAAGACAAAATTGTTATGCTCTTCTAAAAGTTAAATTTTTTAACTGTGAAGTGAAAAACGCTAATGTTATGTACTGTACGGTTTAAATTTCCGATGGACAGGTAACTAAGTTTTGAAACGGCCATATATATATATATATATATATATATATATATATATATATATATAGGGTTTCCAAAAAGATATATATATATATATATATATATATATATATATATAGGGTTTCCAAAAAGATATATATATATAGGGTTTCCAAAAAGATATATATATATATATATATATATATATATAGGGTTTCCAAAAAGATATATATATATATATATATATATATATATATATATATATATATATATAGAGAGAGAGAGAGAGAGAGAGAGAGTTTCCAAAAAGATATATATATATATATATATATATATATATATATATATAGGGTTTCCAAAAAGATATATATATATATATATATATATATATATATATAGGGTTTCCAAAAAGATATATATATATATATATATATATATATATATATATATATATATATATATATATATATATATATATATATATATATATATATATATATGGTTATTTCAAAACTTAGTTATAAGGTTTCCAAAAATATATATATATATGAGAAGGCTCAGTCCTATGGTCAGAGAGAATCTCAGTTGAGTTCCATCACGGAATGTGAGAGTGAGCGGCGCTTCTTAGAGTCTGATTTGCAATCTCTTCGTCACCGAGGCCCAGCGGAGCATTTGGTATAGTGTTCGCTTGCCAACCTAACTGTCGGGTTTCGATTCCCTCGGTTGTGGATGCTCACTGCTGATGAGTCCCAAATATAGGACAAATCGGCCGTCCAGTGCTTCCTGAGGTTTCTATCAGACTCGATAAATCAATTTATATGATTATCAAATCCTCCTCATTACTATATATATATTAGGTTGGTGCAAAAATAATGACGTAATAAAGTCGTTTTTTGACGCATTTTTAACGTCAAAAAACGACATCAATACGTCATTATTTTTGCACCAACCTTTTTTATATATATATATATATATATATATATATATAT